>OV788326.1:18981481-19415505 GCA_928718305.1 Tetramorium bicarinatum | reverse complement strand
AATATTTATGTTCAAAATCGGATCTTTCATGTAAATCGGCGAAGTATTCGGAGAATTTTGTTTTCTTGAAATTTTCGTTTCTCTAGCTCCGAATATTTCGCCGATCACTTGTTCTGCGTGTGTTTGACACAAACACCTGCTTCTAACGTCGCGTCACTTGTTTTCGACCATCGTTACGACCAATCAGAGCACTTTGTAAAAACCGTCGGTCGATCCGCGAACGGCTCGCTGCCGAATTCCGAGTTCTCGAGCACGTCTCGCCAGCACGGGACCTCGAGACTCTCTCGCAATTCGTTGCATTGCCAGGTCTCCGTACGCCTGCTTCGCCCGCGGAACCGTCAAATTCGAAACTGCATCACTTCTCTGTGCTCTCAGTAACTGTGGAGCAAGTGACTCTCTGTCACAAGCTCAAGAACAATCGCATTACAAGCTCGGTGCATCGAGCGCCGGGTTTTCTGAAATTTCGCGTCCAAATCGCACGTCTCTACGCCAGCTCGTTACGAGCAAAAACGTTGTCCGTCTGTGTGGAGAGTAAAGTGTTCATCCTAAAGAAAATTGAACTTGTTTTTTTTTGGTGCCTTTTCCGCTCTTCATTACGCACAAGCTTCGAAACGCCGTCCTCGCACCTCGCTGACTCAGAGCTGGGCCGTTCCGGCCAAAAGTGTGAACCGATCGCGTCGCGATCGGACATTCGCAATCAATTTATGAAATAAGATTCATTTTGATTTCATATTGACATTTTAGATTATATCGGCAGGGCAAGATTTGTGAATTTGTACCTTGTTGCATTCGCTTTTAGTGTATCCAATAATTGTTTTCCACTGGCTTTTGCCACATACTGCCACATAAAACAGAAAACTGTAAACCGATATTCCAGATTCCTCAGGCGGTATATTAATCTCTGAACTTATTGGCTTTATCGTATTTATTATGTGTTGATCTTCATCTAAGATCTTCTTCTCGAGATGTTTAGATAGTGAAACTTTGAATATTTCTACATAAGGCATACTCACTATTCTATCAAAGAGATCCAACGTATTTATGAGAATAACATCTCTCTATTAAAAAAAGATCGTTAATAACGTTTGAAACAATTTGGTGATACTATACTGTACAATTTAAATGAGCATACATCTAAAAATGCTGCTAAACTTCTTGTAGCCGTAATATCTTCGATCCAAATGGACGTTACGTTTATTTTATAAAATGTAGGGGTGTAAGTAATTCTTGCTTAGATTGAAATGTACAAATGGCACTATGGATATTCTTCAAATATTGATCTTTAAGTGACAAAAAAATTGCATTTTATTGATAGCTCTACTTATATCTTATTTATGGTATATATCGACAGTTTTCTGTGGTCTTTAAAGAGCTAATAACTGCATATAAATCCGATTCTTCTAAAAGTATTACTTCATGGGTTTGACCTATATAAAATTTTGAAAATTTTGATTACAAGAGTCAAAACGTATTTTAAAAACGTATTTTAATTGTATTTAATTATATTATAAATATGTTTCTTCCTCTTACGTAAAAATAATTTTTATTCTCTCTATACATATAGAGAATTATCTGCAGATGAGTTTTTGCTAAAATAGAAAAATATCGATCTATTTCGAAAATTTTTCATATTGAATACATTTTTTAATTCAAAAATTCATTAAATTTGTTGAGCTAAAACATGTATAATCATAATTTCAACACAAAAAAGAATATATTGACCGATATATTTAATGAGTAATGATACGATACGAATTTTAACTAGATAGTTACATGAGAAACGTTTCCAAAGAAAGGTGAACTTATTGTGGGAATAAAAGATTAAAGATTATCGCACTAGTGTCCGTGTATACGTATACATACATATTGATAGCATATCCCATACGTACACCGGTGATGGAAGTGAAGATGCTTTAATTTTTTTTAATTATCTACTAACCTTACAATGACGAATTGTTAAAACTGTCAAATCACAATAGCAATGTTAGCAATGCGATGCAAACACAGACAACTTAACCGTGTTACATTTCCTCACTCTTTCCGAATCCGCCTTTTGTCACGATTTTGGTAACATTTCTTCGCCTCTCTCGCGCGCTCCCTTACCACCATTTGACGATGATGACGGAGAAAAAAAAATCTTAATATTTCCCACATTTAGATTTTGAGTTGTAATATCTTTGCTCGTAGGATACGTACAAGAAAAATAAAAACAGTTTTTTTATACAAATTGACCCCAAGCTATCCATTGAGACTACTTAGAATTCAATTGGATCAACTGTTATTGAGATATGATAATACGATATTTTCTTTAAACAGCATTGCGCATCAATGAGACCCGGTAGGTCTCGCTATATTTGACGCGAGACACTACCGTGTCTCTTGATTTATGTTATGAAATAACCGAAGATGACTTAGATCCGCTAATTCTGGTTTTAAATTTTCTTTTTGTTTGACTCATATATGTTGCTTCACTATCCTGACATAATATTTTATATACTACGTCACATTGTTCCATTGGATCAAGTAAATCTTTCCCTAATTATTTTTTTGTATCTTTCACTCGGGTAAAAGATTATTTAAATCTTTTGCCCAAATTTAAGGAAAGGAATTTTTCTGAGATATTTCTGACATATGGAATCGCGAAGAACCGTCTTTTATCATTATTTTGATCCGAATTATTACACGAAGAATCTTTATAAATATGGAATTTGATTCTTTTCCTAATTATCTTGAATATGAATTTTAAAGGATAACAATCATTCAGCAGCATTTCAATGGTGTTTGTTATATATTTTTTTATAGAATTTTAGATGGGACAACAAAAATACTCGATCAACTAGTTAGGACTTAAAAATAATAAATTATTACACCTTTTTATGTATCAAAGGATGATGTGAATATGTTATGAGAGCGAGATTGAATACGCAAAAAAGAAGGATTCATCAAGACTGCAAGTTGCGGTGACGTCTGAATTTAGGAGATCGAATTCAGGACCGAAATTAACTCAGATAACTTATATTCAGAACGATTGATGATTTATTTTGTGCGCGATTCGATACACTTGTTTCAAGCGAGAGCTCAACGACAACTGACGGTGTCGAGAATTTCAGACGGCGACGGAGCCGAGAACTCCGGTCTTTTGATTCGAAAATACAAATGAGAGTAATGAGACAAATGAGAGCGAAAATATTGACTTGGGCAGACCGTTTACGAAAATATGAAGGAATCCCGACTTGAGTTCGAGGCCGTCCGGCGAATAACGAAAAGGAAATATATTAGTTGGCCGTTAGAATAATTTTCTAATTTGACGGAACAGAATAAAAATTGAGGCACTTGTCCGAGATAGTTGGTTTGTGCAACAAGACGAAAATAATACGATGGTTTTCGATGATCAAAGATACATTTTTAAAAAATTGATACTGCTATTAATTTCAACCTCTAAAGTGAATTTCAAGCGATCATGCTCAGAATTAAATGCATTCAAAATTTCATTTAACGTCTCTTTGGGAGCCGTTAGAAGTATGTTGTCTACATATCCCTTTCTAAAAAAGGTGTGTTAACAGTGTTAAATTCGTTTGTATCAAAGCGTTGAGGCCTCTTTTCCGCGATGCTGATTGGTTGTCTCGAACTTTGCATTGCGGACTGCTTCATTATGTCGGTGTCATTTGCAAAAGTAGTGACAGCTTGAGACACGTGACAGTTACTGTGACAGTTCGATTATGTCGGTTGGTTATAAACCAATAGCATCAATGAATTTAATTCATAAATATATTATACACTATTTTAAATGTTATAAACCAATCGTATAAGATAATTTCCAAAATCAGAAGTCATTCATTCGATGAATATGGATAAGTAATTTATAAAGGAATTTATACAAGGTAAAAAAATATTCTTGATCATATTATATAATATTAGATTAAAACATATAAGTTTTTCTCTCTTTCTTTCACTGTCTTTCTTTCACCTGCATCTCTCATGTTTTTGCGTTCTTTCTCAGTTGCTTTTTCTCTAGCTTTCTTTCAAAGGAAAGAAAGGGATTGAGAGTAAGAAAATGAAGGAAGAGTGAGAGTAATATTCAGAAGAAGAATGAGGGAAAATACGGAAATACCAAGAAATAAAAATTCGAGAGAAAGAGAAAGCAATGGATTAATATGATCAAAATTAATTAGTGCAACATGGAAGAATAATTTATAAAGGTAAAGAAATTCATAAAAAAAATTCGTAAAAAAAAATATTCTTAATTTTATTGTAATAATATTGGGTGGGACATATAAATTTCTCTTTCTTTCTCTATCTTTCTTTCACCTGCGTCTATCATACTTTTCCGTTCTCTCTAATTTTTCTCAGTTGCTTTTTTTTAGCTCTCTCTCTCAAAGTAAAGAAAGGGATTGAGAGTAAAAGAATGAAAGAAGAATAAGATCAATAATAAGATAAAGAGTGAGAGATTATATGGAAATACCAAGAATTAAAGAAATGAGAGAAAAAGAGGGAGAAAAGAATAGAGAAAACGATAGAGAAATAGAAAAAGAAAGGAGAAATGAAAAGTAAAAGAAGAGAAGAGAAATAAACAGAAAGCAAGTAAGAGTCAAAACGCGAAAAAAGTGTAAAAAATATGAATGTGTGTGAGAGAGAGAGAGAGAGAGAGAGAGAGAGAGAGAGAGAGAGAGAGAGAGAGCAGAAATACGAGCAAGTTTCGAGCGAAGGAATGAAGGAAAAGATGTGAAAAGAATGTAAGAGACAGAGGAAAAGTGAGAGAGGCAGAATGGTAGGAAAACTGAAGTGAGAATGTGAGGAAGTTACAGCAAAAAGCGAAGTTAAAGAGAGTACGTAAACAAGAAAAAGAGAAAGAGAAAAACGAAAAGAGATTTAAAAAGAAATTGAGAGAACAGAAAATGACAGGTAGAATAAGAATGAAGATGAAAAAGGGAAATAGAATGGCAGAAAGATAGCACGCCAAAGAGAATGCAGAAACAACAACAAGAGAGAAGGAATAAGAAAGAGGATGTGAAAAGAATGTAAGAGACATAAAAAGTGAGAGAGAAAGAATAAGGAAAAATGAAAGAGAGAATGAGAGGATGTTAGAGTAGAGCAAAGTTAAAGAGAGTAAACGAACAAGAAAAAGAGAAAGACAAAAATAAAAAAAAGAGTTAAAAAGAAAGTGAGAAAACACAAGAATGAGAAGTAGAATAAGAAAGAGAAAAGAATGAAAGAGTAAGAGGAGTGCATTTTATATCTTTTCCTCAATTTATACTCTTGTATGTCCTTAAATTCATTGCTTCCTTACTTTTACGATTTTCTCAATTGTTACAATATAAGTTTTAAAATTTATAAATTTTAACCGTACATAGACGTATATATAATTTAATGAAAATTAATCAATAGTTAAATTAATAGCTATTAATAGCTAAATAAAATATTGCAGTAGTTTTTGGAAAAAGAAATTTATGTACATTTTCATAATTATAAACATAATTATGATTTTTACATAAAATTGAAAAATCGATAAATGGCGCGCGCTTGTTTTGTTCTAGTCTAAAATAAAAGGGATGTTGAAAGATTAATAACTTTAATGCTTGTGTTTCAAGGTCCTGTAACACAAGTTCCGCTATTATTGGTGATAATGGAGAGCCCATAGGTGTGACAAAATCTTTATAAATTTTACCATTAAACTTAAAATAGGTGATTAAGGTGATAAGGTGATGCTGGAGAGACGCTCGAACTTGATCCAGGTCGATAACGTAGGCCGGAATTTTAACCTATTATATTATTATAATTATCAAATTGGCTTTACAGAATACAAAATTCTTTTGCAGGATTAAGTACACGCAAAAATATTACTTATTAATATTGCTTATTTGTACTTGTAAAATTTCAATCTGAGGCCTGTGTTACTCGAAATTTTTACTTTCTTGTCAATTTTTTTGGCTTTATAGAATTAAAAAAACTTTTTCACAGGATTAAAATAGACATTTAAAAAAAAAATAGGAATGATAGTTGTTTTGTGCCTAAAACCTACTAAATTTTTATACGAAGCTGTTGAATTCACATGTCAACAATTCTAACCTTAATGTTGTAGGTAATAATAAGCATGTTTTTATAACTTTTCTCTCTTTTTCAGCGTAAAATCTATCACTCCTACTTTATTTCAGTGCGTACTTTAATTCTGTAAAAGGATTTTTAATTCAGTAAAGCCAAAAAATTGGCAAGAATGCAAAAATTATTTATCTTTGTCGGTCAATAAGAACAGTCCAGCATCCCCTTAAGTATTAAATTGATAGCCATTATGAATTGTTGATGAAACAATAATCCTGAATAGATTATTCAATTTGTGGATCTTTGGCAACTCATAAGCTCTAGGAAGAACTCCATTTATTGTCATTAAGGATCTAAGTGCTTTCTTTAATACAACTCTTTTCCATCTAGATAGTAGCGCACGTAATTCATCGGTTATTTTTCTACAGGGATCCCTTTTTATTAATGCGTATGTTTCACTATCAGAAAGTATTTCTTTTATGTTATATGTATAATCAATTCTGTTTAACGCAACATTAGTTTAGCCTTTGTCAGCTCTCGTAAAAGTTATTTCTGGATGTTCTCTCATAAATCGTTTTGTGAATCTCAAATTACTCAAAATATACGAATCATTTTTGTTATAATTTATATTTACATTACATTTTTGTTATAATGTTATTTTAGACTTCAACTTTCATCAAAATGAAGGTGAATATAGTTGGTCACGAAATGGATGTTGAAAGGTGACGAGGTTGTAGTCTAAAATAACATTAATATGATGGCAGAGCAGTATAATGAACAAAATTATTTTACTAGTTTATTTATTAATTTTAAAAAGTTTTTACATACTATAGTGATATATCTAAACTAATTTTTAATTTTGGCTTCATGAATAAAGTTTTTTCTTACCTAATGGCTATTTTTGACATTCCTAACATACAATTAAAAAAAAAATAGTTTCTTGAAAATTCCGAGGGGACACAAAAACGTGCTTATTGACCCTTCCCTCAAGAGAACGATTGTATACAAAAATATACTTTTTTATTAAAAATATATTTCTTTGTTCAATTCTCTTCGCAACTAAGCTGTTTATGACAAAAGCGTATAACTTTTTCTTCATAAAATTACCTAAGCAAAGAGGCATACATTAACATATTCCTTTAATATTTTTTAAGTTTTTGAAATATGATATAAATATAAATTTTTTAAAGCTAAGAGGAATTTTATTATTAATTTGACTAACTCTTAAGGGATCGTGGGGGATAATTCAGGTCCCTCAAAATTTTTTTTCTTCATCATGTCCGCAATTCTTAATCTTTTTCGTTGAAATTTTTGTTATGTGACTATTTTATAATATAGAAATGATAAATTATTTTGTCAAATTGTTACAACATTTATTAACAAAATGGCGGAAGGTGAAAAAATAGCACGTTTTTAAAAATCTATCTAGGACCGTCTGTAATTCTTGTAGAACATCATGAAAAGGACCACGTACACACCTTATGGGAAATTGGCTACTCTCGAATTTGCAGAAAATGCAATATGTTGTAGCTGATGGAAACTTGATCAAAAGTCCTAATGGGCCCGAGACCCAAAAACCAACCCCCTATCGAGGTAGATGGCGTCAAAGATCATATCCCACAGCACATAGATATCCGAAAAACAACCTATAAATATCCTTTAAGGATATTGAAAATGTCCATAAAATATCCTTTTTATGTCCATAAGATATGTAATGGACATCCATGGGACATCTGTTTATGAAAATGGTGGACGTGATCTAGTCCCTGACACGTCCAGTAGATATCCGATGGATGTCAAATGGACATAAATTAACAATACCGGATATATATTCGGATTTCATATAGACGTGAAATATACATGATAAAACGGTCAATAAGGATGTTATTTCACATGTCGTAAAACAAATCATTTCAACCCAGTAAACATAATTATGTATGAAAATATTATTTCAGAATAAGATATTTTTGCACATCTTATTCTCAAGTTCCAATTCTAATGTCGTTGGAATAGTTACACTTTCAAAAATAAATTCACTTGAACGAGAAGTATACTTTAGGGTTACTTACATATATTTCCAAGTGAATTTTACTTAGAGAACTTTACGAGAGAGCTTATGGTCTTATTCGACGCCTGGCGGCGTCGGCGAAACTTACGAGAGTATGTTTGTGTGTAATATATTAAACTGGATATCAGATGGATATGTAAACATATCTATTTCAATATATCCAAGAGTGTCCAAAAATGTATATCTTATGAACGTCTTATGAAGTCCATGGACATTCCGACATGAAATGGACATAAAACGGATATTCATAGGATTTCGTGTGCTATCTAGGGCACTGCTCAGAAGCTTTAATTTTTTAACCAGAGAATATTTAAAGACCGTTCGCGCGCGCGCGTGTATGTGTGTGTGTGTGTGTGTGTGTGTGTGTGTGTGTGTGTGTGTGTGTGTGTACACTGGCGATCAAACATAGGAGGTAATTCCATGCCAAAATTTTGCATGATTTCAAATAAAGCTCCGTCAAAAGTGGTCGTATCCTAAAAAATTTTTTTTTGTTTTGAAGCTTAAAGTCTCTACTTTAAAAAGCTGTTAAGACATTTTTACTTTATCTTTGTCCCTTCGAGCCATCTCTTCATAAGTAAGGACGTGTTTTATTTTCCAAAATTTGCATAGTTTGACGCATTCCACGTGCTTGAATAAATTTTTTTCGCAAATGTTATTACAACTATCGAAAAATTTGGACTTTTTCGCGTAAATTAAAAAAAAATGTACGATTTTTTTCAAGGAGTTATGTCGTTTTGAAGTTATCCATACATTTTTGTGCAATTACCGTCAGCATGATCATTATCCGTTGCGCACCACGAGGAGATTGGTCGGATTTGGCGCATCGTGTGTGTAAAAACCTTTGCATTTGAAAATGCATATTCCCGTCTCGTCTTTGAATGATCTCTTGTAGACGATCACGCATATTAATGCAAGCTCTAATAGTGTCCTGAGGAATTTCATGCCACATTTGTTACAGTGCTGCCTCTAATTGTTGAAAATTAGTTGGTAGTCTCTCTCTCTCTATCAGTCTAAATTTTGTAATCTCCTATTCATTATGTCTCACACATGTTCAATCACAATCACATCAATCACATGTTAAAAATTACAAGAGGGCTACGAAACTTTGTAGGACACACTTTGTGAGACGCGGTCATTCAAAGACGAGTCGGGATACGCATTTTTAAACGTAAAGGTTTCCACGCATACGCACACGACGTGCCAAATCCGAACAGCAACCTTTTGTTGCGCGCATCAGGTAATGGTAATACTGCCGATAATTGCACAAAAATATTACTGTAACTTTAAAACGCCATAACTCCGTGAAAAAAAAATCGTACGACATTCAATTTTTTTTAATTTACGCAGAAAAGTCCAAATTTTTCAATAATTATAATAACATTTGCGAAAAAAATTTATTTGAGCACGTGGAGTCCGTAAAACTATGCAAATTTTGGGAAATAAAACATGTTCTTACTTATAAAGAGATTGCTCGAAGGGAGAAAGATGAAGTTAAAATGTCTTAATTGCTTTTTAAAATAGAGATTTTAAGCTTCAAAACAAAAAAAAATTTTAGGCTATGATCACTTTTGATAAAGTTACGCTTATTTGAAATCATGTGAAATTTTGGCATGGAATTATGCGATAATTTTGATCACTAATGTATATATATATATAGGGTGTCTCAGACCTACAGTATAAACCGTTAATGGTAGATTCCTGAGATCATTTTGAGACGAAAATTCTAATGCCAAAATGTCGAGGCTGTTATAGTTTTTGAATGGGAAATGTTCAAAGTTGACCAATTAGCTTGTCAAAGTTTCGCGCGCTCATGGACATCGCATGTCGAAAGGACCTTTCCACAACATTATTTATTTCAATAATAAATACTTGTGATAATAAGACTTGAAATTATTATTCACTTTATTTGTATACTTACAAGATATTTGTAAGATCAAATATCAGTAGGGAAGATAGGAGAGTTCTACCCCGGGAGCAACGAGCGGGGTGCGGGGCGCGGGGGTTCTCGGAGCGCGCGAGGGTATGACGTCACAGGAGTGGTGGGGATGACGCCACAGGAGTGAAAGCGCTTTTATGACCGTCATAAAATTTTTTTTAGTAGGCCCAAGTTTGAAATACCTATCCTTTTATTGTATTTTAATAATATGAACAAGGATAAAACTATCTTTTCAAAATTTTTCGAGCGCCGATCTCGGGCTGCTAAAATTTATAATGTTAAAATTTATAATGTTAAATTTATAATGAAAGAATATTCTTTTTTTCGAGAGCGCACATGCGATTAAAATTTTTTAGTGTATTTCTGTATTTCTGAAAAAATTATCTTTTCTATCAGCGCCGATCTCAGGCTGCTAAAATTTATTATGTTATAAAATAATATTCTTTTTTCTCGAGAGAGCACATGTGATAGGAATTTTTGAATGCGTTTCTGTATTTCTAAAGATACCCTTTTTCCAGCGCCGATCTCAGGCTGCTAAAATTTATAATGTTATGAAAGAATATTTTTTTTTTCGAGAGTGCACATGCGATTGGAATTTTTGAATGCGTCTTTATATTTCTAAAGATACCCTTTTTCCAGCGCCGTTCTCAGGCTGCTAGTGTAATAAACAGATTCAAGGACCAATAATTTTGAAAATATTTAAGTTGGAAAAGGGAGAAAATATAAAATCAGTCTGAAAGGGTGTAGGATCGCAGTAAGTTTTTGGAAGTTGCGACGAGTGTCTGTATTCGAGTAATGGCTAATGTGAATAATTTTAACGACGATGAATTAATGGAACTTGAATTAGAAGACGAAGTGTTTAATGATAGTGATTATATCAGTGACAGTAAAAATCAAGAGGATCCGCGTGAAAATCAAGAAAATCCACGTGAAAACATTGACAATCCGCGTGAAAATATTGAGAATCCGCGGGAAAACATTGAGGATCTGGAATGGAATATTGAAGATCTGGATGTAAACATTAAGGATCCGGATGACGAAGATCCGCGTGAGAGCCTTGTTAACAAAATAGTGCTCGCATCTGAAATATTCGCGCAGAACGAACAGTGCCCTATATATTACTACTACACTATAGGTAACAGTTATATGGCATGTTCAGAGTGTATGCCCAATAGTATTAATCAAGATGATGATGACAATGATGAATTAATGTCTGTACACGCAAACACGTCACCTTGCCATATGATGCCATAGATGGCAAGTATTGCTCCGTTTGCAGAAATCCAGTGTTTATGATATTTCAGTGCAACATGTGTCCATTGTGTGCACAATAAAAACATTCATAAGTGAGGAAATTATGGAGAGCCTCGATATTCGCTTTGTTGGCATTGATGAAGAAGAATTTATAGACAATTTGGAAGAGATTAACAATGTTCTCGAAGGAAGAGATCTACAGAGTGAAACGCGTGTGAAACAAATCTCGCCGGTGCAATTTTTACGCGATCGAGAACTCGGCGTACGCGGAACCAGTGGTCGCTTCATAAAACAAGGAGTTGTAATCGAAAATGAGCCATCTCCCTTTGACTTGCCATACACAGCGAAGCGGCGGTTCAGACAGAAGAAAAATGAAGTTTATGGTCCGTTTGACATTGATAAGACAGACTATTATTTCTTAGAAAAACTTGTTAATGAGATTAGATATTGCACAGTTCTATACATCGAGATTCCTGCAGGTATCGACAGGTGCGTCGAAGTATTAGCAATAGACAATTTGCGTTATTCGAATTTCAACTGTTGGAGAAACGATGTAGAAGCGAAGCTTGGCAGTTCAGAAGATGAGTGGAAAATGCGGGAAAATTATCAAGGTGTCTGTTTCTATCAGCGCAGTTTTAAGATGGATCATTATACCGTTCAGGACAAAGAACGTTTTTGTAAATCGTGTGAACGAGTCACGTGCAAGTGTTCCATCGAAGAGTATGACGTGATATAAAAATGGAACAAATCGAACGCGACCTGCTGGAACAATCCAATGGAGTCGCTACCTTGAGTGATTATTTCGCGTGAGTGCAGCGATGCGATGAATGCTTGGAACGACTCGAAGAACAAAGTCGTGTCAAGCGTCCGCGGCTCTCGATTGGACATAAACAATCTGTGGTGGCAAGCATCGCGCGACTCTCGGGTGTAAAGATTCGATTAGAGAGACGCTTTATACATTTCGGTGGCGATTATGTGAGCGGTAGCGTGGAGAGGCTCGTTTGGCGAGAGATCGACACCGCGTTCAAAAATCGCATATTGATCGGTGCCGTGATTAACACAGACTATATCGAGCCGCGGCAATTTTTGGAAGACGCTGGTGGAATAGTGCTCGAGCGAGTGCAAGACATTATAAAAAAACGCAACAGCGTAAAAGTGAATACCGTGTTCAACGGTGAATTTGTGACCGGCAATAAACGCGCCAATAAAAGTATTAATACGAGAAATTGTGAACTCTTTCGCACATCAGATTTGCGCGATTGGTACGAGCAACGCGTTATCGAGCCTACCCTGGCGTCCCTCGAAGAGTTTCAGGAACACGACAGTGGGTGGGCGTTGTCGCGAATATTCAATTTGACCGTCAATATTAACAGATATAATCCACTCCACGCGGGGTGTTATATCAAGTTACCGCAAGAGATAAAATTGAAGAAAGCGGTACTTAACGTGCAATCTAACGACAATGCATGTTTCGCGTGGTCGGTGGTGGCCACTCTGCATCCGACAGAAAGACATGCAGAACGAGAATCATCGTACCCTCATTATACGACGATACTGAATCTGAAAGACATTGAATTTCCTGTGACACTTAATCAAGTTAAAAAGTTTGAAAATTCCAACAATATCTCAATCAACGTGTACAGCATTGAGAATAAGGAAATTCTACCGATACAACTTACCGCCCGGAAGAGGGAAAAACATGTTAACTTGCTGTACGTGCAAGGAGACGACGCCGACGTGGGACATTTCACGTGGATAAAAAATCTATCCCGCCTCGTGAGCTCGCAACTCAGCAAACACAATGGAAAAAAATACTTTTGCGATCGGTATGTATAATTATTAATTACATAATTTTTTAATTTAATAATTATATGCTTATGAATGATTGTCATAAAATTGTGTTTCTTTTTTCCAAATGCTTGCACTACTTCAGTTCCAACGAAAAATTGGAGGCCCACGGTGTCGATTGTCAACGGATAAATGACTGCGCGATCCGACTACCGAGCGAGGATGACAAGTGGCGAGGATGACCTTCAAAAATTATGGAAGGAAGGAACGTGTGCCCTTTGTCGTATACGCCGATTTGGAATGCACACTGGAGAAGACGGACAAGGACCCGACAACATCCACATATGCGTACCAGCGTCATCAGGTATTCAGCGTAGCATACTACGTGCGTTGTTCCTACGATAACTCATTGTCCGCGTATCGATCTTGTCGCGCTAAAGATTGCGTCGCGTGGTTCTCTGTAGAATTGAGAAATTTGGCGCATCGCGTAAAATCTGTTTTGTCCGCGAATGTCCCCATTGAAAATTTGTCAAAGGAACAGTGGGAGGCATACCGTAGCGCGGTGCACTGCCACATATGTGAGAAACCGTTTGCGCCGGGTGATGATAGAGTACGCGATCATTGCCACTTAATCGGTCGGTACAGAGGTCCCGCGCATTCGAATTGTAATTTAAATTACAAAGATTCGTATTTCATCCCTGTGGTCTTCCATAATTTATCTGGTTATGACTCGCATTTTATTATCAAAGAAATAGCTGCAGCGTACAAAGGTAGTATAGATTTGCTCCCAATATAATATACAATAAATATAACGAAGGAGAAATACATTTCTTTCACAAAACATGTCCAAGACACCGCCGAAAAATCAGATTCACGAAATTGCATGAAATTGCGATTCATTGATTCGTACAAATTTTTAAGTACCAGTCTAGAAAAATTGACGTCTCTTCTCAGCGGAAATATGTTGAAAATTTTACGTTCAAATTTTTCAAAATTATCGAACGAAGATTTCGATTTGTTGACGCGAAAAGGCGTTTTTTCTTATGAATACGTGGATTGCGTCGAAAAGCTGAAGGACTCGTGTTTACCGCCGCGCGAATCGTTTTACAGTTCCTTAACCGGTGACACCGTATCAGAGAGCGATTACGTGCACGCCGTAAAACGTCTGGCAACAGTTCTCCATTCGAACCCTGGGCGAGTACAGCGATTTATACCTAAAAACGAATGTCTTACTGTTGGCTGACATTTTTGAAAATTTCCGCGACAAATGTATCGAGAGTTACGGCCTCGATCCCGCGTATTATTATACGTTACCCGGTTTTACGTGGGACGCAATGTTGAAGCATACACGCATCAATTTCGAACTGCTCACAGACATTGATATGGCCATGTTTGTCGAGCGCGGTATACGCGGCGGTCTGAGTCAATGCTCCGGCAGATATGCGCAAGCCAACAACAAGTACATGCAGTCGTACGATCCATCGAAACCTTCTTCATATTTAATGTACTTTGATGTAAATAATTTGTATGGGTGGGCAATGTGTCAACCGTTGCCATACGCCGAATTTCGATGGGTCGACGATGCCGCGGACTTTGATTACAGCGCGATCGCTTCGGATTCGCCCACGGGTTACATTCTCGAGGTCGATCTCGAGTACCCGCAACATCTTCACGATGCGCATACTGACCTACCGTTCTGTCCGACGCGCGATAAGCCGCCCGGCAAGCGACAGACTAAACTTCTGGCGACTCTCTACGATAAGAAACGATACGTCATCCACTACCGAAACCTGCAGCAATGCACGCGTCACGGTCCCTACGCGTGCCCCGGTGCCGTCGAACCCGTCGATTCTCGTGGCGCACCTCTGTGTCGTGATCTTCGCGACCCGGACATCCCGGTTGACGGAAGTCGTCTGGCACGGTCCCTACGTGTACCCTGGTGCCGCCGAACCCATCGGTTCTCGTGGCGCACCTCTGTGTCGTGATCTTCGCAACCCGGACATCCCGGTTGACGGGAGTCATCTGGCACGGTCCCTACGCGTACCCCGGTGCCGCCGAACCCGTCGGTTCTCGTGGCGCACCTCTGTGTCGTGATCTTCGCGACCCGGACATCCCGGTTGACGGAAATCGCCTGGCACGGTCCCTACGCGTACCCCGGTGCCGCCGAACCCATTGGTTCTCGTGGCGCATCTCTGTGTTGCGATCTTCGCGACCCGGACATCCCGGTTGACGGGAGTCGTCTGGCACGGTCCCTACGCGTGCCCCGGTGCCGTCGAACCCGTCGGTTCTCGTGGCGCACCTCTGTGTCGTGATCTTCGCGAAACGGACATCCCGGTTGGCGGGACTCGCCTGGCACCGTCCCTACGCGTGCCCCGGTGCCGCCAAATCCGTTGGATAACACATTGAGATTATGGGTCGATTCTCGTTATAACTGCACTGAGTTGCACTAGATCAGCAATGCAGTTCAGTCAGTGCAGACGCCGCGTAACAGTGGCGCTCTTGCGGTAAAAAAGCGAACCTGGACATTTTCCCACCACTAGCCGGGGCGGAGGAGACGACGTTTCTTAAATGAAAATTACCCATTTTCAACTTTTTTAAACTTTACATCCCGATATCTCCGCTCGTAGTTCACGTAAAATAAAAATAATAACACTTTCATTATATAATTCGATCCTAAGCTTTCGATTAAGCCTACTTAGAATTCGATCGGTTCAGTCGTTAATGAGATCCGATAATCGAAGGATTTCTCAATACGATGTTTCGCGTAAAAGAGGCACGGCCGTGTCTCGGCGCCTCGCTGCGCGTAACTTGGCGCGCGAGACACTACCGTGCCTCTTAATTCTATGAAGAGATTTTGTTCATATTATGTGTGGTGTAAAAAAACTATTTTGAAGTATTTCTTTATAGAATTTCAATATTGTAATAATTTTGTATTATAAAAATTAATGAAAGTTAGATTAGGATTAAGCGATTTCTGTTGCATTATGGAAGGTCACGAAATAAAGGAACCATGCAGTCTATGGACGTAACATACGTGTTACTTTTGAATACCTTATACCTATTACGGATAAAACAGTTTATAATGTTAATATTTTAACTTATCTAGGTTTATCTAGATGTCATGCTTGTCACGTTTTTTGTACTTTTAAGTTCTACACTTCTGTAACGATTGCGAGTTATATATATGTGTGTTGTTACCAATACTCACTCACTTAAGAGAAAGCTCTCGCGCCAAAAAAAAGGTATCTTTTGTGATAAAGAGGTCCAAAGACTGTATTCTTTCCACGCAAAGTTGTATCTAATAAAACAGTTCTAAACTGTGCGAACATAACTCATATTCATTGGTTTTCCTTGTAAAGTAAGGACAGAGGTATCGTCGAGGATTTGAAACATTAACATCAATAGGTTATGGGCCCAGTGATGCCTGTTATCGTTCAATAAACATAAGTAAACTGTTTTGAAATAAATGAAAGGTACAAAAATGGATTTAATAAAGCATATTAAACCATTGAGTGGCGAATCCGATTGGCCCTTGTGGAAACACAAGATTCGAGATATACTCGATTATCATGAAGGCGCACTGGATTCGATTGACGGAAAGATTATAAAGCCGGAACCGCTGGCTGCTGATTCTACAGCGGCTCAAATTAAGGAGCACAGAGAAAAAAGTGAGCTATATCGCAAGGCGAATAGTTATGCAAAGTCGATGATAACAAGTGCAGTAACTGATACTGTATATCAGAAGATTATGGACAAAGAAACGGCTCGTGATGCCTGGGAGGCGCTGAAGCAGCATTTTGAAGCATCATCGAAGGATCAATTGTTCAAGATATGTACAGATTTCTTCGCTTTTAATTGGACAATTGGAAATGATGTCTCCACGCACATTGCTAAACTAAGGAGTCTTTGGAACGAACTAAACAATGGTCTAAGAGCCAAGAACGTGCATACTTTGCCAGATTTACTGCTAGTTTGTAAAACATTACAAATCTTGCCGAGTTCTTTCGAAACATTTCGTTCAAGCTGGATGTTGTTAACTAAAGAAGAAGAAAAAACATTCGATGAATTGACAACCCAGTTATGCATGTTTGAGCGAAACTTCACAAAGGTAGAGAGTGAAAAGACAACGTCTGAAGCACTAATAGTAAAAACGGATACGCAGAAGAAAAACAGCACAAAAACAACGCCATTCAAGAAACAGTTCAAGAATGGAACGTGCAACTACTGTAGCTTAAAAGGACATTGGATTAGAGAATGTAAAAAGTGGATCGCGGATGGAAGACCACCGAAAAATAAAACGTCAAGTAACTCTCAAAGTAAAGCTAAGCAAGATGATGACACAACTGCTAATGTTGCTTTGATAACAATCTGCAACGAGGTATGTACAATTGAAGCTGATATGGAGAACTGGTGGATCGACAACGGTGCAACGAAGCATGTAACCAATCGGTCAGATTTTTTCACTGAGTATACAAAGTTTCAAGATCTTCATAATATCAAAGCTGCTGGAGAAGAGTTCTTAATTGCTGAAGGAAAAGGAAAAATCGAAATTACATCAAGAGTTGGAGGAAAATTACAAGAAACAACGCTGACTGATGTATGGTACGTCCCAAAAATCTCTAAAAATTTTTTTTCTGTTACAGCTGCACAGGATAAAAATCCAAATAGCGAATTCAAGTCTTCTCCTACAAAATGTTGGCTTAAAGTTAATGGAAAAGTAATGGTGTATGGCGAACGTGAGGTAGGAGGCTCTCTCTATAAGGCTGCAATCATACCCATTATACCAAATGTAGCAGAAATAAATAAAGTTGTCACAGAAGATTCGACACTGCAACTTTATCATGAGAGATGGGGACACCAGGATAAGCGTCATGTTAAAGCCTTGCTTAAAAAGGAGCTTGGAATGAATGTAAAACCTGACACAAAATTGTGTGAACCATGTATATGGAAAAACTCATCGGTTGCCATTCGGTACTCGAAAACAAAACTCGAAATGCCTGGTGAGTTGATTTCAACAGATGTGTGCGGACCTTTCGATGAGTCGTTTGGAAAGAAGCGATATCTAGTAGTTTTTAAAGACAGCTATACAAAATTTCGCTACGGATATTTTATTAAAGAAAAATCGGAGGTCAAGAATGTTCTAAAGAATATGCTTGCACATGCAAAAATTCAAGGACACAGAGTGAAGGAAATACTCAGCGATAATGGCGGAGAATTTGACAACGAAGAAGTTAGAAAAACTCTTCACACTGAAGGTATCATACAGAGGCTTACTGCTCCATATACGCCGCAGCAGAATGGTGGAAGCGAACGTGAAAATCGCACCATCATTGAAATGGCGAGAACCTTTAAATACACAAATCCTGAGGCCAGCTATCCACCAGCAATTTGGGCAGAATTAGTTAAAACTGCTATCTATGTTTTAAATAGAACGGGAAAATCATCCGTTGTTAATGTCAGCCCGTACGAATTATGGATAGGCAAAAAACTACGAATAAGTCACTTACGAATCACAAGCTCTACTTGTTTTGTTCACATTCCAAGTCAGAAACGTAGGAAGATGGATAAGAAAGCGATAAAAGGATACCTGGTAGGATACGACGGAGATGAACGCTACAGGATCTGGATAAAGGAAGATCATAAAGTAATTCTATCAAGAGATGTAAAGTTTTTGGAGAAACCTGGAGGTTGTGAAATCAAGGTGACATTAAAGAATGTAAATGAGGAAGAACAAGATAAAAATGAGTCTGACAACGAGAATGAAGATGAAGACAATAAAAGAAACAAAGATGAAAGCAGCAAAGAAGAAATTGAAGAAGGGAACAGCGAAGATGAAAATAATGAAGATGAAACGACAATTGATACAGATTCTGAAGAAAGAAGAGAGAACTTACAGGAATTGTCCCAGCGAAATTTAAGGAATCGTTCGTTATTAAGAAGACCGTCTTATCTGGATGATTATGTCATGTTAGCAGAAAATCTTGTTGGTCTAGAAAGTAATCCAGAAACATATACTGAAGCAATCAAAAGTCAACAATGTAGTGAGTGGAGAAGAGCTATGGAGAAAGAAATATTATCGTTAAAAGAGAACCAGACTTGGAAGCTAGTGTCTCCTCCAGAAGGAAACAAGATTTTGCCTTGCAGGTGGGTTTTTCGTTTAAAACAAAAACCAGATGGAAGTATTGAAAGATACAAGGCCAGACTTGTAGTTAAAGGATTCGGACAACGTCGAGGAGTAGACTACAATCAAACATTTAGTCCAGTGGCCAGGATGAGTACAATCCGATCGATTCTAAGTATTGCAGCAAGTGAAGAAATGCATCTTGCACAATTTGATGTCTCAACAGCGTTCCTGTACGGAGAATTAGAAGAAACGATTTATGTTGAACAACCAGAAGGATTCAACGATGGGACTAACAAAGTATGCAAATTAAACAAGAGCTTATATGGATTGAAACAGGCTCCAAGATGTTGGAATCGACGCTTTGGAAATTTCATGCAGAAATTGAGATTTAAATCCAGCCACGAAGATCCTTGTCTCTACATTCGTAAAAATAATGGACACAAGCTTGTCTTAGTTCTGTACGTGGATCATGGTTTAATAGCAGCAACTAATCCGGAGGAATTGAAGATTTTTCTGCACAAACTCAGGACAGAATTTAAAATAACCACGTCAGAAGCAACATATTTTCTTGGACTACAGATCGATAAACAAGAGGATGGAGGCATCAAGATCTCACAAGAATCATATGCTCGCAGGATTTTGAGCGATTTAATTTCGCTGAATGCAGACCAGTTTCAACTCCTATGCTGAAAGGATCAGAGGCTGAAAAATCAGGGAAAGAAAAATCAGGGAAAGAAAAACATGATTTTCCTTACAGACAAGCAGTAGGAGCTCTAATGTATCTGATGTTGGGCACGAGACCTGATCTAGCCTACAGCATAGGATATCTATCTAGATCACTTCAAAATCCATCTATAGAAGATGTTACTAGAGTAAAGAGAGTTCTTCGATATGTCGCAGGCACATTGAACTCAGGAATACTCTATCGTTCAAATTTTAATAAAGATTTTTTGGAGTGTTATAGCGATGCAGATTTTGGAGGCTGTTTGAAAACCGGACGCTCTACTTCAGGAACAGTAGTAATATATGCAGGAGGCGCCATATCGTGGATTAGTCAAAGACAAGCTATGGTAGCCACGTCAACCACAGAGGCTGAGTTGGTTGCCGCCAGCGAAGCCACAAAGGAAATCATCTGGTTAAGTAGATTAATCGGAGAAATTCGAAATCTAAAAGAGGTACCCGTTCTTCAAGTTGACAATTCAGCAGCAGTCCGACTAGCTGAAAATCCAGAATTCCATCGACGCACTAAGCATATTGCGATTAAACACTTTTTTGTCCGAGAGAAAGTTTCAGAAGGACAACTGACAGTTCAGCAAATCTCAACGGAGAAACAAATTGCCGATATTATGACGAAAGCGTTATCTAAAACTCGTCAACAAATTCTGTGCAATCTTATGGGATTGAGATAATTGCATTAGCATTATTTAATTTGCGTTTATTAATTAAGTTAGTTTTAATTTTTTTTTATATGTAACTGCATTAGTTAAAAATTGATTAACAAGGGAAAGTATTACGGATAAAACAGTTTATAATGTTAATATTTTAACTTATCTAGGTTTATCTAGATGTCATGCTTGTCACGTTTTTTGTACTTTTAAGTTCTACACTTCTGTAACGATTGCGAGTTATATATATGTGTGTTGTTACCAATACTCACTCACTTAAGAGAAAGCTCTCGCGCCAAAAAAAAGGTATCTTTTGTGATAAAGAGGTCCAAAGACTGTATTCTTTCCACGCAAAGTTGTATCTAATAAAACAGTTCTAAACTGTGCGAACATAACTCATATTCATTGGTTTTCCTTGTAAAGTAAGGACAGAGGTATCGTCGAGGATTTGAAACATTTACATCAATAATACCTTATAACTTATTGAATTAATATCTGAAGCCACGACTGAACTTACGATGCACGGACAACTCGTAATTAACTGCGTGCACTTTATTGTCCTTTTCTATTAAACATTTGTATGAATTGCTATCTTCCAATACCAGGTTTCTGATAGTAAAACCAATTCTTGGATCAAATGACGTTTTGTTTAGTTCATCTTTCTGCACATTAAACGTTGAATAATTTTTTTAACATTTTGTCATAAAAGAGAAATTAATAAAATTAAAAGCTATTTTTCGTATATTTGTATTGTTAGTTTATAACAAACGCCAAGTACACTTTTCATTCTGTTAAACACATTAAATCGTTTTATTATTGTACAAAAAATTTAATATTAGAAACGTGTATCAAATCATCAATAATTATGAGCAAAATCTAATATAGTTATTGTATCTTTATGTATACCTTTATGTATACATTCCATATATGTATATGTGGTAGTTCCTAAATACGTTTTGAAAATGAAAGTAATGTAATTCCTTAAGTAATTTTATAAATAAGTGTTTTTATATATTTTTATCATAAATGATTAGTCTTAGAGATAAATGTTGAATAAAAAAATTGAATTTTTTGAAAACTCGAAAACATTTCCAATTGTTCTCTTAAAATTTTCTGTCAGCGTCAATATTGGTTAATAGGCTAATTTCACTACTTTCCGCTTATCAATTAAATAAATAGTTTTGTTCTGAATGGCATCATTTTTTTTAAATATCGTTTTTAATAACCATATGTATGTCATTGACATTGTTACGTCCTGCGGACTCCACGATTTCTTCCATTCGGAGAAACATTATCTTTTAAGGAAAAAAACCGGCGCATGTCGAGCGGGATTAAGCTACTCGAGCAGACACAGTATTTCCCTCAAAAGCAAATAGAAGACGTGTGATCTTCAAATAATAAAAACCATGTATCAATGTCAAAGACGTTGTTACACTGTCAACAAGGGCAAGGTTGCGCAACGTAGATTAAGATGCGGCCGTTGCGACACTGATATGCATCGCGAGAGTAGTTATCTGGACCCTCGGGCACAGAACCTATTGACATTATTGTCCAAGCCCAGAAAACTCCGCTCTACTTCATTTATTGTCAATATTTGAAGAACACAACTCAGCCGACCATCGAAGAAAATTGAAAACACTCTTGATCAATTATCTCGACGCTTAGGCGTCGAATTTATTGCCCAAGCCTAGAAAACTCCGCTTTATTTCATCTATTGACAATATTTGAAGAACATAACTCAGCCAATCATAGATAAAAAATCGAAATAAATCATCCGATGTAAAAAATACCTGAACGGTTATCTAGACGCTCGAGCGCCGAACTTATTGACATTGTCGCCTAATTCCAGCGTAAAAACTTCGTTTTTCTCCGATTATCAATGTCAATATTTAAGAACTATGACCCAACCGATTTTCCCACCAATATTAGAAAAAAACGAAAAACGCTCCGACACTCCCACCCTTTAATTTCTCTGTATATAAACCCACGATTTCGGGCCTAGCACTCTCAGTCTTCTTGCCGGTACTGTCCAGTCTCCTCGCCGTTACTCTCGCCAGTGTTTTCACTAGTACTCTCGCTAGTATTCTGGACAGTATTTTCCCCGTGACATCAAGTCGTTCTCGGCCAGTGCCAGTCAAAGTATTAAACTCAGTTCCGCAAGCCAACTGGACCCGATCTACGAGCCGAGCTAATTCTTACGAGAGTCGACTACGTTGAAAAATCCAGCAATAGTAAGTCTCCATCGTTCCATTTTACTTATTTCGATCATCGCGAACCGTCTCGTGTTAAGCTTTCGACCGTAAGTCCCTTCTTTTCCTTGCGCCGTTCCGTATTCGGAAAGCTCGAGTTTCTGGGCAACCAGGTGGGTTAAACGCTCTGGAATCGGATCCGCGACTCTTTCCCTCGCGTCGTTACGTATCCGGAAAGCTAGATTCTCTGGGCAACCAGGTGGGTTAAGCGCTCTGGAATCGGATTCGCGACTCTTTCCCTCGCGTCGTTCCGTATCCGGAAAGCTAGATTCTCTGGGCAACCAGGTGGGTTAAGCGCTCTGGAATCGGATTCGCGCTCTCAACTATTCCCCTTTCTGACTCCAAGAAACCTCGATCAAACCACCCATTTTTACAATCTATTTCCCCCTTCCACGGTCTCTCTCCAGGAAATATCCTAATTCCCTCCACACGTGAGCGTTTTTACACATTCATAACTATATATACATACACACATACACACAGTCGGGATAACTTCATTGTACAGAAACGAGTAGTATTATGCGATTATAAGAATAGTAGATTAGCTTTCAATTAAAATTATATACACGTATCGATAAATTTATAACCATCTATTTTTGTGCTTTTATAATAAATGTAGTTAAGTTAAAATTCCACATGTCACTAAATCTTAATCACCCTTAACTTTTCTCCGCTCCCGCTCGCTAAAAATCGCACATGGTCCTATCCCTGGGTAAAAGAGATTGAATTCTCTGACCCGAAATAAGGACCTCGAGCACATCGTTCTTAGCGTGGCGTCATAGCGTCTATTAGAGACGTTGACCCAACGCCGGAACTTTGATAAATGTGCCCGACTCGCCTATCTACCTGTTTTCCTACAACAGATACCAGGCGATATTGCAAGGAATCCGTTGCGTCCTTCTACTCCCTCCATTCTGCTTTAGGGAAGCCTTTCCTTCGCTTCCCTTGTTATAAAAAACTTTCCCTGGGTCTGGACGTAACAACATGATACCAGAAATTTTCAATAAAAGTTAGAGTTAACTACTACTGGCGCACAATAAAGGAAAGTCAATAAGCGCGTTTTTGTGCCTCCCTCGGAATTTAAAAAAAAATAATTCTTTTGTATTGTATGATAGGAATATCGAAAATAACCATTAGGTAAGAAAAAACTTCATCTTTGAAATCAAAATTAATTATACTAGTTTAGATATACCACTATAGTATTTAAGCCCTTTTCATAATTAATAAATGAATTAGTAAAATATTTTCGCTTATTATACTGCTTTGCTATCATACTAATGTCATTTTAGTAAACGTGATAGCGAATTGAAATTAAAATATTAGATTCATGTTTAATAACTCTAATAAATTAAACAATAAATACTCTGTTTCTAGAGTCAGAGCTGGTTGGTGATTGCTCTCCTTTTAATAAACATTATTAATTCTTACAGACGTTTCGGCACATTGATTTCGGTCATGTTCAGTGTATGCAAAAATTAAAATGGCGTATTCAATATGGCGGATGATAATAATGAATTTTTATTTGTTTCAATCATTTTTAATCAACTTTCTACCAAATTTCCAAGGTCCTTGAATTATGATTTGTCATCTAAATATGTTAATTCAATCTTGTATACCATCTCGTAGAACCATCTTGTAGACTTGATATGACCGACAAGAATGATAAATTTCAATTTATTTTTGTCAATTGTTTTCAAACGTTTTTTGTGAGAAATCAAATGACAAATCTATTATAGAGAACAGTAACGATGTATTTCGATTTGCATTCGTACAAATTTTATATGTATAGTAAGTTTTAGAGGACGATCATGCGGTTATGTTTAATTTATATTCTTTCATTTCTTAACATTTGTAGAAAAAGAACATTTATGAGTTAGAAATAAAAATGAATAAATCAGAACAACAATTTTATCCCCGAACAAACAAATGCAGAATCAAGTCTCATTAGAGATTATTTTGTTTGTATTCACAATTCATTATTTCGAGTTTGCAAATGTGGATTTTGAATTGAATTTTGATCAATTTTGATATTAGATTTAAAATCAGCGACCCTCAAAGCCCTAGGATATGCATTTTTATATTTATTCAATCATAAGAATAATAGATCGGCTGGGGGACCCAAGTTACCCCCCCCCCCCCCCGATCCATACCGTAAGTATATTTTATGCAGTCTTCTAAAGGTTAATAAATTATAAATGATATTCTGCAATTTTATTTTCACGTTTTTGTTAATACTTACGTCACCGTTGATCAATATGGGTTTTAGATCTGGCGATGTGGTTCTGCATGGTATTACTACATTGTCGCCAGCAATTGCATTCAGACGGGTATTTGCATTCTCGTCTACGAAGAAATTATTATTGGCTGTAACAAATTCATGTAATTATAAAATGCAGGCATAGCAACAAAATACAGACATAAATATTTCCTCTTTAATCTACGTAGTAATATAAAATAAACAGTTTCAACTTACACTTCACATAAACATATATCCAGGACTCCTCGTAATTATAAGAATTATAAACATATTTATCAGAATATGGACCAGTTATAGAAAAAAGATCGATGCAACAATACCAGCCAGTATCATTTAAAATGGTGTTTTCTTTATAGTAATTATATTGATGAAAGCTTCCCCAGTCAGAATAATTTCTTAAATTTCCTCTCTGGCAAAATATAATAAAAGGCTTGATATACACATTCTCAAGTACATGAAAAGAAAATTTTTTCAAATAAAAAATTTGTATAGAAATATTATAGTTTATACTTCAACATATCATTTTTATCTCTCTCATTAAAATATTTTATTTATTTAAATAATAATGATATAGAAATTTTATATTTGTAACTATAAAAACAAGATAAACATTTCATAATTATCAGATGTAATAAAACTTTATAATATATTTATTAATAAATTGCTTGAAGAATATTTGAGAATGGAAGATATAATTCTGTGTTGAAACGTAACATAGGATACATCCATATTAATGGATAAATATTACTTAGAATTAGATGTTAGTTATTCAAATAATAATTAATCAAAATCAAAACTTAAACTAATAAAATGTATAGTGCATACCCAATTATTGTCAGGAAATACGAATGAAATTGGTCTGTCGCTAATGCACGTAATATTTAAAGCTTCTCCTTCATTTATTATTATTTGTCCGCTGTTTGGTAAGATAATTGGTTTTCGACTTTCCGATACTAAAAAAACAAATTATTAATTACATAGGCCTGCAAATTTTTATTTTTTTCCTGCGGTCTGAAAAAGAAAAGTGATTTTCTGTGCTGTGGCTTTCTGTTGATTTTTATGCGCTGAATCCGAATCCGTAAATAGAAATGTTTTAACACGTCACGTTTTCGAAAAAATGGAGTTAAAGTTCTGAAAAACGCGTTTTAGGGCATTTTTAAAATTTTGTAACAAACCCGATGTGCGGGAGATTACGAAAAGGTCTCAAATAAATGCTAAACATTGTACTTAGTATTAAAATATCAAATCTTTTACCGCCGAATCTGTAGCGTACTTTTTACGGGTAGCTGTACGGCAGTACAGTATAATGATTGCTTTATTATGGGCCGCTGCAAAATCATTGCACACAGTAAAAATTTTAATAGTGGATTTAGTACATGGGATTGAAGATACTCTTTATAATAAAAACGTTTTTTTCATATATTTAAACAATTTTGTGAAAAATCAGGGGATGCTGGACTGTTCTTTTTTACCAACAAAGATAAATAATTTTTGCATTCTTGCCAATTTTTTTTGGTTTTATAGAATTAAAAATCCTTTTACAGAATTAAAGTATGCACTAAAATAAAGTAGGAGTGATAGATTTTACGCTGAAAAAGAGAAAAAAGTTATAAAAATATGCTTATTTACCTATAACATTATGGTTAGAATTGTTGTGAATCCAACAACTTCGTATAAAAGTTTAGTAGGTTTTACGCACAAAAAACTATCATCCCTACTTTTTTGGGATGTCTACTTTAATCCTGTGAAAAAGTTTTTTAATTCTATAAAGCCAAAAAAAATTGGCAAGAATTTAATTCTATTGCTGCGTACGCTGATAATATTAATAGCGGCAAAAATTATTTTACCGAATATTAATCTTAAAACGTATCGAGTTGTCAAATCTGTCACATAAAGTATATCATAAGTAAATAATCAATTTGAATTATAATTCTAGAGTTATTTTTCACTGTGTAACAAACCTGAGCGCGCAAATCAGATTGGCTATCTTTAAGTGCTTCCCATTTAAAAACTATTGTAGCCTCAACATTTTAGTATTAGGAATATTAAGTTCGACGATAAATGATTTTAAGAATCTGCCATTAGCAGGTGATGGTTAGGTATGGGACACCCTGTATAAGGATATTCTACGTACGCACATATGAGTTCATTCCACGTCAAATCGGACAGTGAATTTTCCTCGATGATTCCGATTTTTTTTAATTTGGCAGACATGTTCTATTGCTGAAAATATGAGATCCCTATTTTTGGAAAAAAATTAGAGATTTTTTTTCGAGAAGTTGTGCGCGGTTGAAAATTGCAAGAAATTGAGAAAAACGTCGATTATGCGAACATTCAAACTATTTTATTACAGAATAAATTCGACGGAAACGGACAAATAAGGAGTGATTTTTTAAGGACCTGAAATGTACTTTACGATGGTATTTTTAAAAAATTTAAATTTTTAAATAAATAAATTGTTGTTTGGTTGTTTATAACTTTCATTTGCGTTTTTCGTTATCAACTCCTCGACTTATAATTGAAAAAAAATATTACCATATTCCCACTTCAATTCTAAAGAAATCATGAATTTTTCAAAATGGAGATCGAATGGACATTTTTAAAAAAATTACTGAAAATGAAACGCCGCGTCACCGCCGCTCGGTGCCCAGCGGGCGGTGTATCAGTATTAGATAGAGACCGACCGGTAGAGACCGACCGGAGATAAAATTTTAAACCGGAGCCGAAGCCGAAGCCGAACTTCGGTCATACTCTCACCTTCGGCCAGAGCCGAAGCCGAAGGCCGAAGGCGTATAAATTTCTATATATTTCTATATATTAAAATGTGTTATTATATTATATATAGTATAATATCATATTTTAAATTGGTATTATATTGTTGCGCCCGCGTTGTCTCAGCCCTTGTCTCGTGCCGTATCTTCGCACCCGATACGTTAAAAATTGCGTATAAACTTTTTGGCATCACTGCTGTAGCGATTTCCATTGTTACCTAAGCGACAAATCTGCGCGCCTGAAGATCGGGTCACAGTATGGCACCTATTGTCCGTCTCTTTCTTTCTTATTGTCCGACTTGATCTTCAGCTTGCCACATGCTCGGCGTAAAGGTCTGTTCTTTTTAACTGAACTAGTGCAACCAGTTCAGCTAAAAAGGACAGGCCTAAAATAGTCTAAAGATGTATCTTCGGCCAAGCCGAAGGCTTCGGCTACATTTTGGCCGGAGCCGAATATTAAGTCGAAGGTTGAATTTTTAGTTAAAGGTAGCTGAAGCCGGAGCCGTAGCCGAAGCTTCGGTTGGTCTCTAATCAGTAAACCTGAACGCTCGTGCTCGGCGACTTGTATCTGTTCAAACAGGATCGTCAGTGCAGTTTAGGCTGATTAATTGTTCGGTAAAATGGTAAATATTATACAGAACATGTAAATTAGTGAATAAAGTATATGTTTTTATTCTGTGTACTTGTAGCAGACGATGTTATTTTAACTTCGATTTTTCCATTTCGTTGAGGAATGAATGAATGATATTTTACAATCCCTTGAATCATTTTGGCTTTGTTAAATCGTTTGTTCAATATATAAAATTTTTTGTTTTTATATTGGGCACTTGCTCCATCAGAAAAATAATAAATTGTACTCAAAGCACCTAATGTTTTTTTTAAAAAAGGTAATAAGACCACGCTGAAATAAGTGAACGGCTGTTTAGCGAGTGCCCAATATAAAAACAAAAAAATTTTATAAATGTATGTTTCCACAAAGACGATTTTAATGTAAAAGCTGAATGGCATTTTTTCGCGACCCTCCACGGAAAAGGATCTTGCGACGGACTCGGAGGCACAATTAAAAGATTAGCAGTGCAGGCAAGTTTAAAAAATGTATACGATCCAATCAATACGGCAGCGAAATTTTTTACATGGGTTAACAAAAATGTTTCAAATGTTAACTCTGAATTTTTTACTATTGAGGAATATAAGAAGGAAGAGCGGATACTGAACAAACGATTTAACAAAGCCAAAATGATTCAAGGGACCGTAAAATATCATTCATTCATTCCTCAACAAAACGGGAAAATCGAAGTTAAAATAATATTGTCTGCTACTATGTCGACTGTTAAAACTATGTTCAAAGAATAAAAACATATACTTTATTCACTAATTTACATGTTCTGTATAATTTTACCCGACAATTAATCAGCCTAAACTGTACTGACGATCCTGTCTGGACAGACACAAGCCGCCGAGTTCGAGTGTTCAGGTATACTGATGCACTGCCCGCTGGGCACCGAGCGGCGGTGGCTCGGCGCTTCATTTTCAGTAATTTTTTAAAAATAGTGTCCATTCGATCTCCATTTTGAAAAAAATTCATAATTTTTTTAGAATTGAAGTGGGAATACGTTAATATATTTTTTTCAATTATAAGTCGAGGAGTTGATAATGAAAAACAAATGAAAGTTATAAACAATCGAACAACAATTTATTTATTTAAAAAGTTAAATTTAAAAAATACTATCGTAAAGTACGTTTCAAGCCCTTTAAAAATCACTCCTTATTTGTCCGTTTCCGTCACATTGATTCTGCAATAAAATGGTTTGAATGTTCCCATAATCGACGTTTTTTTCAATTTTTTGTGATTTTCAACCGCGCACAACTTCTCGAAAAAAAATCTCTAATTTTTGTCCAAAAATAGGGGGGTCTCATATTTTCGACGGCAAAATTTGTCTGCCAAATTTTTAAAAAATCGGAATCATCGAGGTAAATTTTTTATGAAAATCGTCCGGTTTGACGTGGAATGACTCATATGTGCGTACATACGTGCGTGCGTGAATTCATGTATGTTATGTGTCAGAAGAAACCCGTAATTATAGTTTATGGAAGACTTAACCAATTTCAATAACCTGAATGTATTATCAAGGACATGTCTCTGAGTAATATTAAAAAAGTCTTAATCGTCGCTTGTTGTTTATTAAAAAGTTATTAACAAAATAAGTTTAATAAATAGAACATATTTTTAACACAGCGTACATCGTTCTTGAATTCCATAGTGAAAAATATTTATGCGAGTTTTACGCCTAATACATACAGAATATGCTGAGTCTGTTGGAACAAAACATTATATAGGATACTTATTGTTAGCAGAGTTTTTGTTTCATTGGCGTTACGAATATCATGAACAAATCTCTGTATTTTTAAATATTATGACAAATATGTATCCTATATCTCGAGTGTAAATAAATCTCAGAATTGTTAATATGTAAACTCCTTGGAACTGTTCCATAGAAAACTCGTATGCTCCGCCCCTCCTTCCCTGCGCCCCTTCCACTCTAAAAGTCTAACCCTCCCTACCTCACCCTTAATTAGGTGATCACCTGTCTTTCGGTGTCGTGGATCTAGTTTCGCTCCGAAAGCAGGGGGAGGGATGGGATGGAAATCGCTTCGCGTGGATAATTGCAAACCTACGTGGAACCGTACAATTACAAACCTAGCGTCGAGAGCAGGACGCCACAGGAGCGCGGTAGGAAGAGAAAAAACTAGTAAGAATAACGATTATTATTCTGACTTTGCGAACGAAAACATCTTAAGCATATATTTCCTTGTGTTGCATAAGACAACTGTAATAAATTGGATTATCAAACATATAATCCCATAATAATTTTTTAATAAACAACGAGCGACGATTAAAATCTTTTGACAATTACTCAGGGACATGTCTTTGATATATCTAGATCATTGAAATCGGAGAGTTCGTTCATAAACATAATAATTTCTGAAACCCGATTAAGCTATGCTTTGTTACCACACTTTTTATATGATTCGGATATTCAAGAGAAAATTGTATTCTCATCTATATTTATGTTATATTTTTTAAACGGGCTGTTAAAGTACGTATATTCTTTTAGTAGTCATTCGTGAAAGATTATTCTAAAACTCGAATATTTTTAATTTATAATTCTACTGTTGTGTCTATTTATTTTTTTACACCTGTATCTATAATGCTTAAACGCACCCATGTATACAATTCTATTTTTAAAATTGAATTTCTAAAACTCTTGATTTTGAAATTGCTTGAAATTCAAAGTTGGTGCATTTTCTTGCCGATAGCGTTTTATATGTGATTCTCAATATTTTGTCATAACTTACCAACTTTCTAAAAACAACAATGGGAACAATTTTTACGAATGTTCAAAATCCTTAATTAACAAAACCGTCAAAGCACGTGTTACGGCTATTTAGATGGTGACTACGTCACCCAAATATATAACTTTATGTGAGTGGCATCTTAAGTTTTGAATTCAGGAAATTGATCATAAGAAAAGACGAGACCCGGCACTTTCAATACAATCCAGGAGTAAACGTCAATATGTGAAATGATTAAAGGGAAACCAAAATTCACAGATTAAAATGTATTCTTAACTCTTTACTACTCAATGAGCTTGAATATTCATTTCAATTGCTTTTAATTACTGCTATCACTGTATGGAATCAGGAAGAAACTATTTTGAATAAAAAATAATTAGCCCAGAAAATTTAATTTGTTAATATTTTACTGAATCAGTGCATCTTGTTAATTCTTTGTAGATTAAATAGTACATCAAGTAATTTGAAAATTTTAATCAATAAAAAATTTTACTTGATGAATTTAGTGAATTTCTAAGGCTGGGATGTATATATTCTACTGTATATATTCTACGCAAGGAATATAGAATTAATTACCTTGGTAAAATGTTGAAACGATGAACATTAAAACTCGAAGTCGTATGCGATACGGAAACATTTTCATTTCTTGCTTAATATTGTCGACTTTTCACAATTCTGCATTTGATGCATCAATTAAACCCTTTCACTGATGTAGCATGACGAATAGATTAAGCACGAATGTATCTCAGGAACGAAGTTTCTCTTCGCGAACCCTTTACGTCATCCTTTACTCTGAAGAATAATAAATAGGAGAAGAAAGAAAAAGGAAAGGAGAGACAGGGAATGAGAGAGGGAATGAGGCGCGCGCATACGCACGCTTACACGCACTCATGTTCGCATATACATAGAAATCAATGGAACATTCAGAAGATAAAGTTGATTATAAAGTCAATAAAAACAGTGGCTGCTAATCATGACATATCATTTCAATCAAAATTAAGATGAAATGATTTGGGGAGAGGAGATAGAAAATAATAAGTATTTGATTTCAATATATAGGTAATTTTTACTGTATAGATAACTTGTGCTCGAGCGATTTCTATCCATGAATGTTTCTTAAAACTTCGAAGAATTCCCTCACTCCTTATCCCATTCTAAAGAAAGTGGGATCTTTCAGCGACCTTGGATGTTAAACTCACAATCAGGTAGGAGATAGCCGTTATGATGACGCGATGATCATGCCAAACATCATTAGTAACGTCTAATAAAGACATTATTTTAAAGTATCTTTAGTACGATAATTAATTTTTATTTATTTTTTACATTACTTATAAAGTGACATAAATAAAAATAAAATATTTTATGTTTCTTCACTTTCTAAAGCTAGACTTTTCCAAGCACACCTTTTGACGTGTATAGGAAACAATCTATAAACAATTGAGTTTACTGCATAAATCTTGCAATGCATGGTAGCATTTTACGTAGTGAATTGTTTATAATGTATCAAGCAGCATGCATCAGAAGATATCAAATCATGTTTCAAACAGCACAATTGAAATCTTATTCAAGATTGAACATATGATTTAGAATAATTGAACTGCTCTTTTAAATATTTTTTTAATAAACTTTCAAACCGTTTTTAAAAAATCTTTTAAGAGAAATTTACGAATTTGAAGAAATATTTGAATTCTCTTTCAAATTTTTATCCAAACTTAATTGTATCTATAAAATACGTTCCTCTTATCCAGACATCTAGCACAAAATATAGGGTAAACTGGGGTATAATGACCATATCAGAAAAGATGGTCTTAGACTGTAATTTTAAAAATAATTGTAAAATAGTGCGTTTAAAATTATTTTTAAAGAAGATCGATATTTACAGTAGTTTATGTGCGTACATTATTTGGAATAATGATGTTATGAATATTATATCATGTTTTTACTTTTGACTATTTGCAAAGTTTTTCGTGTGTCCACTAAAAACTGCTGTAACATCAGATAAAATACAGTTAAAATGTCATAATATTAAATATTAAATATTAAATACATAATAAAGATATATAAATTTTAATGTAAACTATAATTTTTATTTCCGTTTTTACTGTTATTTATAAATACTATGATCATCTTTCCCTCACAGTTTGAATGAGGTGGCCCATCTGGAACATTCCCGCTAGATATTGCTTCAAAATTTTGAAAAAATAATGCAATTTTACATATTTTCAATTTGATATGTTGTAGACAGATAATTTTTTCAGAATTATAGATCGTACACTGTGCTAAAGCAACAATTATGATTTATTTTGTACGTTTTGTTTTTCATAAATAATATATTCAATATGTTATAAAAACAAAGTAAAATTAAAAATGTAAAATTTTAAGTTTTTACAAAAGATTAGATACATTTTTTATATGAAATATATGTATGTTATTTACCCTCTATAATACTATGACCATCTTTTCCTTAGAAGTTACGTAAGCCAATGATTATATTGCAATATTATAATAATATAAAATTTTTGTGTATCACTTTTTTTATATCTCAATATTATTATGTACCTTAAGCTTCAGTAAAGTCATATGCGGAATGATATTAAAAAATATAAAAAATAAAGATATGTTTTTTGCATTTTAAAAAACTAAAAAAAGGCCATCTTACCCGGGTTTGCCCTAAGTTCTACATTAATAAAAAATAAAAAAAAATTTTCTAATTTTAAAAAGAGAATAAAATAGATAGTGAAGTGGATATAAAATGTATAACGTTTTTGAAAAGAAATGAAATATATACCTAGAATTTGAATAATATTTCGTCAAAATACAAATTGAAATTTAATTATATTTGTTGAAATATCATATAAGTAGATATAATTTTTTGAAAGAACGCGCCCATGAATTATTCACATCATATGGTCCTACGGGGACGACGATGCGCGAATTGCGGCGTTACAGGCGTTACATTAGAGTTCGCTGTCTGCCCATTTTGGGGCTCAGTCGCTATCGGAACGCCGTCGAGTCGTGTGCGCATATAATTGTCCGTAGCTATCTGTATATCGTGCTCCGCTATCCAGTCAGGATAGCAATCTCTGATTCCGTTAAGACTTTAACTTTGGATCAGTTCATTCACTCTACGATTAAATAAAGACAATTTGCGATAGACATTGTAATAGAAATTACTCTATGAAATATACAACAAAGTGTTGTTTGTGATCACGGTTCAATCACGTGTCTATTTTTCTTGCCTTGCTCCGTTCCACGTAACCAGACTGAATTCCAACAATATTTTATCGTCATTAAATTAATCATTCATCAGTGCTTGATCATACTAGCAACATTATCAATTCATCGTAAGAATATAACAATGAACTTTTAGCCATCTGTTGGATATAGACATTTATTAATCTTTAATAATTTTTATTTGGGATAAATCCAATCAATAGCAAATTAATTACAAATACTACGTCATGGACACCGACAAACAATTTCATTTTATTTCTTGTCAGTGGGAATTTTGGATGAACACATTTTCGCTCAATCGAGTAATAGTTTCATATTCCTCAATCATTATGACTCCATTAGTTTATGCTGATTTTTATTAATTAACATTTTAATGTGTCTTGACAATTGCTTTTTGACTACAATGACCATATATGTTATTTTATTGATTTTATTGATTTTCTTTATTCCGAAATACTTTGTTTAATATGGCTTTTAAATTATTAATATATTGTCGCGTCTCTCGCGTCACTCGCGTAATCACGCACGTGGAACAAGAAAGCACACAACACGGGATTAAGGATCTTAGGAAAACAGAAACTTTATTAAAAAGACTCAGGAAAACAATGAGAACGCCCGTGCGGGAGAAGATTCGAAAGACACGGTGGTATGTTTTCACAAGACGAAGCTTCTCCAGATCTACCTGAATCCTCTTGTTTATCATATCGCTAAGCGGCGACTCTCTCCTTCTTCTGACAGCCGACCATAGCGAAACGATAATATCGATTTCCGCGGTCAGCTGTTAATTTCGGACGCGAAGATTCGGCTCGAGACGAGGGCTGAGACAACGCGGGCGCAACAATATTATTACTATGTACTAAGGAAGAATCGTTAAAATCGAGACATTTATTGATGTAATTATTAAAATTTAATAATATCCGAGAAAAAAATGGGTTTAGTATGATCAGATATAAATTGTACATGATTAGAAATAAATAGATCTGATCACGTATGACAATATCTTAAAATTGGCGCGATATGATCATATCTTTATGTAATCATATTCGATCAGATGTTTTCATATATAATCAGATCTAGCAAAATATGAATGTATTTAGTATCAGAGCTCTGATACCAAATATACAATTATACAATTATATAATCATGTATGACAATATTCAATGTTTGAAGTTATATATGATATTATCTTTATACATTCATATATAATCTCGAATATGATTACATAAAGATATGATCATATCGTGCCAATTTTAAGATATTGTCATACGTAATCGGATCTATTTATATCTAATCATATCTAATCATATAAAATTTATATCTGATCTTATCTAATCATATAAAATTTATATCTGATCTTATCTAATCATATAAAATTTATATCTGATCATACTAAACCCATTTTTTCTTGGGTATATTGCATTTAACATCTATAAATCGCTCGTAAGTTGGCCATTCTACCTCCTATTATTTGCCATTAAACTATATAAGAAGAAACAATTAAATATTAAGGAAAGATAGCAACTGTGCAGGTACAAACAATCATAGCTTACATGTCAAACAATTATGTTAATACATTAATTTTTACAATCATAGCTTACATGTCAAACAATTATGTTAATACATTAATTTTTACAATTATGTAAATTAAATATTTAAATAATGTTAAAATTTTGATAACATCTCTTGAAACATTTCTTGAAAACATCACGATAAAAAATTTTTCATGTAAAAACATGTTTTATTATGAAGCATGAATCACATGTAAGAAACGTGTAATTATGTATGTATCAAGAAATATGTCCATGTATGTCCATATATGTTTTCTGTTTTTTGTACAATCTCTGTTCACATATACAGGAAAAGTAATAAGAAGAAGAATTAAAAAATGATTAAAAGAATCATTTTCGCATTTCATTTTTATACACAGAAAAGGACATTTAGAGAAATTAAAAATAGTTTATATATAATCTCGTATAGATGTTTATATGTAATTATACATATTTATATGTAATTATACATATAATTGTGATATGTTGGACATATATGGACATATTTGATACATAATCGTTTTTACATGACGAAATTTTATTGGATTGTGAGGTTGAATAATACTGCGTGGGCGGGATGCAGGAGGAGGGGCTGTAATTGCAGTATTAACAACGGAGGTTTGTGAACCTGAAAATTCAAAAAATTCTGAAACTTTGTGTGCAGGTAGAGTAATTCATTTGTAACATAAAAATACTTTTTGTTTGTGTCGAATTTTAGTCTGGATTAGAGTAAAACATCCCTTTGAAAAAAATTAGTTTTTTTTTTCGGGGCGAAATTTACATGAAAAATTTTTTATCGAGATGTTTTTCGAGAAATGTTAAAATTATTAAAATTTTAACATTACTTAAATATTTAATTTACATAATTGTAGAAATTAATCATTGAAACTGTAAAGGATAAAAAAAAATTTTTAAACAAAAGTTAAATAATTTTAAGAAAACTTCAAAGTTCTAACAAAAAAAATTTTTTTAAGTTTTTTTATTTTTTAAAATATTCCCACCACTCCATATACTTTTTAAAAATTTTGAACCTTTTTTATTATCAAATTGTAGCTCATTTTATTACGAATTTAATCGTATATGATAAAATTCAATTACAAAATATTATTATTGAGAATTAGTTAATAAATGCCTCCATACACTGAGAATAAATTATAAAGAAGTCCTATATTTTCTTGTATTAAAGTATTAATCTTCACATTATGGTCGTATATCCTAATATTATTAAAGAACATACAAAGGTTAAAACAGATATAAATAAAAGCATGTTGAATACAATATGTTTTGTGTAAAAATTTTTCCTTAATGGATAGGAATTATTAAAATATAAAAAAATACTAAAATAAATATTAGAAAGTGGAAACATGATATATAAAAATTAATAAGTATACAATAAAAATTCCAATACTATTTTAAAAGAGTTCAGTGACGGTATTCCTCTTCGAAATTTTACTATCTAGATAGGAATTTTATATATATGTATAGGAAGAACCGTCACGTGCGGCGTTGCGTTATTATTCTTCCTCATTTTGATGCGGTGAAGAGGATATTCCCCGAGCGTCCAAACTCATGATCACGAACATTGATAACACGGTATTTTCTATTTCTGTAAACTGATCACGCGTGTTATACGTGATATACCTGTAGATAGTCTTTATACCTAATCCCGCATCTTAATGTGTAACAAGTCACAAGTGTCGGTCTACAATTATAAATAAAAGAACCTTGCAAAATAAGGAAGTGGAGATAAAATCTGATTAAGACAACAATAGATTTTTAAAACAAAAAGGTTCTTATAATATGTTTTCTTATGAAAATTTAAAATTAACAAAGATATTTCTGAGATATCAAAGATATTTTCAAGGATATTAACAAAAATATTCTTAAATATTCTAAATTTCCAAAACTGATTTTAAATTTTTTTATATCAAAGATGTACCTTACAAAATGGATTAAAATTGAACTAAAGAAATGAACTAAAATCGAACGTTTTAGTCACTTTTACGAATAAGTTTCCTGCATTTCACTTAATTCAAAAAATTCTTGTTAATGTTGACAAAAAATATTTTTTTATTATATAACAAAAAAAGTGAATTACTTATATTTAAAGATAACCAAAGCTGTATTATTTATGACATTAATGACAGTAGTTGATGTCTGATAGAAATTAAAAAAGTATTAAATGCCTTAAAATCAAATCTCAATTAAAACCAACATTATCACGTGCCTTATACATGAATCTAAATACATGTAAAGATAAATAATAAATTTGTTTGTGTTTTAATTAAATATTGCACATTTATTTTTACTCAAATTCTTATTTTTCAAAAAGTAATTCTCTTTAAAATTGTTAAGAAGATATCTTATTAACAGTTTTTTCCATTTCTATAGATTATGATTACTTACCTATAAGTGATATTGTATAAAAAAAATTTTAATTTAAATGCTGAACTTATATCGCATCTGAAAAAGGAGCACAGTCACTTATATTTATTTTTTATTAAGCAGGCAGATAAGAAACGAACTTATGTTAATTTTATGAATATGTATGATTGTATAAGGAAAAATGGATTTCTTTCTCGAAGGAAATGACTTAGGCGAATTGATGGCGAATTAATAGTTATAAAATAAAGGTGCACGTCAAATTATACAACAACTGTATAAAATTCGTATTGAGTAATACCTTTTTGGAACTTCTCAGGGATCATTTACCACAATTGCTTGAAGACGTTGATTTTCATACACGTCAAAGAATGTAGATACAAATGAATGGGGTGCCACCTCATTATGTGGCAATAGTGAGAGCTTATCTAGATCGAGAATACAATGACAGATGGATTGGGCAACGAGGGGCTATCGCATGGCCTCCACGATCACCTGATCTGACTTCACCTTATTTTTATTTGTGAGAGTATATTAAAATGTGGTTTATGAGGATGCACCTACAACTAGAGTACATATGATAGAGAGAATAAGAGTAGCTTGCGCAAATATACCGCGAGCTGTCTTACTTAAAACGATCAGGCACTTCAAAAATAGGTTGGAATTATGTATTCAAGCTAATGGAGATAATTTTAAACAGTTCCTTTGATTGACATTGACATTAAATGAATAATTAATTTATAATAAAGAACTAAACGCACCTGTACTTATTATAATAAAAAATAATTTGCGTACGAACTAAAGAAAAAAACACTTTTCTTCCCAATTGAAATATACTTCACTGGGCACACTGGGTCAAATAGACCCAGTGCTCTCACTTTACATATTTGTAAAACAGCTGTTAAGAAAAAACTAACGGTGAAATTTGTTTGCTCTTCCTCAAACTAAATTATTCAATAAGAAAAAGTTTTCAAAAGTATTCAAAAGAAAAAATCGATTTCTACTTTTTCTTTATATTATCCGAAGCATCACGGAATGTGTATGCCGGGTCAAATAGATCTTAGGTAGGGTTAGCCCTTCAGAAGTTAAATGCAAAAAGTAGTAAGTAGATAAATTTAAAAGTGTATGCAAAATATTCAGGGGTACTTTCACTATGTAATAGACCTGAGCACGCAAATTTTTAACAACCTATCTTTAAACGCTTCCCATTTAAAAACTATTGTAGCCTCAACATTTTGGAATTAGAATTTTCGTCTCTAAATAACTTCAAGAATCTGCCATTAGTAGGTGGTGCATTAGATCTGGAACACCCTGTATAACAATTACTTTCTTATATAATTATTTAAATAATCAAATATGAATCATTATGAATCAAATATGAATCATTAATAAATCCGATATTTAGCGAGCACTTTTCTATTCATAATTCGAACCAATAAGGGCGTTTGCGAAAAAAGTCGAAAAAGAGTTGAAAAACCTCCTTCTTCTTAAATTTTTTTTTACGAAACTTCTACAAAAAAATATTTCAGACAAAATCTTCATGATTTTTTCCGTAGAATTGAATGATATTTTTAGATTTTGCAAAAAAATTGTTTAAACATTTTTTTATTAACGAACAAAACAAACAAAAGAAAAACTATGTAAACCTTATTTTTACCTTATGCCATGAATCCAGTAGTTGGTTTGTCGCTATCTGGCCATGGATCTTAATGAGTTAATTTATGACCAGAAAATATTAATTTAAATATTGTGGAAAATACTAAACTCAATATTGTGTATAATTATGACGTGGTACAAAAACAACTATGCTAACATAATGATTATAAAATCTATGCAGTTTCGAATTACGAATAAATTATTCAATTGCATTGAAACTTAATTTAAAATAATCCAGTTTCATAAAGGCGCACAAATTTTCAAAAAAAATTAGAATAAGTCCTTTGGTCTATCTCACGGCTGCTGATCGTCATGCAACAAAAATTATTGAAACTGTCTGACATATTTTTCCAATATTTCTTAGGCATTTTCACGCAATTGTTTTGCATGCTGATACCGGACGACACGTAATCTTTTTTTTATCTGTCATATCCGTTTTTATTATTATTATTATTAGTATTAGTATTATTATTATTATTATTATTCTTATTATTATTATTATTATTATTATTAGTAGTATTATTCTCATTCTTGTTATTTATATTTATCAAGTGAATTCCGTACGTTGAAGTAAACGGAATTTTATTCCATCAGTCTGTTGACAATCAGGTTCTCCATTTGCCTTTGTCGTATGAATTTCACTCTTTGCACGCGAACATTGACAGGATTCAGATGGGCATCGTCTTCGTACTTCAGAGACAGTTCAGTCGTATTCTCGGAATCTGACGCAGATGATAGGAACTCAGTATGACAGTGATCCTGATGCTGTTCATAATTTAATATCTCAGACTCACCCGTCGAAGTATCGGGGTTCACATGCAATGAATTTGATATATATTTTGGAAACTGTGATTTCTCATAACCCGACAATGAGAGCAGGGTATGATCCGGTTCGGACGTCATTATTAGAGAAATGTTCTTGCTAGTACTCAAGTTTTTCTTGTTCATGTCCATGTATGGTGTATTTAGCTTAATGTAATTTTGAAACAGAAATAAAAAAAGATATCTTTGTTGTGCTCTGTATCTTTTTGAGAATGTATCTTTTAAATTGAAGCATGCATATTAATAAATATTACATTATATTATATTATGTTAATATAATATGTTAATATACATGTATATGATATATTATCCTAGAAAATTTTATAAAAGGGTAGTATCCCGTAAATACATTTCTAAAATTAAATTTTTAAGAATTCATCAAATACATTATTGACCACAACAATTTCAATGTATGATTATTTGTTCTCAGCATTGATTGATAACTTTGTTGTTTGCGTGCGACATTACTTATTTACATCTTTTCTTTAAAATATTCTTTTATGTATTCAAATATTATGCTTTTTATCTTTTCTCTCTGTCTTTCTGTCTTAGACTCATTACCGACATAACAGAATAAAGATGAAAAAGTAACTCACCATTTTTACACTTTCCTCCAATAAGTTTTCAATACTCTCCACAAGATTTGTAAAGCTTGGACGTGACGATGGTTTAGCTTCCCAGCATTGTAACATGATGTCATATATTTCGCGGTTAGCGTAATCCGGTTGTTCCATTCTATTGCCCTCGATTAATTTTTGATACAGTTTCTCTGCCTCTGTGTCTAAAATGCCGGGATATGGCATTTTAGACAGGGTGAAAAATTCCCATAGCATTATGCCGAAGCTCCACACGTCGGATTGCGTCGAGAAAACGTGATCTCCGATCGATTCGATGGCCATCCATTTTACTGGAATTGGAGCTTGCCCTCTTTTCTTGTAATAATCTTTGCTAAACATATTCTTTGCTAAACCAAAGTCGTAAATTTTCACTACGTTGTCCTCGGCAAGTAAAATATTTCTTGCCGCCAAGTCACCATGCAACACCTGTAGGAAAATATACGTATGTATAATGAATGATTCACCGCATATCGTGATATGAATGATATAAATTTCGAGAAATGTAAGAAGTTAGATATAGTTTAAGCGAGTTTTATTCTGCAAATCGTATTTTGAAGATTCAATTTTTTATATTACTCGAAACTGAGTAATTCTAATTCATTCCATTATACTCTATTCATTCATTTGCCATATTGAAATTCAAAACTCAGTATATTTCAGCATCAACTTTATAATAATTTCTTTTGCACAATTATGTAATATGAATGAGGAAATGATATAAATATTTATATTAAATCTCCTTGTTCCTGCTAAGAGAAGTTGTAATAAATTTTTAGTTTTTTATTCTGAGTTGTGACATTAATTTACTCTAAATTATTAACTTTAAAGCTGTGATCTGATTACATCACGTATCTTAGAGATTTGAGATTACGGCTTATGGATCAAAACCTTACTTTTCGTAAAAAAAAATATCAGAACTTAGAATTCATAGCAAATGATTAAAGGCTTCTTATATATTGTGAATCAGGTTTTTCATCTTTCTTTTTTTTTGCCTTCTTTTTATTTTGTTCTTTTTACCTTTCTTTGACTGAGATATTCCATGCCACGTGCAACTTGGAGTGCCCAAGACAACAGATCCTGAGTACAGATTGATTTGAAATTTTGGGGCAACATTTTGTAATTGTCACAGAAATTTGAATTACTGCTAGGTACGCAATTTGATGAAATGTTAATTTCTGACGAGTCTGTATCCGTTCCTGGACAGTACTGTACCACATCAATGTCTAATTTCGCACTGTAATGTGAGAAAATATAAATATACTCCTGTATATTTTATTATTTTGCGAAGAAGAAAGAAAAAGAATCTTGTTAAATTGCAATTTCTTGTTTTTGAGTGTTATATGTGTTTTTTTATTTATCAATATATATTTTAGATACAATATAAGTTTTGGATACAGAATATAATTAAGAGTCAGTTTTCCTGAAATAGATGTCTCTTGAAATAATATTATTAAGACAACATGCTTTCGTGTTAGAGCATAGAAATTTATTTTGCTAAAAACATATTTATCTAAAAATGGAAATTATTGAATTATTAATTTATCACAGTTTTAATACCATCAGTACTCTTTTCAATTTATTTTTTATACATGAAAAGAAAGTACTCGTTTTCAATTAACACTTAAGTTACATCATATAAAAGTGAAGTGATATAAAATATAGCTAGTTTAAAACAGTTACAAATACTTTATGAATGTTTTATAGTGTGTATTAAAAACAAGATAAACATGACAATTAGCAGCGATTGTTAGAATGTAGACAAACCTGTTATCATTAGTGGTGTTAACAGTTGTCTTCGCTATATTGATAGTCAGATCGAGTTTTCCAGTCTTGGAATCAATTTGATCAATGAAATAATTTCTATGTCTTAAAAGATGTTTATGCAAATTTCCAAAGCTACAATATTCAAGTATCACCAGCAGATCACCTAAAGTAACATTATTGGCAATGATTAACAATCATTTAATTTTATTTACTGCATCTTTGTTTCAAAATTATGGTAGTTTCTTTAAAGAAGTGGTATTTTAATAAAAAATTAAATATTTAATTTAGTTTTTTAAATTAGTGCAGCATATAAGTACCTTTCGATACATTTTTAGTGCAAGCCCCGAGAAGATTGACGACGTTCGGATGTTTGCCAAGGTGCAGCATAATTTTCAATTCACTTACAAGAGCACGAAGGTAAATTGTATCATCGGATTGACGAACCATTTTTACGGCAACAGTAGTGACAGTTTCATTTTTGCATATTCCAAGCGCTTCCGCTTTCATTACCGCTCCAAAATAACCTCTATCCAATTGCTCTTCTAAAAAATAATCATTCACAATCTGCTTAATTAAAACGGATTTCTCGATATTTATAACATACTACAAAATATAATAGGGCTTACTTAGCTTTAACCGTTCTCTTGGAAATTCCCACTTCTGTTCATAAAGAAGGAATTGCTCTTTATTTTCAGTCGTAGGACTTGGAGTTAAATATTCTCCATCAAAATATATAAGATCTGGTACCAACAATTCTTCTCTCATCTTCTGTATAACGATTCAATTCAATTTTATTAGATTTTTTATTTTATCCATAGAATATTCTCTTACAAAAATTGTTGAATTTATTTTTTAACATATTTCCTTACAAATTATAACAATTACAAAATATTCAATTTACCTTTTCACGATTAAACTTAATCGTGAAGAAGATCGCTATAATCACTAGGATGAAACCCAGAATAGGTATTGAAGTAACTAATATTATGTCAAGTGTGTACCCTGTGAAAACTTTTAAATTTATAATCTGCTAATATTATTTTAGGAATATAATATTTACTTATAAAATTTACATTTTGTATATTTCACCGTTATCTGCTGATAAGTTTCGTTAGTGCCCAATCGACTAATGGCCCGACATAAATATTTTCCGCTATCATGTGGCATCATATATTTTATATGTAATTCTTGATAGTTATATTTAAAAAGATATTGATCATTTTCCTTTAATAGCACACTATCCTGAAAATTATTAAAAAAATACAGTGCATCACAATCAATTTTTTAATCCTGAAATGAGAATAATTAATGCACATGTACCTTGTACCAAGTAACTGTTGGTTTTGGCATTCCCTTTGCAAAACATTGCAATATCACCGTATTGTGACCTTCGGTGATTACATCGATATATCTTATTTTAGTCCTATTCAAATTGGTTTCGTTGAAAAACGGCAGAATCGGGTCTATATAATATTATGTAAAGATAAATAATTAGTTTAGACAATTTAACAATGTAACTTGATTGATATCGAATTTTGATTAATAAATACATCTTTTTAATAAATGAGCTTTATGTGCACACGAGAATATTATATTTTATATATAATGTGCAATATTTTTAAATACAGGGTGTTTCAGAAGACAAAGTTTTAAGCGTCTACTCCATTCATACTAAAAATGAAATGAAGCCAAAAATATGGATCAGCGCACACTTTCTTTCTGAGTTAAACAGACTTTTCGTTTACAACTGATAACGTGCTTGCATTGATGATTTATAAATTATCGTTCCATTCACTTTCTATTAAAAGTAAACCAAATTATCAGATGAGTCTATGTGACGGGACATTTAAAACTTTCCTTCATTATACACTTGTTGTTGCTGTGGGAGTAAAATAATCTACTCGCTTAGTATAACAAAGTACAAATACTCAGGGAACTGTTTTTGACAATCTATAATACGTCGAGTCAAGTCATGCATTGATGTAGAAGGAAACCATTTCCAGCGATTTGTTTTATAATACATTATTAAAATCTGTCAAATCAAAGTACATGTAAGTAAAAAAGTGTTTATAACTTGGAAAGAAAGCATTTCCAAATTCATTAATATGACCGTATTTCATCCTTACAGTAAAAAGGCTATGCTTTTAAGTTTGCCTATGTGTTCATGAAATCATGATAAGATCTTTTTTAAATTAATTGTGAATCAAAATACTTGTAAATAAATAAATTATACCATAAATAATTAATGTGTAAGATGCACGGTTAAAAAGAGGATCTAAGGTCTCCTGGTTCGATGTGTTCATGATTTCTCCGGTACAGAAATAATCTTGCGCATCTGATTTTTGGATATTATTGAACTTCAACGTTGATCGATAAGTGAATGGAGTTCTGTGCTGCACAAGCTTCACTCTTTCTGAAATTAACAAAGATTGTAATCAATATTTATATTTATCAATAAATATTTATATAATTATCTACTTGTTAACATTTGTAATATTTCATGTACTATGCTGTATCGTATCAGTAATGTAAAAATTATTTGATTAAAGAAATTATATATTAAATCATAATTTTGTGTGCAGTATAGGAATAACTTAGATAAGTTGACTTAATAAAAAATAAAAATTAGGAAAATTGTATTGCCAATGTAAGATATTGTGTATGACATACATATTTTATTTTTATTGTTTGTGAAAGTATTATCAGCAGAATTAAAGTTAAATTATAACCTTAATTCATCTTCCTAAAAAAATTTTATATTTTACATTTTTACTTTTTTATTTAAAAGTAATTCTTTTTCTTTAATTTTTTTTAATTATTTGTTTAAAATAATTAAATTTAAAATAATTAATTACCTGTTTCATTGACTGGCTTTTCAGTTTGATTTACACGTACAGTCCACGTAAAATTATTTGCATAATTATAAACGGAAGCGGCACATATCAATTCTATATTATCACCTTTTACCACAGATTCTCTTGGCTCAATAATACCAAAAACGCCTAATCCATCTAAATATAAGAGAGAAGGAGTTATTGTTGATTTTTAATGTATTGATCTAAAAATGTCTTTTCGACTGATTAAAACCTTTTTAAAAATTATAACTCATTAATCTATTTCACATTTAACAATATTTGCAACGATAAGATAAGTTTTGCATATAAGATAATTTTAACAAGTTTGCATAAGAAATAAATTAAATATATGCATAAATTTGATATAATACATTTGTAAAATTATATCAACCAATTAGAATCTTATTCCCTCTAAATTTAACTCTCCTATTGATATTTATCTGAAATAAATCGAAAGATACGAAATAATATAATTACAAATTATGAGCAAGACGCGTAGAAGAAAATATTTTTACCTGAAACAAGAATGGTTTCATTCTTAGAATCACAGCCAAGAGTATTACAAGCTTCACATTTTATTTTCCCTGATACCTCGATAGGCATCATAATCATTGACTCGATTTTGTAGCTGGAATTATAAGCTGCTCTTTGCGTCACATTCTATGACACCCATAGAATTTCTTTATTATACTAAGCGGATACGGAATAAGTCTTGTCTAATTGATACAAATTAACGTGAAATTGCGTTTACGCATTACCGTTAGATATACAATCGTTGAATTCTCAAACAATGGATACTTAGGACATCTCAAAAAACTCCATGTTATATTTTTTGGAGGTGGATTAGATATTATTTCGCAATGAAATTTTGTACTTTTATTAGGCGGATAGTAGGTTTCAGTACGGATTAATGAGGAAATTGGTTTATCTGAAATCAAAAAGATTGTACGATAATAGTACAAACAAATAGTGCGTTATATTATAGTTGTGTATTTATTGTAGTCTTTTTTTAATATTAGAAAATAAGTTCGATACCGATGACATCCAGTAAGAAGTTCTTTTTCCTAATCATAAAAGGGTTTTCTACTTGAAGCGTATAATTTCCTGAATCCATTATTTTCAATCCAGTTATTAGCAAACTGGATGTTATGCCAGTACCGTTTTTTATATGTTTTACATAATATTTCGGGCTTTCTACAATTTTCTCGCCATTTGGGTTAAACCTATGTATAAAATATATATTGAATATATTTACATGTAACAAATAATGAAAGCAATATTTTATTATAAGATTTATTTTATAGCCTTGGAATAGCAAAATAAACTGCAATTACTAATCATAATCTTTATTAAGAAGGTTTAAAGTTTGAAATTATAAAATATATTTTTTTAGAGATCATATTTTTTGAAACAACTGTGATGGTTCCTGAAATACTGAAACAATTGAATTTAAATTATTGTTATATGTTTAGAATTTTATTGTTAATTATTGCTATCGGGACATTGTCGATTCAAAATTTGTTGTTTTATAATAAAAAACCAACTAAATTTTTTTTGCAAATTATGTGTGTTCTTTATTTGGCCACCTTTTGTTAAAATTTATATTGATAAGTTCCACTATTGCGCAATAGAAACTTAATGTGAGAGTTGAACGGCATTAATGTGATTTGTCCCAGATGATTAGAAATTAAGTAATCTCTAATCAAGCTGATGAAAGATATTTATTTTATCTATTAGTAATCTCATTTCAAAATTAATATTTAGCGAATTTTTTAATGTTTAGAATTTATACTTTTAATTAATGAATATGGAAAGTTCGAAAATAAATTTATAGTACAATTATATACTAAGAATGACTTAATACTTTTTATTAACTATTGTTCTCTGCCTTATAAAACTTAAAACTGACTTAAAACTATTTTATTAATTCTCTTTTAATAAATCTGCTTTTTAAGTTTTTTTAATATGTTGTAAAATTTTACCATTGAAGATGTTCTATCAGTAGAAATATGCTCAATTCTATTAAGCTGTAAATTCTAATTTTTAGTATAACATTTTCGCCGCTTTTTTTCTTTTTATAAAAAATATTGTTCTTAGAAGAAAATACAATATCGTAATCTGGACCTGAAATTAAACATATCATTATACTTCATGGAATCATACGTATACAGATAATTTGCTCTACTTTTAAATTGTACGGTACGTGCAATTATGCATTGTACTATCTTCATTCTCAATGCCTGGTTTACAATACGTAATACGCATTGAAATTTATTGCATTTATGTCTAATTTAATTGAAATATGTATAAGTTTCACCATAAATATATATGTAACTTGTAATTACACACACACGCGCGCACGCACATACTATACGTATATATTTATATTTATAAATAAAATAATAATAAACTAACTCGTAAAAAATCTGCGAACTTTAACATCCGTCTTCCCAATATCTTGACCCGACTTAACAACGCACTGATAATTCCCAGCATCCTCCTTTTGTGAGTTAAATATCATCAACTGAGATGTAACTAAGAAAGTTTTTCCATCGATTTCTTTTTCAAATGTTTTTATTTGCCTCCTTCTGCTATTCTACAAGTAAAAGAACATGTTTATGATAATTTAATAGTGCATACAAGTGATAGTGTAATCGGTAAAAATCTATTTATGAAACCTGCATTGCTTGTACATACATCATAGATGTACAATGTATTGTACATGTACAAGATGTACATTTTCAACTCTTAGGTAAGAGACTGTGTTCGTGTGAAGAATATCTCAGAGCTTCAAGACTAAAATATTGACTTCTAATTCTTGTAAGAAAATATAAATAATTAGGAATATTAATTACAATGTTAAATATTTTTTGGTTACTTTAGGAATAATGATATAATTAATATTATGTTACTCAAAAAATAAGATAAAAAAATTATGTAAAAACAGAGAAGTCTCCGGCTCCATTAATTATGTTAATTTTTTCTACGTTACCAATTAAGAATTGATATATGCTCTCAGATAGTAACGCATGCAGAAGAATTTTAGTATTATTTTAATTTTAAAATATAACGTATAATATTACAAATGTAATGGAAAATATGGCTAACTTTTCTAGCCATATTGTGGCTAACGAAACTAACGAGCAATTTTTTGAGTGTTGTGTGTGATATATTATTGTACGTACTTCTTTACAGTAGAAATACCCAAATAGCACATAATATATATTCTATGAACGTTATATGAATATTTATAAAGAATATTCGAATATTCTATAGAAAATATGGACAACACGACCAAACATTGATAGTATGTTCATAGCATATTCGAATCGCACAACTATAAAGGTTCCATAAACATATATAGAACATTTTATACGATGTTCCATAGAACGTTGTATGTATTTTTACATAGAACATTCTGTAAATATTCTATAAACATTTAGGTAACTTTTTTGCATGTCCTAGGATCGGATTTCCTAACTTCGTGTTAAGGGGTTTCTGTAGCCTTCCGCGGTACCAACAATTTTTGTAAACCCGGCCATATCTTTGTATTGCTTTCATAGATTGGAAAATCCATTTACAGAATGAAAGTACAAGCATTAATATGTGTCTGCTCCGTAGTATTGATGCTGAAAACAACAAAAATTTTTTAATAAGCTGTCAAGTCATGACAATATATGCTTGACATAAGATCTCTGCAATCCGTATTTGTGAAATACCACCGAGTAAACACATAGATTACATTAACAAACAACATAGAATTTTGTAAATTTTATTTTGACACATAATTAAAAAGATTTTAGTTTACAAAAATTATGTAACGTGTGGGTGCATTATAGGTTAGGTTAAGTAAAAAGTAGAGCTCGGAAAAGAAACCGGGTAACCAGAAAACAGGTACCCGCCCGTCCGCCCGTTACCCGATGCGTACGGTTCCGCGGGTACCCGCATATTCGGGTACCCGTACCCGTACACACGAGTACGGGTACTCGAATATACCGGTACCTGCAGAACCGATGCTGTATCTGTAAGCATCAATATTTATATCGATACGGTATCCATATAGATTCTATTTGCTGAAATTATTAATGTAATTATTATGTAATACGCAGATACCGGCATCGATATAGATATCGTATTCCCGGGAAAAAATTTTTCATGTATGAACATACATAAATTTATATAAATATGTTTAAACATATATAGAAATATAAAAATATATATAATTATATGTGAACATATATAAAAATATTAAAAGATGGCTTCCGGAAAGATGGCGGAGGGTGTGGATGGTCGGGAGGTAGTGTCAGGATAGATAGGAGAATTGGGAGTGAGTTAAGTGAAAGTAAGGGGAGTGGGTGTGCTGGAAAGGTGAAGGAGGAAGAGAGGAAGATGAGCAATTGGAGGGAAGGTTGAGGAGCAAGGACAGGAGATGTGAGAAGGAGTTGAAGTTTCGGAGTAAGGTTGGGAAGGAAGCAAGAAGGAGGATGACACGAAGGATTGGAGAAACATAGAGGGTCGACCGAGAAGATCTCGCACTGGGACGTGTGGTGTAGTTGGAGCAAGGAAGGAGAGGAGGTGATTGGCGGAGCGAGGACGGATCGACGAATCGGCAGCGGAACGATGGATCGAATGGAGAAAATGAGAGGGTCGATCAAGAAGTTCTCGCACCGGGATAAGTAGAATGGAATAGATGGCGCAGAGAAGAAGAAGTGACAATTGGCGGAGCGAGAATAGATCGACAGATCGGCGGGTGATCGATGGATCGAATGGAGAAATAGAGAGGATCGATCGGGAAGTTCTCGCTCCGGGACGTGTAGCATGGAGCAGATGATGCAAGAGAGAAGAAGTGGCGAATGGCGGTGCGAGATCGACGGAGCGACGGTAGACTGGCGGATCGGTAGAGACGGAAGAGGGTGAGGAGAGGTTAGGAGGAAGTGAAAAGTGAGAAGCGGAAAGAAGGTGAGAGAGTAAAGAGGAGTGGAAGGAGTACGACAGTGGAGGGTGGACCGGGAGGAGAGCGGATGAGAACGATCGAGGTTCGAGAAGGAACGAGAGACTGACTCCGGAGGACACGAGGAAACGAAGAAAGCGGAGGTTGGAGAGTGGAGTGAGGAGAGCAATAGGGAGCGGACAAAGGGAAGGAGCGGGAAAGAAGGAGGAGCACCGGAAAGCGGAGGGAGCAACAGGAAGCGAACAAAGGGAAAGGAGCGGGAAGGCAGGAGAGCATCGGGAAGCAGAGGAGAGCGAGGAAGAGAAGAAGAAGGAAGGATGAAGAAGGAGGGGAGAGGAGGGTGGAAGGAGTGGAGAAAGAGGTGAGGAAGGAGGGAGGAGGAAGCAAGGAGGAGGAAGAGAGAGAGAGACGGCGCCAAGGGGCAGGAAGGAGATGGATTGGGGAATGAGAGATCGTTAAGGGCGGTAAGAAGATGGAGAGATAACCTTTTGGCAGCGTGGGGAAAGGGGGAGGGAACGTGGGAAGGGAGAGGGCGTTTAGTATGTAATGGCCAGCGAAGGTCAGGTTGGGAGATGAAGAAGGAAAGAAATGTACATACGTAAAAGCGGAAGTAGGTTTAAGAGAACGAGGTATGAGAGGGAGAGAGAGAATGGAGAGCGAGAAATGGATGAGGAGGGAGAGAAAAGGATGAGTGGAGTGGAGAGCGAAGGCGTAAGGTAGGGGAGAGGAAGAGGAGAGCGCAGTGAAAAAGGGAGAGGAGAGAGGGTGAGAGGAGTGCGGAGATAAGAGAGAGGGGAGGGAGAGGGTGCTTAGTATGTAATGGCCAGCGAAGGTCAGGTCGGGAGAAGGAGGAAAGAAAGGTATATATGTAGAGGCGGAAGTAGGTTTAAGAGAACGAAGTATGAGAGGGAGAGAGAGAATGGAGAGAAGTGAATGGGCGAGGAGTGAAAATGTAAAGGCGAAAGAGAGAGAGAGAGAGGTGTGAGTGAGAGAGAGAAAAGAGAGAGTGGTGAGAAAGGGATAGGAGAGGTGCGAAAAGAGAAAGGACCTTTAGAATGTATCGGCCAGAGAAGGTCAGGTCGGATAGAAAAGGAGAAAGAATGTAAAAATGTAAAGGCGAGAGTAGTGAGCGAAATATGAGAGAGAGAGGAAGAGGGGGGAGAGAGAGAGAGAGAGTGTGAGTGAGAGAGAGAAAAGAGAGAGTGGTGAGAAAGGGATAGGAGAGGTGCGAAAAGGGAAAGGACTTTAGAATGTATCGGCCAGAGAAGGTCAGGTCGGATAGAAAAGGAGAAAGAATGTAAAAATGTAAAGGCGAGAGTAGTGAGCGAAATATGAGAGAGAGAGGAATAGGGGGAGAGAGAGAGAGAGAGAGAGAGAGAGAGAGAGAGAGAGAGAGAATAGTGTGGAGGAGCGAGGAAGGAAAGAAGAGATGAAATTGTAAAGGGAGCGGGAGTCCCTGTGTACCCCGAAAAGGGTTTAATAAACTACTACTACTATAAAAATATTAAAATATATATAATTGTATATGAAATATGTCCATATATATTCATACTAGATTCTTTCTTTTGTCAAATTTCTATTTAACCCATTAACTTATACTATACATACTTATGCTCTGAATCAGATATTTAACGAACACTTTTCTATTCATAATTCGAACCAGTAAAGACATTTGCGAGAAAAGTCGAAAAAAGGCTGAAAAACTACTTCCTTCTTTAATTTTTTTTTGACTAAACTAAAGTTTCTTCAAAAAAATGTTTCAGACAAAATTTTCATGATTTTTCCTATAGAATCTAATGACATTTTCAGATTTTGCAAGAAACAATAAATTAAAAAAAGTTGTTTAAACAATTTTTTATTAACAAACAAAACAAACAAAAGAAAAACCATATGAACCTTATTTTTACCTTATGCCCTAAATGAAACATTTCCCAGAGCTCCATAGTTTCTTTTCAGCCGTTAATGGGTTAATATAATAAAAATAATAATAATAGTACGAAAACAAAAAATAATTAAAAGGATAATTTTCGTACTGTTTTTCTTTATAAAAAGTTAAGTTTGAAAAAGTGAGGTAAAATTGACCATGTATAATCATATACATAGTTACTTACATATTTTCAATCATAAATATACATGATTATATATGGGTAATCCTTCCTTATATTTTCAAACAGAATTTTTTGCGAAAAAAACATTGCAAAAATTCTTTTAATTATATTTTTGTTTTTTCATTATTGCTATTATTTTTCTTACATTAAGGAGGTTCGGGGACATTACAAAAAATGAGAGAATGTTATAAAATTTTGGAATATGATTCTTAATAGCGTTATAAATTTTTTCAATTTTTATTACTGCCATATAAGTTTATACTTATTTGCGATAGAAAAGTGGATATTTCTGTTTGAAATTAGTACGGTAATGTACCTACCATTCACAATATATGAAATCATTGACGGTAAAAAAAATTGAAAAAATTCATGGAGCTTTATAACGATATTAAGAATCATATTCCAAAATTTTATAACATTCATTCATTTTTTGTAATATCCCTGAACCTCCTTAAATAAAAATTTTACAAAGAAAGGAAGTTAGTATAAACATATGTATATGGACATATTTTGTATATAATTATATACATTTATATATAGTTACATATATTTACATATGTTTATATGTGAAAAATTTTTTCCCGGGTCGATACAAATATTGATGGTTACGGATACAGTACCTACCGGTTCCGCGGGTACCCGCATATTCGGGTACCTGTACCTGTGCTTACGGGTACGGATACTCGTTTTGATTTGGGTACCCGTACCCGTACGAACGGGGTACGGGTACTTAAATATGCGGGTTTCGTGGAATCGGTCCGGAACCGTACGTAACGGGTAACGGGCGGGCGGGCGGGTACCCGGTTTTCCGGGTATTCCGAGCTCTAGTAAAAAGCGAATATATGTGTCCTATAGTCAAAAAGCGAAAGCTTGGCTGGTGGCACGTTAAATCCCCTCCTAAAAAAAAGAAGAGCAAATATTTTTAATTTTTTTTCGTTTTTTACATGAAGTCGATACTCGTGTGGTTCATTTTTGCGTGTACTTTAATCCTGCAAAAGGATTTTGTATTCTGTAAAGCCAATTTGATAATTTATAATATTATAGCTTGGAATTCCGGCCTACATTATCGACCTCGATCAAGTTCGAGTGTTGCTCCAGGATCCCCTTAAGGGGATGCTTAAACTATTCTATTTGACCGACGGAACACCGAATAATTTTTGGCTATCCAATCTTCTAATTGCCTTTACAGATTGGAAAATCCTTTTCAGGAAATAAAGTATAGATAATGACAGAGTGCGGAAGCGAATAATTTCATATGAAAAAAAAAAAAATTTTATAATTGTCATTGACTTATAACAACATTCACTTAATATAAAAATTTTATACCTTGTGCATATAAATGAACTGGTTCCGCACTCAAGTGAACATTAAGGAACAATACCGTGTTTTTAGAATAAGTCTAGAGGCTTTAATATAGAAGAAGAAATAGCCAGAAAAATACATACGCAATGCACATGCAGAGTAGTAAATAGAGCAGTAATTATGTAAGAAAATAGTTGCGAGATTCCCTGAGAGATGGCATTGGTGTGTGTCGGTGTGACACTTCCTTGTGTTAGTATTTGAGCACAAGGAAGATTCACACATACACACTACTACACACAACCCGAGTGCGTGAGGATACGCGCAAAACACGAAAGAAGTTGGTCGAACTGTCAAAGTGCGTGAATCACGAATTCCTGTTAGCTCCGTATATTTTGGAGCTGAACCGTGTACTCGTACGGTGTCTCGCGATAAACGACGAATGAGACGGTGGATAGTGTCGTGGTTAGATTAGGTTAGTGACAGGATATTAGTGTATAAATAATTAGGATATAAAGTGTATAAAATTTTTTGAGTGAATAAAAGCTTCAAAGAATCACAGTCTTAAATTTGAATGGTACGTATAACCAAAATCAAAAGCGTCTATTTTGACGATACTGATTTATTTTTTATAATCAAAATCAAAGGCGTCTATTTGACGGTACTGATTTATTTTTTATAATAAAAATCAAAGGTGTCTATTTGACGGTAGTGATTTATAATAAAAATCAAAGGCGTCTATTTGACGATACTGCTTTATAATAAAAATCAAAGACGTCTATTTGACGTTACTGATTTATAATAAAAATCGAAGGCGTCTATTAACGGTACTGATTTATTTTTTATAATAGAAATAAAAGACGTCTATTTGACGGTACTGGTTTATAATCCCAAATGGGAACATATGCAGAAAATATTTAGCTTCATTTTAATTTTAAAATATTACGTATAATATATTGCGTAATAAGTACATTTAAATTTTAAAATCAGTAATTCTAAATTTAATTATTGTAACGTGTAGCAATCTTTAAAAAATTGATGCCTAATATGAATTCGTATATAACTGTAACATTAGTAAGAATCATTTTTGCACAATTATTGCGAATACATTTTAGAAATTAATTTTGCAATTATTGTAAAAGTTGTTGCAGCATAAAATTGTACAATTATTATTCAAGTAATTCTAAGAAATCCTTTTTACTTTTTATTTTTTACATAACTTTGCGTCATAATTTTGTCAATATTTAGAACTTATAATTATAAAATTCTATTTTAGTAAAAGATATATGTTTTGCAAAATCATATTATGATAATTATTGCGAAATGCTGTGAATAAAAAATTGCAATAATTATGCATTTATTACAAAAGTTTTCTATCTCGGATAAAAACCAAAGGCATCTATTTGACAGTTCTGATTTTTAATAAAAGTCAAAGGAGTCTATTTGATGATATTGATTTATTTTTTATAACAAAAATCAAAGGCGTCTATCTGACGGTACTGGTTTATCTTTTATAACAAGAATTAAAGGCGTCTATTTGACGGTACTGATTTATAATAAAAATCAGAAGCGTCTGTTCTGACGGTACTGATTATAATAAAAATCAATAGCGTCTTTTTTAAGACGCTACTGATTATTACAACAATTTATTGGTTGCGTTCTCATGAAAATGGTCGTTGTAGGGACCTATTCAATGTTCTTAATATTGAATATCATTCAATAATATGATTTTTATAGTTTTAGTCACACTTCAAGACACAAAACTAGTACTATACATCAAAATCTAGCATAAATTATTAAATATATTTCTTTTATAAGATATAATAAAGTTGTTAAATAATAATAAAGACGTTATATTATTATATGTATTAAAATCATACGCGATTTTAATGTTTATTAAAATATTATCAGGGTGAGGGGCCCACAATTTGTAGGGCGGCCCTGCAGTGTCTGAAAGGAAATTCGGACGCTTTAGCCATCTTAGAACATCGAGAATCTTGGCAACATCGAGATTCTTGGTAACAATGAGAGGAAAAAGACGGAAGATCATATATCTATCCTCCTCGTATCGTAAACAATCGAGGCGGTAACATTGCACGCACAAGCGTGCAATATATACATATATGCTTGAACTAGGATCGATAATATAGGAAATTTTTATATCATATTCTAGATTATCAAACTCGTGCAAGTTCGTCCGTCAGTTTAGGATCCCCTTAAATTAACTAATAGTTCAATTATATGTCTGAACTTGTCTAATTTGGAGATAAAACAAAAACGTATAATTTAAATATCACTTACAAGGGATATGTCACAACTGTTCGCAACCGATTTGATTCTCCTTGAAATATGTTGATAAACACAAAAACTAAGAGATTCATATTTTTTATATGTGCGCAAGTTCATGTTTAAGGGGCAAAACCCCTTTGATGAAAAACGGTCTTTCTCTTTCAGGACGAATATCGTCAAAAGTATAACAGATAGAAAAAGTTTTAAATAAAAGTTAAATGGTTTGAAGAGTACACTTTATAATAGTTAATTAAAAAAATAAAAAAATTAAGTAGTACGGGAAATATTAAAAAAAATTTTTGAAAATTTGCTTCACCCCTTAAATATAAGCTTGCTCAGATATAAAAAAAATATGGGTATCTTAGTTTCTTGTATCAACATATTTCAAGGAGAATCAAATTGGTTCCGGACAATTGTGACATATCTTTTATTAGGTTACCAAGAAGTTGGAAAAACCGGCTTTTAGACATATGCATCCATATTATTTGTATTATATTTAATTCCAAGGATATTTTTTTGCGAATATATGTATTTTAAAACAGAATAGATACTTATAACACATTCCATGATGATCCGAAATTAAAAACATTTATATTATTTAAAAATATTCATAGAATATTTCGTGCGTGTGCTAAAAATAATGTGCAATAAATATATTCGGCAAATAACAACTAAGAACATTTTTATTTATCATAAATATACGACTTCCAATTGTAACATTCCATGCATATTTATTTAATATTCGATTTAAATATTCCAAAATTGAGAACATTTATTCTTAATAAGAATATGCATAGAACATTGTGTGCTATCTGGGTAGTATTAACCTTTCGATCTTACTAGATTTTCTTCACTGACGAAGAGGCGTATATACTATTGCTAGTGTAAAAAAGTCCTGTAAAGAAATATAAGAATATATCACACACAACACCCAAAAAGTTGCTCGTTAGTTGGTTATATTTCCCATTATATTTGCAGTGCATATACCGAGCGTTTTAGAATTGTAATAATGTATAATATATTGTGTAATAAGTCTAAATCTAATTTTTAAAATGATTAATTCTAAATTTAATTATTGCACCATATAGCAATCTTTAAAAAATTGTTGCTTAAAATAAATTCTTATATAATTGTAATATAATTGTAATATATAATTGTAATATTAGAACGAATCAACTTATAGTACAATTATTATTGAATACATTTCAGAAATTAATTTTGCAATTATTGTAAAATCCGTTACAGCATAAAATTGTGTAATTACACAGCCCCTCAAAAAAAGTGGTCTGTCTGACGGACCAGACCAGTATATTCATATGTATTTTGACCCGCTGAATCCGAATCTGAAATCAGAAGGCCTCGTTTTTTCACCCCTACAACTTAACTTTTTTAAATATTTTGTTAGGTTGTAGAAGTGAAAAAACGAGGTTCTCTGATAAATCTTACTTCGGATTCGGATTCAGCGGGTCAAAATACATAAGGATATACTGGTCCGTCGAACAGACCACTTTTATTGTGGGGCTGTGTTATTATTCAAGTAATAGTAAGTAATTTTGTAATTTTATTTTTTAAGTAAGTTTTTCACAATTTTCTCAATAATTACAACTTGTAATTATAAATTTTTTTTTAGTAAAAGCTATGCGTTTTGTAGAATCACCTTATGACAATTAATGCGAAATGTTGTGAATGGAAAGAAGCAATAACTGTGCATTTATTACAAAAATTTCCTATCTGGGCTGTTAATTAAGATTTAACTATTGACGGAATCAAAGTGTGAATGTTACACACTTTTGGCGTGTAATGCGTATCTCTCGTTTTAAGACGTGTATGACTGCGTGAATTTAAAAAAAAATATGTGAATATCACACATTGGTTCTAACATTGATATGATTCTAATTCTGTTTTTACTATCTGAAACTAATTGTAAGACAGTCTATCTACCTGTACTGTAGTATTCCATTCAATTTCGTATTGCATGCCCACCTCCATTTGGATAGTACAATTCAGGTAGAGATTGTGTCCGAGTAAACGACTAGCTCGCACCACTGGTTTTAATTTTCGATTTACTGTGCAAAAAATTTAAACATTCTTATTAAATGATAATTAAAATAACTATTATGTCTATATTATTTTATCATAAAATTCGAACAAATACGTGTTACGTCCGAACCTCAGAATTCTTATTGGGATGGGTCCAAGCGAAGGAGAGGTTTGGTAAGAGAGAAAATTAAGGTTCAGTGGGGTTGAAGGTGGATGCACATCTTACCTTATTAACCCGCTGTGTGTGTGGGAACTCGGAAAGAGAGTCGAACGCATGTTACGGAATTGCATGGGTCAACGCCTCATGCGAGACGCTATGACTCTCTTATTCAGAGAAATGCGCTCTGTGACCCTGTTTTGGATCAAGAAATTTAATTCCTTTTCCTCAGGATCGGACCCGTGTGATTAAGGGAAGCGAGGGGGACGAGGTCTTTATTAAATGACTCACAAGGAAACATTTTTAGGTGTAAATAATCGGTGATGAAATTTGCCGTTGTATGTTTTCTTTTTTGCCCAAACTGCCTTTCTTGGTCACAAAGGAGTACTGAACTTTTAATAAATATTAATTAATATCGCATTAAATATTTTCTAAAAATTAAAACTAAAACATTAACAGTATTTTCTACAATAATAGTTTTTCCTCAATAATATTTGTAGATCAAAATTTTGAAATTTTGGCATACAGATTCCTAAAAAAATATAAGCATTTAAAGTGTGATTGTGATATGTTTCGTTGGATTCATGCTGCCAGGAAAGACGTAGTTCTACATCAAAATATTAATAAAACTGTTTTAATCAGATAAACAATATTCAGAAAGTTCAGAATTCTAAATACTCAAAACCTCGAAAATGTCTGTAGTCTGTGTATATTATTCTGTATTTCGACTTCAGGATTTATCCGGGTAGAAATTATGTCCGTTAGAAATCTAGACCGAATCGGGCATGCCGGATTTGACGTTCGGCTCTGATTCGGTTATTTACATTCAGTTCTGATAAAGGATGTAACGCTTTCCGGATTTAGGCCAGATCGTGTATATTGTTTCTGGTCCTGATACGGCATACATGATCTAGCCAAAATCTGAAAAGCGTTACATCCCTTATCAGGGCCGAACGTGGTTAATCAAATTAGGCCCGAACATCAAATTCATGCCCGATTCGGTCCTCATTTCTATCAGATGTAATTTCTGTATATGTTCGAGCGCTTGCGAGAACAGTGCAGGGTTGAGCACACCCGAAATCACGCTGAGAACTTGCACCGAATGGTGCATCGAAGTGTCGGTCGGGCAGGTAGTAAAATGATGACAATTAAAAGATAAAGATACGATTTATATTAATGTCTTTTATTATTATCGAAACTTTGATGCGCGTGAGTTTCAAGAGTACGTAATCGACGATCGACAATTTCCGAGGCGGAGGCTCGAATTGTAGGCAACCGCACAGAAATCAGACAGCGACGGCATCCGCGAAACTGCTCCGTCCGAATTATGAGTTCGATGTAGTCGGCCTTTGAGAGGCACGCGGTCGCAATAAAGCACGCAGAAATGTTCTTCCAATTCTCCTGATTGTGAGAACCGAGATCCGAACCGAGTTGACGAACCGACTCCGACCCGATTCACCGACGGAACACGTTAAAGGTCCGATTGAGCGACACGACCATGTGCACGCTATCACGATCGATAGAAAAGACGGAAACGAAACTCGACCGGAAAGCGCCGACAACAGGGATAGCGCTGCGAAACTCTCCCCCCCCCCCCCCCCCCGATCGATCGTTGATCCCTCATCGAAGGGTGGCGCCGCTCGGCGAGATCCGCGCCAATCGACGGAAATATTCGCGCCAGCACGAGCGCGACGGCTCGCGATCGTTTACACGCTCGCTCCCAAACAATATAAAAGTTGAATAAGTTTTAAAATAAAAATTATATATAAGATTAAGTATGCAAAACAAACTAAGATCTAGAGTAATTAAAATTAATTAAGCTTGCTAAGTTCGGTATGCCGAATTCGGTAATGATTTGGCCCTTATTTCATGTGCCGGACACAAACAAAAAATTATATAATTTCTTATAAAACATAAAAATTTATATTTATATCTTTTATAAAATTTCTTTTTCTTATTCTTTAAAAAAATTATTTAATTTCTTGTCCGGCACATAAAATAAGGGCCAGATAATTACCGGATTTGGTATGCCGAAACTGGTATACCTACTAAAACCTGATTTGGGCCTTATCCGCGCAAGCTAAATCCGGCACACCGGACAAAATTTCTACTAGAGTAAATATTTGGCTTAATCACGATCAAATTTATTGACGTTCAGTCACGGAAACATTTAGGTATTAATTTAGGTATTAATTAAGTATAAATTTTTTTTCGGAATTTTGAGACATCTGCATTTTGGGCTTTCGGAATTTTGATTTGCACTCATTATTGGCGAGAGACTGTAGTAGAAACTGGCCTACTGAATATTGTTTTATTGTGTTCCCCGTTGCGTATATTCTGTGAAGAGATTTCATTTATATTATGTGTGTGATGTAAAAAAAAAACAATGTGTTTGAAATATTTTCTTATAGAATTTCATTATCGTAATAATTTTGTATTATAAAAATTAATGAAAAATAAAATAAATAAATAAAAAAAATTAATTTTCAATTCGTTCCTTTTGAGGCTCAATCAAGGACTTTTTGATCATTTTATTTTTTCATTTAATCAATTTTGATAAGGTTTTTTAATTTTTTTAGGAAGGCACTTAATGTGATATTCATTAATATTCATTAAAAAGTCAGTGCCTCCTAGTGGTCATTGTCACGTCACGCGACCGCGCGATAAAGCGGAAGAGACCCGCTTTACCGACAAACGGTCAGAGCTACCTGTCCCACAGGCGAGCTCCACGTGCTCGTATTCCAGCCAAGGCCTCGCGAAAGCCTCGAAATTTCTTCCGAGAAATAACAAAATAATACCGTAAAGAATGCGGACAAATCTCGGTATTATTTAATATTAGAAATACGACTCAATACGAGGAATAAAGACCGCATTCTGCGATCACAGAAAAGAGGCTCTTTGAAACAAACCAGTAACACTCGGAAGGACTCCCGTTTTCTTTTCTTTCTGTTAATATTTTATTATTATTTTAAACACCCAGGTCGCGAAGCACGATTATTGTAAACCATTACTGTAAGGTGTGAAATTATATACTCAAGCAAACACATAATTTTACACTTAGAAAAATAACGTGCAATGGAATGCGATCACGCGCCTGGTACACACGGGGACACGAGTCCCACGACAAAGGAACATGAATCCTGCAACCACGTTACACGTGATTAGGGGATGAAGACCATTACCCTCGCGCCGCACCGATATCGCGCGAATCCCCAAGCTGCGGATATAAAAGGCTCGCCGATTGGAGCCCAAATTCAGAAGTTCCTGGCTCTTCAACGAGCAGCCAAGACCAGGAGGCCTACGACGAAGGTCCACCGAATCGTAAGACTTCGGCCTTTTACACGATCCCAAGCACTGCCGTCTAGACAAGCATCTCGGACTTAGCCACTACAAACTAAGAGCGAGAACATAGTCTCCAAGTGACAATGCCACCTCTTATCCAAATCTATCAGTCTCCTCCAAACTTCTCCTTCCTTATCCTTGAGGAATCGGAGTGCTGTGACCCTACGGCCTTGATTCTCCTTCCTTCCAAATCCTCTCTTCCCAATCCTTAAATACGAAATCGGAGCGCTGTGACTCTGCGGCGCCCTGATCTTCGTTTCCATCTCTTCCTCTCTTTCCAATCCTTAAATACGAAATCGGAGCGCTGTGACTCTGCGGCGCCCTGATCATCGTTCCCATCTCTTTCTTCCCTTCCGATTCTTAAATACTAACTCGGAGCGTTGTACTTGCGGCCGTTCGGTGCCTTCTTAAAAACTCGCACATATTTCCATATTCCAAAACGAAAATGGCTTTTCCATTAGATACAAGATACCGAAACGCGGACGCGCAGCTGGCCATAAGCGGCAACTGCGATGGCTAAAGCGCGAGCCACTGGCCCACCGAGTGTTGGACTCCGCGATCTTTGATCAGCAACCGCATTCTGGCCCTGAAAAGAGCGTTTACGCTCCTCAGAGCCCTGAGTATGTTAGGTTAGGTTAAACTAGAGGCAGGCGGACCATCGGAGCCCTACAAGAGCTCGCCTGTTCCGCGAAAGGTTTAACAGCTACCCGCGCCGGCGACAACAGCTCCGACTAGACGGCCTACAAGGCCTTTGAAAGTGGCAGTTCAAGTCAGGAAGCGCCACCCTAACTCAACGACTGCCCCCCAAGCCCAAGATACGGACTATAGCACCTCTCACTTTGAAAATACGAAAGGAGGGCAATACCTACGTGATGGAGGATAATCCGAACGACTTACAATGCGCAAAAATCACGTCGGAGGATAAAAGACGGACGTGACACCATGAAAGGCAATTTGGGTAAAAAAGAAAACATACGTTGAACTTAGTATTATCTTTCTAGATACCCACCAAATTTCATCAAGATCGATTATTTATTCTTGAAAATATTCTCTTATCAGAGCAAAAGTTAAATGAAAACTTTATATTTATTTATTAGTACTACCATGATACATTTAGGAATTTGTTGTAATAAACGAAACAAAAATATTTTTACATGGAAATGCGTGTGGACTTTATACAATAGTTCTAACATTTATTAATAATCTAATAGGGAGGTAAAGGCTGGGGTGAATTGAGTACATTTTTTAGTCTATCTCCCTTATCATGGCGATAGATGAGGGGAAATGTTGATAAAAGAAGTGGAAACTAAAGAAGGAAAGTATTCAAACGGAAAGAAGACGGGAATAATAGCTTCGGGACCGTAGTGGGAAATTGTTCGTCGGATTTTCTTCAAATCGAATGAGTCGGGTCCGATAACATATGATTCAAGAGGAAGTACGTCTTGAGGATGGCGGGAAAGATCTCAGTCCCGTGAGGAAGAACTTTACGTAAGGTAGAAAGAGAGAAGGAGAAGATCGATCCTCCCCAAGGAACACCACGATTGAGGATTCCGACGGGGCAGGCGATACTGGTCTTTCTTCCCTCTTCGATAACGGAATGGGGGAGAAAGATGACTCAGGGAGGTATTGGAGATCCAGCTAGGAAAGAGAATCTTCGAAGAGAAAAGAAACGAGGAACTTCTCGTTGGAATTCTACACTAGGTGAAGAAGAAATTGAGGATGGTAATTTTTTCTCTTTAGGGATGAAAGATTACGGAGTATTCTGATCATCAAGATCGAGGCGAGGGTGATCTTCAGAAAGGACTCGAAGTTGGAGGGTAAATCGGCGCAAAATGGAGGTTACGTGGCGATCGAAAAGCAGACGGTTGATCCGGAAAAGACTCAGGTAGCACATTAAGATTTATATACGTTTTACATACATTTCCTAAACGTATTTAAAGTATCAAAAACATTTAGGAAATGTATAAAAAACCAACACGTGCTACTAGGGGAGGATCCGGAGGAGGAATAAAGAAGAGCTGATCAAGGGGAATGGTCTGGAGGACCCGATTCCTCTGTTCTGGGCCACGCAAGCGAACACCCCGAGGAGGCAATCATGACCCGGATTTGTTGATTTCGCCGGTTTCATTGATGATTGGCAGATTTTTTTCGCGCGAAAATTACCATTTTCCCACTGGATTTGACCTCAAATGAATTTCCGACCAGTATTAAGAGATCAATCCTCTCGGTATTCCTCATGAAAACACTCTTGAAGAAAAGGGAATTCCAATCGATCCGCCGTGAATCAAACAATCCGAACAGCAGAACCGATCCTATTAATGCAACAAGGGATCCGGTCGCAAATCTGTTAATCCAGCGTAACAAGACACAAGCTTGATTCCGTTCACAAGTCAGTCCACCCAGTGCAGGAGGAACACAACCCTGCCACAGCGCTAGTATTGATAGGGAGTCTGTTCAATCCTCAGTGATTAGGATCACTCCGCCACGGATCAATACAGAAAAAGGATTATGTCCAAGAAGAACTGAAGAATAGGTCTCCCTGTTTAAAAAAAGGAATTGCGTTGCGGATAGACAAATTGGGATTTACTCTGAGATCGTAGTTGTTCTTCCGATCTTTGAATCCTCTGGGAACCTCGGATTCTTGGGATGCTCGGTCCTCCAACTTGGATGAGCTCTTTCTAGACTGCTTTCACAGCGCTCACTGGCACTCGCGCACAATTCAGTCTGGCTCTTGAGAAATAGTGCGTTCCCTTCTCAAATGTCTGGGTTTATAGGAACCCGAAGAGTGATTAAGGGATAGTAGGAGAATTTGGAAAAGTTGATAAGGATATGTTTTGCCACATTCGGTATTATTGGAGAGAACGAATAAACTTGTCACCCGCACTGATTGGCGATTTCATGATCCGCCTGTTTTCAGGGGTCACTCAATTCATCCCGCTTTCTTTTTTAATGCACCCCCTTTTGGGAGGTACCAGTAAATATATTTTTTTCTATTTTAATGGTGTTTTTATCTAAACGGATAGACATATTTTTTTATCTAAACGTCCGTATTGGAATTTTAAGTGAAATTTTCGTGACAATTTAAGGAAATTTCTTCTTGTCCTATGCACAGTTTTTCCGTATCTTGGATACCTTTTGGTATCCAAGTATCTATCGACACCACCCATCGATTCGATATTTCTTGCGTCGAAAAGGCATCAATTCGACGTCGATTCGATGTTTTTTCAAACATCATTTTTCACTGGGCAGCTTTATTGCCAAAAAACAGAAAAACTTCGTTGATATATCCGTCCGTTGATATGTATAAATGTACTCTCTTCTTCTTTGTGCCAATTAACGAGTGAACGAGTGAAGTAATGCATTCAGGATCAAGATTCACTCGTAAATCAGGACCGTTAGATTAGGTTAGGATTAAGCGATTTTTATTGCGTTGTAGAAGATTGCGAAGCAAGGGAATCGTGGAGTCTACGGACGTAACATACGTAATGTGTTACTTTCGAACACCTTATAATTTATTGAATTAATATCTAAAGCAACGACTGAACTTACTATGCACGGACAACTCGTAATTAACTGCGTGCACGCAGTTGTCCGTCTCTATTAAGCATTTGTATGAATTGCTATCTTCCAATACCAGGTTTCTGATAATAAAACCAATTCTCGGATCAAATGACGTTTTGTTTATTTTGTCTTCCTGCACATTAAACGTTGAATAATTTTTTTAACATTTTGCCATAAAAGAGAAGTTAATAAAATTAAAAACTATTTTTCGTATGTTTATATTGTTAGTTTATATAATAATAAGCGCCAAGTACACTTATCATTCTGTTAAACACATTAAATCGTTTTATTATTGTATAAAGGTTTAATATCAGAAACAAACGTCAACTTATAATTATGAATAAAATCTAATATGGTTATTATACCTTTATGTGTATGTGTACACTCCATATGTGTATATATGGTAATTCCTAAATACGTTTCGAAAATGAAAGTAATGTAATTCCTTAAGTAATTTTATAAATAACAGCTTTTATATATTTTTGTCATATATGATTAGTCTTGGAGATAAATGTTGAATAAAAAAATAGTATTTTTCGAAAACTCGAAAATATTTCCAATTGTTCTCTTAAAATTTCCTGTCAGCGTCAATACTGGTTAATGGGCTAATTTCATTACTTCTCGCTTATTAATTAAATAAATAGTTTTGTTCTTAATGGCATCATTTTTTCCAAAAATATCCGTTTTTAATAACCACATGTATATCATTGGTGATATCAGAAATTTTCATTAAAAGTTAGATTGTTGATTACTACTGGCGCAATAAAGGAGAGACAATAAGCATGTTTTTGTGCCCCCTCGGGATTTTCAAAAAATAATTTTTTTTGCATTGCATGATAGAAATGTCAAAAATAGTCATTAGGTAAAAAAAAACTTCATTCTTGAAGTCAAAATTAATTATTAGCTTAGATATATCACTATAGTATCTAAGCCCTTTTCATAATTAATAAGTGAACTCGTAGAATATTTTCGCTCATTATACTGCTTTGCCATCATATTAATGTTATTTTAGTAACAGTGATATCGAATTGAAATTAAGAGTCTAAAAATAAGACTCTTGTTTAATAAATCTAATAAATTAAATAATAAATACTCCGTTTTTAGAGTCAGAGCTGGTTGGTGATTACTCTCCTTTTAACAAAAACTATAAATTCTTACAGACGCTTCGGTACATTGATTTCGGTCATGTTCAGTGTACAATTATTTCCTAAAAATTCACTAAAAAACAACATTCATTTCCTCGCATTCGTAGTTACATTATATGTTGATTTAGGTTGATCAATCATTGTATTTAAATCTAGCCTAAGTAGGAATTAATAAGAAGTATTGGAGTCAATAACTTTGATCATTAAACATTAAAGTTATAAAAAGTGTTTAGCATAGTTGTTGTTAGTCAAATTTTGAAACAATGTCTAAGTATCCTGTAGCCTGTTGTTTTAGCAGTCATTTCGCAATTGTATAAGACTATCAAGAATATGTAAATAAAATTAACCATTAACCATTAAAAATCTAATATAATGAGTCAAAGATAAAATAATGTAATAAATAAAATAAATCAATAAATAAATGAATATAACAATTGATAATAAATAAATTAATAAGAAATTTAGTCAATTTATATAAAACTCACCACTTCAACTTTTCTCAAGGCTGATATTAGTAACAATCTTATTGCTAGAACGATTAAATGACATGTGATGAGCCTCTAGGTATGTAATATAAACAAAATCAGGAGAGGTGAGATATAAAATAAAATAAACAATCAAATGTTGGAGAAATAATCTATGATCAAGAAATAAATGCTTGGTAAAAATTCCGTGTCATTTTGCTTATTCAGGCCTGGTATCTGTCTTTTTATATGTAGCATTTCTGATGTGAGTATTTTTTTATATAACTGTTCCCTATCAAGTATCTCTACATCATTCCACCCAAACTCATGTTGTAAGTCCAATCAAAATAAAATTACCTTTTTAAAAAAAGATAAAAAAAGCGTCAGGTATACGCCCGCAAAAAATGCTCTAAAAAAAGTAACGATATATTATCAAATTGCGCCAATTAAAAAAACGTGTATTTATATCAATCAGAAGAGCTATTATTTTATTATTACTCTTTAATAAGATCGCTACTAAACTGAGAAAATAATAAGTTTAAAGAATAAATTTAATTATACTTGTAATATATGCATAATGTGCTCTGGCGAGTTTAATTATGTAATTTAGACTGCAAAGACATCATTGTAGTTTTTATAAATATTTTAGTACGTAATTTAGATGATAAGGATTTGGTAATAAGGTAATTAATATATTTGATTTGGCAGCGCCAAACATTTTAAATACTGTACAGAATCGTATTAATTGTTACATGGCATTTTACTAGTAAAGAATAATAATAAAATAATAGCTCTTCTTTTTGATATAAATATACGTTTTTATAGTTGGCGCAATTTGATAATATATCATTACTTTTTTTTTAGAGCATTTTTTGCGAACGTATACTTGACTCTTTTTTTACCTTTTTTTAAAAAGATTTTGTTGTGATATCATATATTTTGTAATATCAAATAAAATATGTACGGAATGTTACAAGATTCATAACAACTTTAGTACTTAGATAGCTAAATCAAGAACAGATTTTGAAAATATGTGCCATAAATTTTGATAGAATGTCAGCAGTAATTTAATAGAATTTGCTAACAGAGTATAATAAAAGATTGGCTGCAGAAACTGAGTACATTCTGCTGTTTTATACTCATTTAAATATTTATGAAATGAGATTCATCTTGATTTCATATTGACATTTTAGATTATATCGGCAGGGCAAGATTTGTGAATTTGTACCTTGTTGCATTCGCTTTTAGTGTATCCAATAATTGTTTTCCACTGGCTTTTGCCACATACTGCTACATAAAACAGAAAATTGTAAACCAATATTCCAGATTCCTCAGGCGGTACATTAATCTCTGAACTTATTGGCTTTATCGTATTTATTATGTGTTGATCTTCATCTAAGATCTTCTTCTCGAGTTGTTTAGATGGTGAAACTTTGAATATTTCTACATAAGGCATACTCAGTATGCTATCAAAGAGATCCAACGTATTTATGAGAACAACATCTCTCTATTAAAAAAAAGATCGTTAATAACGTTTGAAACAATTTGGTGATACTATATTGTACACTTTAAATGAGCATACATCTAAAGATGCTGCTAAACTTCTCGTAGCCGTAATATCTTCGATCCAAATGGACGTTACGTTTATTTTATAAAATGTAGGGGTGTAAGTATTTCTTGCTTAGATTGAAATGTACAAATGGCACTATGGATATTCTTCTAATATTGATCTTTAAGTGACAAAAAAATTGCATTTTATTGATAGCTCTACCTATATCTTATTTATATATCGACAGTTTTCTGTTGTCTTTAAAGAGCTAATAACTGCATATAAATTCGATTCTTCTAAAAGTATTACTTCAAAGGTTTGACCTATATAAAATTTTGAAAATCTTGATTACAAGAGTCAAAACGTATTTTAAAAACGTATTTTAAAAACGTATTTTTAATTATATTTAATTATATTATAAATATGTTTCTTCCTCTTACGTAAAAATAATTTTTTATACTCTCTATACATATAGAGAATTATCTGCAGATGAGTTTTTGCTAAAATAGAAACATATCGATCTATTTCGAAAATTTTTCATATTGAATACATTTTTTAATTAAAAAATTCATTAAATTTGTTGAGCTAAAACATGTATAATCATAATTTCAACACAAAAAAGAATATATTGACCGATATATTTAATGAGTAATGATACGATACGAATTTTAACTAGATAGTTACATGAGAAACGTTTCCAAAGAAAGGTGAACTTACTGTGGGAATAAAAGATTAAAGATTATCACACTAGTGTCCATGTATACGTATACATACATATTGATCGCATATCCCATACGTACACCGGTGATGGAAGTGGGGATGCTTTAATTTTTTTTAATTATCTATTAACCTTTCAATGACGAACTGTTAAAACTGTCAAATCATAATAGCAATGTTAGCAATGCGATGCAAACGCAGACAACTCAACCGTGTTACATTTCCTCACTCTTTCCGAATCCGCCTTTTGTCACGACTTTGGTAACATTTCTTCGCCTCTTCCGCGCGCTCCCTTACCACCATTTGACGATGATGACGGAGAAAAAAAAATTTTAACATTTCCCATATTTAGATTTTGAGTTGTAATATCTTTGCTCGTAGGATACAAAAAAAATAAAAACACTTTTTTTATACAAATTGACCCCAAGCTATCCATTGAGACTACTTAGAATTCAATTGGATCAACCATTACTGAGATATAATAATACGATATTCTCTTTAAACGGCATCGCGCATCAATGAGACCTGGTAGGTCTCGCTATATTTGACGCGAAACACTACCGTGTCTCTTGATTTATATTGTGAAATAACCGAAGATGACTTAGATCCGCTAATTCTGGTTTTAAATTTTCTTTTTGTTTGACTCATATATGTTGCTTCACTATCCTGACATAATATTTTATATACCACGCCACATTGTTCCATTGGATCAAGTAAATCTTTCCCTAATTATTTTTTTGTATCTTTCGCTCGGGTAAAAGATTATTTAAATCTTTTGCCCAAATCTAAGGAAAGGAATTTTTCTGAGATATTTTTGACATATGGAATCGTGAAGAACCGTCTTTTATCATTATTTTGATCCGAATTATTACACGAAGAATCTTTATAAATATGGAAGTTGATTCTTTCCCTAATTATCTTGAATATGAATTTTAAAGGATAACAATCATTCAGCAGCATTTCAATGGTGTTTTTTATATTTTTTTTTCTAGAATTTTAGATGGAACAATAAAAATACTCGATCAACTAGTTAGGACTTAAAAATAATAGATTATTACACCTTTTTTATGTGTCAATGGGTGATGTGAATATGTTATGAGAGCGAGATTGAATACGGATAAAAAAAGAAGGATTCATCAAGCCTGGAGGTCGCGGTGACGTCTGAATTTAGGAGATCGAATTCAGGATCGAAATTAACTCAGATAACTTATATTCAGAACGATTGATGATTTAATTTGTGCGCGATTCGATACACTTGTTTCAAGCGAGAACTCAACTGACGGTGTCGAGAATTTCAGACGGCGTGAGGAGCCGAGAACTCCGGCTTTTTGGTTTGAAAATACAAATGAGAGTAATGAGACAAATGAGAGCGAAAATATTGACTTGGGCAGACCGTTTGCGAAAATATAACGGAATCCCGACTTGAGTTTGAGGCCGTCCGGCGAATAACGAAAAGGAAATATATTAGTTGGTCGTTAGAATAATTTTCTAATTTGACGGAACAGAATAAAAATTGAGGCACCTGTCCGAGATAGTTGGTTTGTGCAACAAGTCGAAAATAATACGATGGTTTTCGATGATCAAAGATACATTTAAAAAAAATTGATACTGCTATTAACTTCAACCTCTAAAGTGAATTTCAGGCGATCATGCTCAGAATTAAATGCATTCAAAATTTCATTTAACTTCTCTTTGGGAGCCGTTAGAAGTATGTTGTCTACATATCTAAAATAAAAGGGATGTTGAAAGATTAATAACTTTAATGCTTGTGTTTCAAGATCCTGTAACATAATTTTCGCTATTATTGGTGACTATTAATGGAGAGGTGTGACAAAATCTTTATAAATTTTACCATTAAACTTAAAATAGGTGGTTAAGGTGATGCTGGAGAGACGCTCGAACTTGATCGAGGTCGATAATGTAGGCCGGAATTTTAACCTATTATATTATTATAATTATCAAATTGGCTTTACAGAATACAAAATTCTTTTGCAGGATTAAGTACACGCAAAAATATTACTTATTAATATTACTTATTTGTACTTGTAAAATTTCAATCTGAGGCCTGTGTGACTCGAAATTTTTACTTTCTTGTCAATTTTTTTAGCTTTATAGGATTAAAAAGCTTTTTCACAGGATTAAAGTAGACATTCCAAAAAAATAGGAATGATAGTTGTTTTGTGCCTAAAACCTACTAAATTTTTATACGAAGCTGTTGGATTCACATGTCAACAATTCTAACTTTAATGTTATAGGTAAATAAGCATATTTTTATAACTTTTCTCTCTTTTTTAGCGTAAAATCTATCACTCCTACTTTATTTCAGTGCGTAATTTAATTCTGTAAAAGGATTTTTAATTCAGTAAAGCCAAAAAATTGGCAAGAATGCAAAAATTATTTATCTTTGTCGGTCAAAAAGAACCGTCCAGCATCCCCTTAAGTATTAAATTGATAGCCATTATGAATTGTTGATGAAACAATAATCCTGAATAGATTATTCAATTTGTGGATCTTTGACAACTCATAAGCTCTAAGAAGAACTCCATTTATTGTCATTAAGGATCTAAGTGTTTTCTCTAATATAACCCTTATTTTTCCATCTAGATAGTAACGCACGTAATTTATCAATTATTTTTTTACAGGGATTCCTTTTTATCAATGCATATGTTTCACTATCAGAAAGTATTTCTTTTATGTTATATGTATAATCAATTCTGTTTAACGCAACATTAGTGTAGCCTTTGTCAGCTCTCGTAAAAGTTATTTCTGGATGTTCTCTCATAAATCGTTTTGTGAATCTCAAATTACTCAAAATATACGAATCATTTTTGTTATAATTTATATTTACATTACATTTTTGTTATAATGTTATTTTAGACTTCAACTTTCATCAAAATGAAGGTGAATATAGTTGGTCACGAAATGAATGTTGAAAGGTGTAGTCTAAAATAAGGTTGTAGTCTAAAACAATTGAAAAAACATTAATATGATGGCAGAGCAGTATAATGAACAAAATTATTTTACTAGTTTATTTATTATAACTTTGAAAAGTTCTTACATTCTATAGTGATATATTTAAACTAATTTTTAATTTTGGCTTCATGAATAAAGTTTTTTCTTACCTAATGGCAATTTTTGACATTTCTAACATACAATACAAAAAAAAAATTGTTTCTTGAAAATTCCGAGGGGACACAAAAACGTGCTTATTGACCCTTCCCTCAAGAGAACGATTGTATACAAAAATATACTTTTTTATTAAAAATATATTTCTTTGTTCAATTCTTTACGCAACTAAGCTGTTTATGACAAAAACGTATAACTTTTTCTTCATAAAATTACCTAAGCAAAGAGGCATATATTAACATATTCCTTTAATATTTTTTAAGTTTTTGAAATATGATATAAATATAAATTTTTTAAAGCTAAGAGGAATTTTATTATTAATTTGATTAACTCTTAAGGGATCGTGGGGGATAATTCAGGTCCCTCAAAATTTTTTTTCTTCATTATGTCCGCAATTCTTAATCTTTTTCGTTGAAATTTTGGCTATGTGACTATTTTATAATATAGAAATAATAAATTATTTTGTCAAATTGTTACAACATTTATTAACAAAATGGCGGAAGGTGGAAAAATAGCACGTTTTTAAAGATCTATCTAGGACCGTCTGTAATTCTTGTAGAACATCATGAAAAGGACCACGTACACACCTTATGGGAAATTGGCTACTCTCGAATTTGCAGAAAATGCAATATGTTATAGCTCATGGAAACTTGATCAAAAGTCCTAATGGGCCCGAAACCCAAAAACCAACCGTTATCGAGGTAGATGGCGTCAAAGATCATATCCCACCGAAAAACAACCTATAAATATCCTTTAAGGATATTGAAAATGTCCATAAAATATCATTTTTATGTCCATAAGATATGTAATGGACATCCATGAAACATCTGTTTATGAAAATGGTGGATGTGATCTATTCCCTGACATGTCCAGTAGATATCCGATGGATGTCAAATGGACATAAATTAACAATACCCGATATATATTCGGATTTCATATGGACGTGAAATATGCATGATAAAACGGTCAATAAGGATGTTATTTCACATGTCGTAAAACAAATCATTTCAACCCAGTAAACACAATTATGTATGAAAATATTATTTTAGAATAAGATATTTTTGCGCATCTTATTCTCAAGTTCCAATTCTAATGTCGTTGGAACAGTTACACTTTCAAAAATAAATTCACTTGAACGAGAAGTACCCTTTAAGGTTACTTATATATATTTCCAATTGAATTTTACTTACGAGAGAGCTTATGGTCTTATTCGACGCCTGGCGGCGTCGGCGAAACTTACGCGAGTATGTTTGTGTGTAATATAAACTGGATATCATATGGATATGTAAACATGTCCATTTCAATATATCCAAGAATGTCCAAAAATGTATATCTTATGTACGTCTTATGAAGTCCATGGACATTCCGACATGAAATGGACATAAAACGGATATTTATAGGATATTATGTGCTATCTGGGACAGGGCACTGCTCAGAAGCTTTAATTTTTTAACCAGAGAATATTTAAAGACCGCTCGCGCGCGCGCGTGTGTGCGTGTGTGTGCGTGTGTGTTCGTTTGTGTGTGTATATATACACTGGCGATCAAAATGATCGAATAGGAGATAATTCCATGCCAAAATTTTGCATGATTTCAAATAAACGTAAAGCTCCGTCAAAAGTGGTCGTATCCTAAAAAATTTTTTTTTGTTTTGAAGCTTAAAGTCTCTACTTTAAAAAGCTGTTAAGACATTTTGACTTTATCTTTGTCCCTTCGAGCCATCTCTTCATAAGTAAGGACGTGTTTTATTTTCCAAAATTTGTATAGTTTGACGCATTCCACGTGCTTGACTAAATTTTTTTCGCAAATGTTATTACAACTATCGAAAAATTTGGACTTTTTCGCGTAAATTAAAAAAAAATGTCGTACGATTTTTTTCAAGGAGTTATGTCGTTTTGAAGTTATCCATACATTTTTGTGCAATTACCGTTAGCATGATCATTATCCGATGCGCACCACGAGGAGATTGGTCGGATTTGGCGCATCGTGTGTGTAAAAACCTTTGCATTTGAAAATGCATATTCCCGTCTTGTCTTTGAATGATCTCTTGTAGACGATCACGCATATTAATGCAAGCTCTAATAGCGTCTTGAGGAATTTCATGCCACATTTGTTAGAGTGCTGCTTCTAATTGTTGAAAATTAGTTGGCAGTCTCTCTCTCTCTCTCTCTCTCTCTCTCTCTCTCTCTCTCTCTCTCTCTCAATCTAAATTTTGTAATCTCCTATTCATTATGTCCCACACATGTTCAATCACAATCACATCAATCACATGTTAAAAATTACGAGAGGGCTACGAAACTTTGTAGGACACATTTTGTGAGACGCGGTCGTTCAAAGACGAGTCGGGATACGCATTTTTAAACGTAAAAATTTCCACGCATATGCACACGACGTGCCAAATCCGAACAGCAACCTTTTGTTGCGCGCATCAGGTAATGGTAATACTGCCGATAATTGCACAAAAATGTTACTGTAACTTTAAAACGCCATAATTCCGTGAAAAAAAAATCGTACGACATTCAATTTTTTTTAATTTACGCGGAAAAGTCCAAATTTTTCAATAATTATAATAACATTTGCGAAAAAAATTTATTTGAGCACGTGGAGTCCGTTAAACTATGCAAATTTTGAGAAATAAAACATGTCCTTACTTATGAAGAGATGACTCGAAGGGAGAAAGATGAAGTTAAAATGTCTTAATTGCTTTTTAAAATAGAGATTTTAAACTTCAAAACAAAAAAAATTTTAGGCTACGACCACTTTTGACAGAGTTACGCTTATTTGAAATCATGCGAAATTTTGGCATGGAATTACCTATGCGATAATTTTGATCACCAGTGTATATATATATATATATATATATATATATATATATATATATATATACAGGGTGTCCCAGAATTGTGGAACACATTTTCTTGAGCAGATAGGGCGGACGAAACTGAGTCAAAAAGTCCTTTACCATTTTGCAATTTTCCCAATAGTTAACGAAATATTTATGATTAAAAATCACCGTACTAGCCCAGCCCTCCGCCGAATATAAGCTCGCGGCGAGATACGACCGCCCAGCGTCATTGTTTCCAAGGAGGAGTTGTTTTCTACAATGGCAAAAACCAGGGGGACAGGGGGACGCAACTCAAAACCGCCGCTCGTAGGCATTGCCGCGTGTAGTAAACAATTCCTCGAGTGCCTAGCAACGCTGGGCGGTCGTCTCGCGCCGCGCGCTTATATTCGGCGGAGGGCCGGGCTAATACGGTGATTTTTAATCATTAATATCTTGTTAACTATTGCGAAAATTGCAAAATGGTAAAGGACTTTTCGATTCAGTTTCGTCCGCTCTACCTGCTCACGAAAATTTGTTCCACAATTCTGGGACACCCTGTATATATATATATATATAGGGTGTCCCAGACCTACAGTATAAACCGTTAATGATAGATTCCTGAGATCATTTTGAGACGAAAATTCTAATGCCAAAATGTCGAGGCTGTTATAGTTTTTGAATGGGAAATGTTCAAAGTTGATCAATTAGCTTGTCAAAGTTTCGCGCGCTCATGGACATCGCATGTCGAAAGGATCTTTCCACAACATTATTTATTTCAATAATAAATACTTGTGATAATAAGACTTGAAATTATTATTCACTTTATTTGTATACTTGCAAGATATTTGTAAGATCGAATATCATAATGATAATATCTTTAAAATATGGAAATGCGATGCGCGTCGAATTGTCAAAAACTTCGCGTGAAATATGCCGCGGACAAATGACATTTTTCTCATAGACATTGAAGATCCTATTTTGTAATTCAGTAATCGCAAAACTACAATAACTAATTTTTTTGCAACAAAAAACAATTAATTTAATAAATTAATAAAAAATATTTCAAAATATGTTAGTATTTTCTTTCCTCGTCGATTTTTTATTTTTTATTAGCATATTTCATGCAATAGACTTACTTCTTATTAATCATATTGATTTTCTCTCACCATGCGAAAAATGTCATTTGTCCGCGGCATATTTCACGCGAAGGTTTTAACAATTCGACGCGCATCGCATTTCTATATTTTAAAGACATTATCATTACGATATTCGATCTTGCAAATATCTTGCAAGTATACGAATAAAGTATACGAGTAATAATTTCAATTATTATTCACTTATTATCACAAGTATTTATTATTGAAATAAATAATGTTGTGGAAAGGTCCTTTTGATATGCGATGTCCCTGAGCACGCGAAACTTTGACAAGCTAATTGGCCAACTTTGAATCTTTCCCGTTCAAAAACTATAAGAGCCTCGACATTTTGGCATTAGAATTTTCAGCTCAAAATGATCTCAGGAATCTACCATTAATGGTTTATACGGTAGATGTGGGACACCCTGTATATGCGTATATATATATATATATATATATATATATATATATATATATATATATATATATAGGTTATGTGTGGGGGAGTGTGTGGGTAAGTGGTGCAGAAGTGTGTGCGTGCGTGCGCGCGCGTGTGTGTATGAGCATGTGAGCGTGCGCGCGTCCGCGCGTGTTCGTACGTATTTTTTACGAGATCCTCTAAGGATTAATAAATTATAAATAAATACATATTCTGCCATTTTCTACGTTATTGTTAATACTTACGTTACCATTGATCAATATGGGTTTTAGATCTGGCGATGTGGTTCTGCATGGTATTACTACATTGCCGCCAGCAATTGCATTCAGACGGGTATTTGCATTCTCGTCTACGAAGAAATTCTTATTGGCTGTAACAAATTCATGTAATTATAAAATGCAGGCATAGCAACAAAATACAGACACAAATATTTCCTCTTTAATCTACGTAGTAATATAAAATAAACAGTTCAACTTACACTTCACATAAACATATACCCAGGACTCCTCGGAATTATAAGAATTATAAAAATATTTATAAGAATATTGATCAACTGTAAAATATTTATAAGAATATTGATCAACTGTAGAAAAATAATCGGTGCAACAATACCAGCCAGTATCATCTAAAATGGTGTTTTCTTTATAGTAATTATATTGAAAGCTTTCCCGGTTAAAATGACTGCTTGAGATGTGATCCTGGCAAAATATAATAAAAAGCTTGATATACACTTTTTCAAGTACATGAAAAGAAAATTTTTCAAATAAAAAATTTGTATAGAAATATTATAGTTCATACTTCTACATGTCATTTTTATAGATAGATAAACATTAATTGGATAACCTTTTTCTTTAATGCCCCCGAGTTCTACTTCTACGATCAGGAATATCCATATCTCTCTCATTAAAATATTTTATTTATTTAAATAATAATTATATAGAAATTTTATATTTGTAACAATAAAAACAATACAAACATTTCATAATTATCAGATATAATAGAACTTTATAATATATTTATTAATAAATCGCTTGAAGAATATTTGAGAATGGAAGATATAATTCTGTGTTGAAAAGTAACATAGAATATATTCATACTAATGGATAAATATCATTTAGAGTTTGATATTAGTTATTCAAATAATAATTATTCAAAATCGAAACTAAGACTAATAAAATGTATAGTGCATACCCAATAATTGTCAGGATATCCGAATTTAATTGGTCTGTCATTAATGCACGTAATATTTAAAGCTTCTCCTTCATTTATTATTATTTGTCCACTGTTTGGTAAGAGAATTGGTTTTCGATTTTCCGATACTAAAAAACAAATTATTAATTACACATGTCTGCAATTTTTACTTTTTCCTTGCGGTCTGAAAAAGAAGAGTGGTTTTCTGTTGTTTTTTATGCGCTGAATCCGAATCTGCGAGTAAAAATGTTCTATCACGTCACGTTTTCGAAAAAAATGAAGTTAAAGTTCTCAAAAAACGCGTTTTAGGGCATTTTTAAAATTTTGCAGCTGACGAACCTGATGTGCGAGAGATTTCGAAAAGGTTTCAAATTAATGCTAAACATTGTACTTTAATATTAAAATATCACTCCAACCTTGAATCTGTGGCTTACTTTTTAGGGATAGCTGTACGGCCGCAATATAGTATAACGATTGTTTTATTATAGGCCACTGTAAAATCATTGCACACAATAAAAACTTTAATACATGGATTTAATACATGGGATCGAAAGTACTCTTTATAATAAAAATGTTTTTTTATTTGTTTAAACAATTTTTTGAAATATCTTTCTTATATATAAATATAGTGAGTCCTAGACCTAACGCACCATCTGCTGATGGCAGATTCTTTAAGTCATTTAGAGACGAAAATTCTAATACCAAAATGTTGAGGCTACAATAGTTTTTAAATGGGAAGCTTTTAAAAATAATCAATCTGGTTCTTAAAAATTCGTCGCTCGTTGTTTATTAAAAAGTTATTAACAAAATAAGTTGAATGAATTAAACATATTTTTAACACCGCGTACATTTTTTTTTAATTCCATAGTGAAAAATATTTATGCGAGTTTCACGCCTAATACATACAGAGTATGCTGCGTCTGTTGAAACTCGAAAAAAATATTATATAGGATACTTAGCAGAGTTTCTGTTTCGTCGGCATCACGAATATCATGAACAAATCACTACTTTTTTTAATATAATGACAGATATGTATTCTATATCTCAAGTGTAAATAAATCCTAAAATTAATATATAAATTAATACAAATCTCCGTGGAACTGTTCCATAGAAAACGCGTATGCTCCGCCCCTCCTCCCCTACACCCCTTCCCGACTAAAAGTCTAACTCTACTTCACCTTTAATTAGGTGATCACCTATCTTTCGGTGTTGCGGATCTAATTTCGCTCCGAAAGCAGGGGGAGGGATGGGATGGTAGTCGCTTCGCATTAATATTCCACGCAAACCTGCGTGGAACCGTACAATTATAGACCTAGCGTCGCTCCGAAGGCAGGAAGAGAGGTGTCTTCGCCTCTCTCTCCTGCACCTCCAGCAACGTCTATCTTACATATAGTGTCTGAAATTTATGTGAAAATCGTGAAAGTTATTTTGTTAATAATTTTTTAATAAACAACGAGCGACGATTAAAATCTTTTGAATATTACTCAGGGACATGTCCTTGAGTACATCTGATAATATACATACATCTATGTCATTGAAATCGGAGAGTTCGTCCATAAACATAATAATTTCCGAAACCTGATTAAGCTATGCGTTGTTATCACACTTTTTATACGATTTGGATATTCAAGAAAAAATTGTATTTTCATCTATATTTTTGTTATTTTTTTAACGGAGTGTTAAATGTATGTATATTCTTTTAATAGCCATTCGTGAAAGATTATTCTAAAACTCGAATATTTTTTATTTATAATTCTACTGTTGTGTCTATTTATTTTTTTACACCTGTATCTATAATGCTTAAACGCACCCATGTATACAATCCTATTTTTAAAATTGAATTTCTAAAACTCTTGATTTTGAAATTGCTTGAAATTCAAAGTTGGTGCATTTTCTTGCCGATAGCGTTTTATATGTGATTCTCAATATTTTGTCATAACTTACCAACTTTCTAAAAACAACAATGGGAACAATTTTTACGAATGTTCAAAATCCTTAATTAACAAATCCGTCAAAGCACGTGTTACGGCTATTTAGATGGTGACTACGTCACCGAAATATATAACTTCATGTGAGTGGCATCTTAAGTTTTGAATTCAGAAAATTGATTATAAGAAAAGACGAGACACGGCACTTTCAATACAATCCAGGAGTAAACGTCAATATGTGAAATGGTTGAAGGGAAACCAAAATTCACAGATTAAAATGTATTCTTAACTCTTTATTACTCAATGAGCTTGAATATTCACTTCAATTGCTTTTAATTGCTGCTATCACTGTATGGAATCAGGAAGAAACTATTTTGAATAAAAAATAATTAGCCCAGAAAATTTTATCCATTAATATTTTATTGAATCAGTGCGTCTCGTCATTTCTTTGTAGATTAAGTAGGACAACAAGCAATTTAAAGATTTCAATTAATAAAAAAACTTCATTCGATTAATTTAGTGAATTTCCAAGGCTGGGATGTATATATTCTACGCGAGTAATATAGAATTAATTACCTTGATAAAATGCTGAAACGATGAACATTAAAACCCGAAGTCGTATACGATACGAAAACATTTCCATTTCTTGCTTGATATTGTCGACTTCTCACAATTTTGCATTTGATGCATCAATTAAACTCTTTCACTGATGTGATCAATTAAACTCTTTCACTTTCATCGTTATGTCTTGGTGCGATAGCTTAGGGTATATTAATTAGTACTCTCTAATTAATATGTATATTTGTTAAACTAGTAAGTAGTTTATACATTTACGGCCATGCTGAAGCGCCTATGTGCTATCCTGCGATCAGCACGCAACTGATGATGTGTGAGAGCGTTGTCTCCTCGTACACAGAGTCGCTACTAAGTCGCTACGTTTCGCGCACATTAGTCTACATGTTTACACAGGGTGTCCCAGAATTGTGGAACAAATTTTCGTGAGCAGATAGAGCGGACGAAACTGAATCGAAAAGTCCTTTACCATTTTGCAATTTTCGCAATAGTTAACAAGATATTAATGATTAAAAATCACCGTATTAGCTCAGCCTTCCGCCGAATATAAGCGCGCGGCGCAGCGTTGCTAGGCACTCGAGGAATTGTTTACTACATGCGGCAATGCCTACGAGCGGCGATTTTGAGCTGCATCCCCCAGTCCCCCTGTTTTTTGCCATTTGTAGAAAACAACTCCTCCTTGGAAACAATGACGCTGGGCGGTCGTATCTCGCCGCGAGCTTATATTCGGCGGAGGGCCGGGCTAGTACCGTGATTTTTAATCATAAATATTTCGTTAACTATTGGGAAAATTGCAAAATGGTAGAGGGCTTTTCGACTCAATTTTGTTCGCTCTATCTGCTCAAGAAAATGTGTTCCACAATTCTGGGACATCCTGTAGATGAATACATCACAAGCATGATGAATGACGTAGCATGAATAGATTGAGCACGAATGTATCCCAGGAACGAGTTTCTCTTCGCGAACCCAGTCATCCTTTACTCTGAAGAATTTCATAATAAAAAGAAGAAAGAAAAAGAAAATGAGAGAGAGAGAGAGAGAGAGATTTTTGATTGAATGAATTTTATTAGCTTTCTCAGCTATTATGTTACATAAATTTACAATAAAATATGAATTTTTAACATTCGCTTAAATATATCAATTCTTTCACAACTTCTTATTTCAGCTGGTAAAACATTGTATAATTTTACACCTTTATAGCACATGCTTTTTGTGCACTCCTAGTTCTACAGAAATTTATTGCAATAGTCCCTTCTTGCCTAGTTTGTCTTCCACCTTCCTTTCTATTTATTTCTAATCTATCCCTGAAATTATTTGGCGCCAAGTTACGTACAATTTTAAATATAAATATACATACGTTATATCGTAGCCTCTGTTTTATAGACATAAATTGTAACGCTTGTAACATATGTTCTATTTTAGTATATCTATTACATTGCAATATTACACGCATAGCCCGATTCTGTGCTACTTGTAACTTATTCAATTCGGTATCTCCCATATCTAATAGTATTGTTGCACAATACTCGAAGTGGGGTGCTATTATCGATTTATATATAATACATCTCGTGTATGCCGATATGTAACTTCCTATCCTATTTAAAAAACCCGTTTTCTTTCCAATTTTCTTTAGCATATAATCACAATGGTCCTTAAATCTAAGTTTATCGTCAATGATTATACCTAAGTACTTTATTATCTTTACACGTTCTATTTCCATTCCGTCTAGGCATCTCAACACAATATTTCCCTTTAATTCTTTCCTTATACTTCTCACAACCATAAATTTTGTTTTACTCGCATTCATTTTTAGCATATTCATTCTCATCCACTCTTCTACTATATTAAATATAAAAGTCATTTTCCCTTCTACTTCTGCACTACCTTCTCCAGTTACATATATTAAAGTATCATCTGCAAACATTTTTATACTGTAACCTTCTGGGCAGAGAGAGAGAGAGAGAGAGAGAGAGAGAGAGAGAGAGAGAGAGAGAGAGAGAGAGAGAGAGAGAGAGAGAGAGAATAGTGTGGAGAAGCGAGGAAGGAAAGAGGAGATGAAATTGTAAAGGGAGCGGGAGTCCCTGTGTACCCCAAAAGGGATTAATAAACAACTACTATTACTACTATACATGTACATATACATATACATATATATATTTATTAATATATATATATATATATATATACATATTACATATACATTTCTTTATATACATAATTTTTGACATATCTATTATCTCCTTGATTACCAAGATAAACTTTTAACGCTTCCCAAGAACGAACTCGCGAAAAAGCTACATAAAGTTGTCCATGATTAAAAACATCTTTACGAAGATCTATACCTATTCTGTCAAATGTTTGTCCTTGTGATTTGTCAATAGTCATAGCAAAAGATAATTTTATTGGAAATTGTCTTCTTTTAAATGTAAAAGGATGTACATTTTCAATGTTGTACGATTTAAAAATACAATTTCTCCTTTTTTATCTCCTGTTAGGATCTTGCATTTCAATAAATGATTTCCAAGCTCCAGAATTATTAATCTAGTATTACAAAGACCTTCATTGATGCTAAGATTTCTAATCAACATAATAATGCAATTTGGTCTTAACTGTAATTCATGAGGAGGAAGAGATGGTGGGCAAAGACTATTTAAATATTCTGGTAAAATAGTTTCATTTATATCCTCATTACTGTCACAATTTACAACATTATCTACACTTGTATAAATTCGTTCTCCAGTTATATCTAATAATTCTACAACTTGTTTATTAATCTCATCTACATCGATATTTCGTGCTGAAAGTATTGCACATTTAGTTACTTTATCAAATTCCTTTTTTTGTATTAAAATACAAAATGTATCTTGGATAATATCTGCATCATGTGGTACAATACAACATTCAGGAATTTGTATATTGTCATTATTATCATTTAATATCCCATCACCCATATTTATTAAAAAAGTTGCAATTTCACGCCATTTTGGATTGCAAGTCATTGTAATGAGAAGATCTGGCTTACCAAATTTACTAACAATCGCCATCTTGATAATTTTGTAACATATTACGAGGCGATCCAATAAATGTAGATGGAAGTATAACCATTTTACCAATACGCCCATTTAAATTATTTGCCATACTTTGCATATAATCTATTAAACCTTGATAAGTTTTAGCACGTAATTCTTTTTTTGAGTTTTACAATAATCTATTCTGTCCTTCTCCATTTTTACATAATTATCTACAAGCCATTGTTGAAATAAACGACGTCCTAATAAAAAAACATTAAATTGATCACGAATAGCCATACGATATTTAATATATTGATCTCTTTATTCAGTTATTTAGTTATTCTTTATTTAGTTACTCTTTTAGTACTATTTAATTTCATTAAATTACGATGCCATCCTCTAGTTCCATATGGATAAAATAATGGATATATCCAAGGTTCGACATTAGGATCCATAGTACTAACTTGTTGTAAAATTTTTGTATTTCTGTTACGTATTGTAACATACGAATCAGGAATTTCTCCATCAGAAGTTATCTTAAAAACTGCAGCAATTTCATTTATCTTTTGAATGTTACATCTATGTTTATCCATTCCAGGTTTTAATGTAAATAATAATTGTAACTTGGAAAACGATTCCCCACGTTCTGCTTCTAGTCGTTGTTGATTTTCTATTTCTTCAGCCATCTTTTGATACGATTGAGCAAATATATTATATTCTCGCATTAAACACTCAAGTTTTGTCACAATCTCAGACTCTAAATACGAATTTTTATTAAGACGATGATTTATTGCTTCATTAGAATCAAAAGTTGTCCATGAGTTGGATTTTCATTTTGTGCAGCATATAATGCTGTATTAATTTGATAATAAATTTGACCATGTATTTTAAAACAATAGACCAGGACGTCTTCCTTGAAAGTTAACCAGATTTGCATTAAATGATGCAAAAGAAAAGGAACTATTGTAACTACGAATATGGTTAAAGAAATCATTTGATTTTATATGACTGCCATCGAATAAAGATTTTAAAAATTCTGGTAATTCGGGTAATGGTTGAAGATAAACCGCACCATGATTACAACAATCATGAAACGAATTTCCTTTATTAGAAATCTTTTCTGCTGCAAAATATTTAGCATCACAATGAATACATATCACATCCATAGAACCTATATAATATTCACCTACATTTTTCAAAGTAATTGTACTATTAATATTTAAAAGAGGCACTTTCTTTATTCGTGATCTATAACGAACTTGATATTCCACATGTCGTTGATTAATTAATAAATTATTTGAACAATTTGCAACATTATAATTATTTAATCCTATATCAGGATTATTTTCTTGAGAATTATTACCATTTGAAATGTTTATGTTTTCTTTTCTTGCTTCATTATTGAATTCTATTACACGATTTCTGCAATTAATCATTTTTATTTTATTATTTTCTTTTTCAAATTGACGACGATGTCGTTGATTCTCGTTTCTTTTTTCTCGACGCCATTGTTGAAATTTTTCTTCTTCTTCTAAAGTACGTTTAATTCTACATCTCGGCATTTTATAAGAATACTAATATACTATTTATTTGTCATGAAAAAATAGTTATATAATAAATATCAATAAAAATGTGGTTTAATCTATATAAAATAACTTTTAAATTAGATCAAATTAAATCAGGTTAAGGTCAAAATTAGGTCAAATTAAATTAAATTAAGTAATTTAAAGTTTCAAGTTTAAATATGTTACAATAGTCACACTTTTAATATAAATAATACATGAATTGTTATTACCATCATAATTAGTTTCATCGTTAATATTATTTTGTCATTATTATCATTATTATCATCATTATTAAGTCATTATTATTAGGAATAAAAAATATTATTTAAAAAAAATGAAAATATTTATTAATAATATATCAGAATCAAGAATATTATGTAAATAAAAACAAATTAAATAATGAATAATGAACAAAAAGTATTGAAAATATTGTAGTTGAAATGTATAAATAAATGAATAATTAGTTTTAACAATACCCAGGTAGCAAGGTGTCGTCTATTAGACGTCAATATTTCGTCATTTAAAGTCGCGGACGTCATGTTACTAAATTATGACGTAATAAAAACGTCATTTTTTTTAACTATTAATGACGAAAACGCACGCGCATACGTATAATAGCAAGAGGACGAATCAAATATCCGAAGTAGCAAATACATGTTATTTTGATATCAAAAACTGATCATTATTAGTCAAATAATGTATCATCACCAAATAATACTTAACTTAAAACGTCTTTTTTGTGACGTTTTAATGACGTTCTATAAAAACGTCATAATATCGTGATTTTTAAGTCATTATTGTGCTCGCAAATTCACGTAAGTTCCGTTTAAGCCGCTAGGAGTCACAAGAACTATATATACTTTCCCGTAAGTAAAATCTGTTTGGTTGATTATATAAGTAAGCTTAACGTAAAAATCGCTTAATCAGTCGAAGCACGAAATTATAATTTTGAGGCCATGGAGGAAAGTTAAGTGTTTTATATTATTTATTTTTATTGTTAATAATGCAAGATAAACTTAAGATACAATAAATGAAAGACGTTGACTTTCTATATTATTGTCGTCAAAAACGTCATACGTTATTAATACGTTACAAATAGACCATAAATGGTTGTAAAGTCACGTCTCTTTAACGTCTTGAAATGTCGTCATCGATCTGTGACTTAGGCCCGTCATTTTCACGTCATTATATAACATCATTTTTGGTCGAAACTGACGTATTTTCGACGTCGATATATAACGTCCTTAAGATGAAACAAAAGTACGTCAGTTTTACGATATTCGGATGTCATTATAAGACGTCTGCTTCGTCAGAAAAATACCAAAAAATGTCAAACAGACGACACCTTGCTACCTGGGTAATATTTAATTTTAAAAGTTTTTTAAACACTTATCTTTTATTATTTCTCTGTCTATCTGTCTCTCTCTCCCCCCCTCCCTCACTCCCTTCCTCCCTCTCTCCCTCTCCCTCCCTCCCTCTCTCTCTCTCTCTCTCTCTCTCTCTCTCTCTCTCTCTCTCTTTCCCTTCTTTTTTTCTTTTCTTTCTTTAATTGTTTCTCGTATGTGTTTGGATAACCTATAATTTAAATTATTTATCTATATGTATTTATTATTATATAATCATGAACAAAATTTTATTAGGCATCTCATTATAATAAATTCTTTAAAAATAATATTTCAATAGCAATAGTAATAGATTACACTATACAAAAAAAAAAGATCGTTGATTATACCGACAATCGCGTATGGTTTAATAGAGCAAAGTTTTAATTTTAAAAATGCATTTTACACATTGCTATATAATAATTTTTAACAGAGATGTGAACAATCAAAATCAAAATGTCTATCAGTTTCAAATGTCTAACAATTAAACATTAAAAATGTTTAGCAATTTTATCTTTTACTCTTAACTTGGAAATAAGAAAGCACAGAAAAATTTTATCGGGGAAAAAATTGTAAAGAAAACTTTATTTTTGTAACATGAAATAGTTGAAAAGTTTCTCTTTTCTTTCTAAATTATTTACAATAATTAAGAAAACACTTGACATTTTTTCAAAGAATAAATAAAATTCAAACAACTGTATCCTTGTTAAAAGTTTTTAAAATTCGAATTAAAAAAAGAATTAAAAAATTGTAAGTTTCCACTTTCGAACAATTTGTATGATATTTAAATTCTTAAATTTTTGCTAATTTTCACATATCAAAAATGAAGAACTACACAAAATAAAAAATTTTCTTGTTACTTTTAAGCATGTTAAGAGCAAGACAAAATTTTAAACTATTCCTTGTGAAAAATCGAAGTCTTCTTTGCAATTCTTTTCTGATAAAATTTCTCTATAACTTCTTATTTCTAAGTTATCAGGGGTTAAAGAAAAAATTGCTGAAACAGATATTTTGACTTTGATTACTTATAATTCTATAAAATATTGTATAACAATTTGTAAAATAGATTCTTAAAGTTGAAATTTTACTCTATCAAAAGAAATAATCAATTATATATGTTGTAATGTATTGTTAATGATAGCCAAGAATGGCCTCCTTCAATTTTAACGAACCCTATGTTATTACCCTATCCTTTCGTTATTATTCCGCTATTATTTCAAAGTAACATTTAGTCTGTTCAGTTATCATAGTCAATGAATTATTATATTTTTAAATCTAAAACATGATTATACTATCTCTCAAACAGGATAACGATTACTACTATTTTATTTATTATATTGTTGCGTCACACGCATCACTCGTAAAACCACGCACATGAAAAAAAAAACATACGATATAGAACTCTTTTGAAATAGTTCAACAGCTGATCACGAAAAATCAATATTATCGATCCGCAATGGTCAGCGTTATGTTAATGTACCGGGCGCGAAGATTCGGCTCAAGACAAGTGTTGAGTTAGTGCTACCGCAACAATGTATAATTTATAATTTCTTAAATTCCTCAAACCAGATATGTCGTAACTTTTACTTAAAAAAATTATTGTTATTCTTTTTTCATGATCCTATTTTTAAAAAGTCTTTAAAAAAAAACACTGCCCTTTTTCATTAGAAGTAAATTATTTTAGGAAACAATTTTATACAATAAATGAAATGTAAATTTAATGTAAAAATTTTACATTTATATTGCAAATATATATAAAAAAGAGTGGTGTTTTTTAAGACTTTGTATACATTTATTATAATCATGGAAAAAGGATGAGATATAGTAATGAGCAAAATAAATTATACAACTTTTCTTAAATTGAATTTCTTAGTAAAACTATTTTTTTTATAAAACATTATACTATACAGCGTTTCAAAAAGCCTGGAAGGAAATTGATTGAGAATACTTAAAGAAATTGGCCGAGAGTATATCTCATCAATTAGAAGCGATATTAAAAATTAAAGATAGTTACATTGTTGAATACTATTAGAATTTACTGTAACAATATATGAAATAAAATTTTTAGGAAGAAATTAAGCACGATTTTTATTTTTTTTTATTTTCCTTGTTTAAATACTTTGTAATACTTTGATTTGTTTATTTAAACAAAGTTGTTTATTTATTTAAAAATGGTTTGCTTAACAAATTCAATTTGAGGAAAGGTATATAATTTATTTTGTTTATATCAATAATATCTATCAATAATATTCGAGTAATAAAACTCGAAGCGCTGATAAATCGAGTCCCCGCGATGGTAACGATAACGATGATACTGCGCCGCGTTCGAATTACGTTAAACGGGCGAGCGGAAAGCACGCCGTGTCACGAAACAACTATTAATGACTGTTGGATTAATATTAACTAACTATTTATCACTACTATATATCGTACGGTGAGCTCTCTTGACAAATCGGTGAAATTCGAATACAAATTGTCACAGTCGGTTACGACATCAATTGACACCTGTATGTCACAATTCGTTCGACGCGATGCGGACAGCGGACATGATATGTAATGCGACCGTCGACACAATTATCCATAATGGACCATCAGGGATAATTTATGTTTTCGAAGATTATCTGATAATATAGAAAAATCTTCGTATATTTTCTTCTTTTGTAATGTGTAATGTGTTAATGTGTATACATATACAGGGTGAATTTTAAGACTTCTGCAACCGGTCGTGGGGAGATAGAAGGGACTGAGATAAACAGAAAAGTCCCATACCATTTTGTAAAATTCGCAATATTAACCGAAAAATTAATTTTTTAAGTTGTGCGAATGAGAGCGCGCCGTGAGGAGCGCGCGAGCCCGCCCGGCGATAGCACGGCCTAGCATAAGAAGTATTGGCTGCCGGCGCGCCTGGAGGGCAAGGGGGGAAGCGCGCCGAGACTCATGCTTACAGCGTGGCCCCTCTCACGTCTCGCCGCACCACGCCACGCCGTAGCTCGCGTTGAAAGTCGTAACACTTATTCGCGATTACGAGACAACTTACAATTAATAAAACAGCAAAATAATTAAAATAAAAATGATAATAAGTTTCTGCAATTAATAAAATCGACACAGAGAAAGAAATCAGGGATCTACGGAAAACTTGATTGTTTTCTATTATGCGTATTATAATTCGCGTTACTTCTCTGTACCGAATCCGAAAGACATGATATCGTTTCCTACTGTTCTCTCTGTTTATAAAAGAAAATATACTATGATCGAGAATTAATCTTTCATAAATATACTATTTGCAACATAACATTTTCTTATCGTTTTCTTTTTCACGACTCGTGAATTAACGGAAGTCTATCATGATTGAATCTTTCCGTTCTCGAGAGTTCAATTTCATTAATTGTAGAGATAAAATTATTTCATGGCAAGGAAACGCTATCGTTTCCACACCACCTTGAGGTAGATAGCTTGGCGCGTTTTCTTTTTAAGTGGTTTCCCCAGTAGGCCTAATCCACTTTAAATCATTCAATGTAATAACTGTTTGAAGTGCCTTCCTCGTGCTTGTAAGCAGAGTTTGGCTCTTCGAGTTATTTGTTGCGTTGCACGGTGCGCCACATCCGGCGTGATGGTATTAAAAGCCGCTAAAATTGCTTCGCGTACCTCATTTTCGGTACCTTCATCCGTGTGCTCGACTGAAGCTTTGATGAAGCCCCAAACAAAATAATCCAGCACATTCAAATCTGACGACCGTGCCGGCCAAATGATTGGGCCACCTCGACCCATCCACTTGTCCGGAAAACGCGTGTCTAAAATATCGCGTGCTTGACGGGAAAAATGTGCGGGAGCTCCGTCGTGTTGGAAAATCATTGTTTCCCGCATGTGAAGAGGCACGTCTTCCAAGAGTGTTGGCAGCTCGTTCTCAATGAATGCTGCATATCTTTGTCCATTAAGACGTGGCGGAAGAAAATATGGGCCAATCTGAAAATCGCCAGTAAAAACGTTACGAGAATAATGCGGCAGATTTGTTCATTTACAGGATTATTTACCACTCTATCTGCAATTACGCCTGCCCACACATTTATTGACCAGCGATATTGGAAGACGGATGTACGTATAGCGTGAGGGTTTTCATTGTTCCAAAGCACAAAATTTTTGGAATTAAACACGCCGTTCGGCGTGAATGTGGCCTCGTCTGTCCATAAGATACGGTCGGGAAATGATTCGTTTCGCCGACACTGTGTGGGGAACCTTGCGTAAATTTTATTAATAATTATTGTATGCTAGAAACGCCATAAGAATAAAAAAAATTGAAAGAAAGAAATGAAAATATCTTCACAAAAATAAATGCGTTGTATTTCATCGCACGGAAGTAGTTGCTGCACACGTTGAAAATGATATGGGTGCTACCCATTCTCGTGCAAAACGTGACACACGATTGTCTGTGATACACCGAGTGCATTAGCCACAAGACGTGTGCTATTCCCCGCATTGTTTTCAAACGCATGCAGAATTCTTTCGTCAATATTCACATGACGACGTACTGGTGCATCACGATTTTGGTGCACCATGAGATTTCCAGTCTCTTTCGCGCGTAAAAAACACTCTCTTATTGTCCCTCTTGTCGGATACCGCTCACGATCGGGAAATAATTCCGCGTAAATACGTTCCGCGGCACAAGCATTTCCCCTGGCCATCCCGTAACAATAAATCATATCGGTATATTCTTCCGCCGTGAAATTCATCGTTAGCGCACGTTAATACGATGTCAAGGAAACGGGTTAGACGTACACTCGACATGTAAACATTAGAAGAACGAGAAGAAAACATTTGAAAATCGGAAAATTTATCCGTGCTGCCCTCGGCGTATCTGAGTCACTGGATCGGTAAATATATGTGTAATTTATCGACCTTTATTGATCTTTATCGACACTTATCGACATTTATTTAATCTTTACATCTGGAGTGTACGTCTAACGCATTTTCTTGATGTTTTATTAATGTGCGCTAACGATGAATTTCGGCAAAACAGTGTACTTATATGATCTATTGTTACTGGGTAGCCAAGAGAAATGCTCGTGCCGCAGGACGTATTTTTGAAGATGACGTCGCGGGATTTACTTAGAGTAACCATTGAACTTTGTAAAACAAATTAGAATACGTATTCAGAATAAAAAAAATCGTGGGTGTCCATCTTGGTTTCAAAGTTATACTAAATTCAAACATTTTAGAATTTTTTTGACTTTGAAGATAACCTTAGAGGAATCCGAAAAAATTCTAGTATATTTTGATACACATCTCCTATATACTCAAATTTTTTCAGGATTTTTTGGACGAGAGGCTTCTGAGAAAAAAATTAGGATACAAAAAAAAACAGGTTTTTTAAGCTGTTGGGAAAGAAGAGGGGGTGGGGGGCGCTAAAAGGTTAGAACTTATTTTTTTTAAGTACAAACAAGTTCAAATAGACTTTTTTCAAAAAGCGGAACAGGGGCATTTCGACTATTATAATGGGAAATACTCTTTGGCGGGTGTATATGTAGAGGAATCAACACTAACAATAAGTTCAATGTATGTTTTCTTTTTTGTCTAAACTACCTTTCTTGGCCACAAAGGAGTACTGAACTTTTAATAAATATTAATCAATATCGCATTAAATGTTTTTTTAAAATTAAAACTAAAACATTGACAGTATTTTCTGCAATAATAGTTTCTCCTCAATAATATTTGTGGATCAAAATTCTGAAATTTTAGTATACGGATTCCTAAAAAAATATAAGCATTAAAAGTGTAACATGTGACATGTTTTCGTTGGATTCATGCTGCCAGTAAAGACGTAGTTTTACTTCAAAATATTAATAAAACCGTTTTAATCAGAAAAACAACTTTCAGAAAGTTTAAAATTCTAAATATTCAAAATGTCTGTAGTCTCTGTACATTATTCTGTATTCCGACTTCAGGATTTATCCGGGTAGAAATTATGTCCGTTAGAAATTTTGACCGAATCGGGCATGCCGAATTTGACGTTCGGTTATTTACATTAGCCCTCATAAGGGATGTAACGCTTTCCGGATTTGGACCAGGTCATGTATATCGTTTCTGGTCTTGATACGGCATACATGATCTGGCCCAAATCCGTTACATTCCTTATCAGGGCTGAATGTAGAAAACCAAATCAGGACCGAATCCGGCATGCCCGATTCGGTCTCGATTTCTACTAGACGTAATTTCTACTCGGGCAGATTCTAAGAATATTCAGAGAACGTCACAAAAATATATTTCATATCACATTCTGAGAACATTCAATGTACGCGTTACTCAAATTTTAAAATCAATTTCGTGTTTCTATTAGCTTAGGAATGTACAGTAAACTTATTTATAAATTCTCCAAAACGGATTTTACTTACGCAAAAGCAGAAAATTCTCACGACTTCTAACGGCGATAGAGGAACTTATTTCCTTCTGAAGAATTTTAATTTAGAATAAAATTTAGAATAAAATTTGGAGCATTAACAACTTCATTTTAAAAATAAGAGTGAAACTCTTCACTTTTTATATTAGAATGAATGAATTCACTTTACCGGAGTGATTGTTTACTCCATATGGAGTGAACTGGTCACTGTTTCTATGATTATAGTGAAAATTACACTCCAAAAATTTAGAGAGTCAGTATGCCAAATTCGGTAATGATTTGGTCTTTATTTTATATGCCGGACACAAACAAAAAGTATATTATATTATATATTTTCTTATAAAACATAAAAATTTGTAATTATATTTATATCTTTATAAAATTTCTTATTCCTATACTTTATAAAAATTATTTAATTTTTGGTTCTTGTCACATGAAATAAGGGTCAAATAATTACCGGATTTGGTATGCCGAAACCAGTATACCTCATACAAACCTGATTTAAGGCTAATCCGGCGCACAGTGGTCGAAAATGAAAATTAGCGGGCCAAAATTCCTAACTTGTGAGAAAATTTATATTTAATAATCATATTCACGATTTAACGTGTGTAGAGATGTTTGGACTTTATTTTTTATTAAGAAATGTTTAAAATATTTGATATGAATAAAGTATAAATTTATTTACAATTTATTTTCTCATTAGCGTTACCAGGACTAACGACAAGGACGTTGGAAGAAATGTAGTCCCATTTTGTTTTTTTATTTTTATATATTAAAAAAATTTTTTTTAAATTTTTATATTTTTTGTTTATTTCTTTTCTTTTTTTATTTCAAGTTTAAACAATTTTCACTATCCTCATTAAACTCATTTTCTGTGTTAATAGTCTCAGATTGCTTTAGTAAGTTTAAAAGCTCTGCAGAAATAATTTTGCTTTTCTTGGGAGAAATTCGTCTCAAAGATGTTATGTAAGGGTCAGAGGAAACAAGCAATCTTTGGAACAAATCTTCATTTTCTGCAACTCTTGAACATTTTCTTGCGTGATGCTGTCTAAAATATCGGCAGTCTTTATTTCTTGCTTCTTGGGCTTCTTCAGAAAGAAGCCCAAGTGGAAGAATAGCAGTCGATACTATATTTCACCATGGTCTAATAATTTATGTAGAGTTGGTGACATTGGATACCAACTGTAAACTTTCCTGTACAAATTCGCAGTTTCTTTGCAATATTTGCTAAATTTAGTACAATCGATTTTATAACCAGAGGAGATGGCTTTCAATAACGTGGAAAGTCGAATAATGAAGCCTTCGTCAATACCGGTAATTTGACTGGATATTGCTGGATTTTCAAAGAACCTACGCGCAGTATTGCCATCATTCGTGTTTCCTGTTCCTTGCTTTGGGATATCTACGATTAATCCCAGTCGCTGTTAGAATTGATCTTGAATAATTTTTTTTTGTTTTTCTAATTCGATTTTATCAGTGCCATGGATGCACCATTTTTCAGCGTCATTCTGTAAGCAAGGGACAGGCATGTTTCAAAACATCTTATTAAATAAAGCGGAGAAATTCCAAATGATAAAGCATGTTCATTTATGTGACGATTAGATAAATCAAACTGTCTTCGAACCTTAGGTGTTGCTTTGCAAATATAACGTGTCATACTGGAAGTATCTGTCAATGCGTTTCATATCTTTCCGTCAGCCATTGTCAATAATATTTTGAAATTTACTGTGATTTCAAATGGTTCGTTCAATTTTAATGGGACTAATTGATTTATTTGCGAAGTCACATACTCTTCTTCAGTTTTAATAATGGCCGCAGTTTCTTTCAGAAACTGAAAACCCAAAGGCCTATAATATTTTACGGAAGATGGTCGAGGATTGCTCCACAATACAGATATGTTTCTATCAGGAGTCACATATCTAAGCTCTAATGGAACGAGCCATGTTGCGAAAAGATATTGATCTATAATTTTCAAATTAGAAGAAGTATTTTGCTTGTACTGAGAGTGTCCAGACGAACCATCGAAACCTCATTTAACGATCAATTCAAAAGCTCGTACTGATGAATCCAGTTGATTTAAAACTGTCTCACATGTTTTAAGTAAACGAGAAGCCGTGTGATTGAGAAGAGATTGTACAGCAACTTCTGCAGAATTGTCAGTAATTTTAATATCGTTTGAATAACATTGTGTTTTTGCTTCTAATACCCGGTCATAACTGGGGTACAAATTACTTCCTAGTTCTTTTGCCTGCGAACGCATCAAATTATATTGGAATTTTGTGAATTTCCCTTCCATAAATAATGATAATGCCTGATCATCCGAATATTGACATTTCTCGGATTGCTTTGGAATAGACTCAGATGATATAACCTCTGCAACAAAACTAGCAACTTGCCTTTTACCCTTCTTATACAGGGTGTCCGAAAAATCGCCTACTCCACTTTGAGAGGTGATTCGGGACCCAAAAACAAGCAGAAAAGTTCATACAAACATAGGTCCGGAAATGAGCCGTTTTCGAGTTATAGCCACTTTTATGTTAAAAAATCGTAATTTAGAATCTGCTTGGCATCCCTCTTTCTTAATTATTTCTTAAATTGAAAATTTTTATTTTTTTATTTTTATTTGTTATTTTTATTTAATTTTTAATTTTTAATTTTTATTTTTTAATTTAAAAAAAATTTTTTTAATTATAATTTTTTTAGTTTTTTTCAATTTTTCAATATTTGTTAATACAATTACATTATTTTTAAAGTAATCATGAACAGATATTTAAATCGAATTAAATAAGGTGTTCAAAATGACCATCTTCAGCACGAATGCAGGCCCTTATTCTTCTATCAAAGGAATTCTGAACTCTTTGAAAATTTGGATACCTCCTTATTTCTTCAAATCCATGAATTATTTTTTGTCTTAAGTCAGCAATATTATTGGGTGCATTTCTGTAAACAATTGATTTGACATGACTCTATAGATAAAAATCAAGTGGATTCATGTCTGATGATCTTGGGGACCAGGCAACCGGCCCTCCACGCCCTATCCATCTCTGACCATAATTTCCATTCAAATGATTTCTGGCAACACGGCTAAAATGCGCAGGTACATTATCATGCATGAACCACATGTTTTGTCGTATTATTAAAGGGATGTTTTCAAGAAGGTGGCCTAATTCTTCTCTAAGAAATCGTACATAATTCTGACCATTTAATCTCTCTTCAAAGAAATATGGCCCTATAAGTTCGTTACCAATAATATCCGCCCATACAGTGCAACTAAACTGTTGTTGATGCCTTCTTTGATCAATTGCTTTAGGATTTTCTAAAGCCCCTACATGAAGATTGGGATAGTTAAAAATTCCATTTCGATCAAAGCCTGCTTTATCAGTAAATAGAATATTTTCACAAAAATTCGGATTTTCTTCTATTCTGTTTACAACCCATTGGCAAAATTGCAAACGAGGACCATAATCTGCAACAGACAGTCCTTGAACTCGTTGCACGTGATATGGATACATTGCATTTCTTGATAAAACGTTCCATATCGTTGATTTTGGTACTCCGATTTCATCCGAAACTGTTCTAATACTAGTAGCAGAATTACGCTCAAATTGTTCAAGTACTTCTTCTTCCGTTACAACATTCACTCTAGATCTGCCCACACTCATTCTTTTTTTTTAATGTACCAAATTCTCTCAAGTTTCTGTCTACATTTCGAAAAAACGCTATTCCCGGTATATTTTGATTTGGAAAAGACTGGACGTATAATCTTCTTGCCTCGGCAGCATTGCATCTTGAGCAAGACCATACATAAGATGCATATCAGCTAATTCATTAAAACTTAAACGATCCATTGATGAATACGGAAAGATTAGATACAATCTAAAAGTAAGGTGTTGCTAAATAATAATTTGAAATTTATTGAAAACTGTTGAAAAAAGTAGCCGTGAAAACAACTGATTTGGATAGTCGTGAATACAACTGACTTCAAGTAGCCGTGAGAACAACTGATTTGGATAGTCGCGAAAACAACTGATTTTGAGTAGTCGTGAAAACAACTGATTTCAAGGAGTCGTGAAAACAACTGATTTTGAGTAGCCGTGAGAACAACTGATTTTGAATAGTCGCGAAAACAACTGATTTGGAATAGTGCATTCGTGCTGAAGGTGGTCATTTTGAACACCTTATTTAATTCGATTTAAATATCTGTTCATGATTACTTTAAAAATAATGTAATCGTATTAACAAATATTGAAAAATTGAAAAAAACTAAAAAAATTATAATTAAAAAAAATTTTTTTTAAATTAAAAAATAAAAATTGAAAATTAAAAATTAAATAAAAATAACAAATAAAAATTAAAAAAATTTTTAATTTAAGAAATAATTAAGAAAGAGGGATGCCAAGCGGATTCTAAATTACGATTTTTTAACATAAAAGTGGCTATAACTCGGAACCGGCTCATTTCCGGACCTATGTTCGTATGAACTTTTTTGCTTGTTTTTGGGTCCCGAATCACCTCCCAAAGTGGAGTAGGCAATTTTTCGGACCCTGTATAAAGCCATAGCTGTAATCGATGCAATTTCTTCTAAAGAATGAAACGATAATAATTCCGAACATGTTCGTTTCTTCGATCTTAGACTTGCATCTTCGAATGCAACTTTTGGTCGTCCATCTTAGAAGAAGAAGCAAGTTCTGTAGTTTAATTGTAGCTTTAGTTGTATTTTTACAAAGAGAAAGCAATGAATTTGGAATAATGAATTCCTTCTCTAGCCATAATTTTGATGTTTCGACGAACGCATCAGAACTTTTCCGTAATTTCGACTTTCGTTGTGTAATTTTAGAAAGAAAGACATGAATACAATTGTATAGATCCTTTTCAGCAGAAGGCGAACATTCTGAAATACTCATCTTGTTAAAAATAAAATTTTTCAACAATTCCACACGGGAAGATGGTTGACAATTTTGTAATGCTTCATACAACTGAAGTCGCGTGAAATAAACCATGTTGCTATATAACTAAGTCGGTATATTTTAAAATGCCGCAAAACCAAAATCTCGTGCAGATCTATTAATTTATAATGCTCGGTATAGATTTACGAACGAAAAAGTTCTTTGCCACGCGTCCTTCTAGTAGTACTGTGAAAGTGAACCCTCACACAGCCGCTCTACTTCACTGAGAAAAAGTTTTCAGTTGCCAAAACGAAAGCATATTTGCTTAAGTGGAACAGTTATCATTGCAAATTATTTCTCATCATTTGTCATTTTAAGAAACATTTATTGTCTGAGATACAAATCACATTTGTTCTCATCTAAATAGATTCTTTTGTACATACAAAATATATGTCAAAGAGTCCAGTGATTTGATAAATGAAACTTGTATCGCGATTGTCGATTTCATGAACTCGAATCGGATGCAGAAATGTCAGAATGACCAGAGAGCGGATCACGGTGCCGTTTGCCCTCACTCCACGCGCCTGCTAGCGGCCGAGCGCGTGGAGTGGGGGCAAACGGCAACGTGATCCGCTTTCTGCTCATAAGGTGCTACGTACAGATACAATTTGCTGTAAATTGAGAAGCGCTGGGAATCGCTTTATCTCTTTTTGTACATCAGTTTGTATGGGTATATACTTCGTGCTAAATAAGTTTCAGCGTGGAAGTCGATGGAAGTTTTTTGATACAACAAAATGTATGTTCTGTTTTAAATTTAAATTGATAGTCACAAAATTTCCAATAATAAAATAATCTGAATGGATTAAATAATGAAATAAGCAATTTTTCGTAGGTCTCTTAGTTGATAAATCATCGAAAAAAATGTTTCATTGATTACATCAACATTAACTTTAAGTAATCACTATGTACTTACATCAATTTTCAAAAGCTTCAGCAAATATTAAATTATGAGCTAGGTTTGATCATTGATATTTTTCTTATAAGACTGCAATTTTTATTAAAACTTTTATATTCGTGTTCATTTGTAACGTAGAAAACAAGAAAAATGTATATTCGATCAAAATAAAAAAATTTTATTTTTTCCATTTTTGGCTCGCTAATTTTGATTTTCAACCACTGTGCGGCGTAAGCTAAATCCGGTATGCCGGACAAAATTTTACTCCGGTAAATATTTGTCTTATTTACGATCAAATTTATTGATGTTTAATCACGGATACATTTAGGTATTAAATTTTCTTTTTGGAATTTTGACACAAAATGCATTTTGGGCTTTCGGAATTTTAATTTGCACTCATTATTGACGAGAAACGGCAGTAGAAACTGTCCTACTGAATATTGTTTTATATTGCGTTCACCGTCGTGTATATTCTATGAAGAGATTTCGTTCATATTATGTGTGGTGTAAAAAAAACTATTTTGAAGTATTTCTTTATAGAATTTTAATATTGTAATAATTTTGTATTATAAAAATTAATGAAAGTTAGATTAGGATTAAGCGATAGTAGGATATAAACACCGGTTCTAACTCGGTGGCTCCGAGGGGGGTGAGGGGGAGGGGGGTATGACGTCACAGGTAAGGGGGGTATGACGTCACGGTGGAGGGGGTATGACGTCACGGGGGAGGGGGTATGACGTCACGGGAGGGTATGATGTCACAGGGGAGGGGGTATGACGTCACGAGAGTGGGGGGTAACCGGAAGTGACGTAACAAGGGTGGGGGTAACCGGAAGTGACGTAACATGAGAAGGGGTAACCGGAAATGACGACACAGGGGAGGGGAACCTTTCGCTGACATATAGAATAGAGATTCCTTGAATTTGTTTGATAAATATAAGAAACAGCGGATTATCTTTCACAGCGTTGATATTTTTTCGCTTAATTGTTTAATAAATATTAGAAACACGTGGATAATTTTCCTCAGCGCCGATATCAGGCTGCTTCAGACGTGGCGCTTCCGCGAATTTGTTTAATAAATATTATAAACACAGCGGAATATCTTTCACAGCGCCGATATTCAAGATATAGCGCTTAATTGTTTAATAGATATTCTAAACACGTGGATTATTTTTCTCAGCGCCGACATCAGGCTGCTCTGCACGTGCGATTATAAAATGATATCCTATGGTATATTTACGAGGGCTTACATATCTCCACCTCCCCATTTCTAATGAATCTCAATAGCGAGCGTTGGCTAAGCAAATTCGATAGCAAATTCGATAGCAAATGCGATAGCAAATGCGAATATGAAAGACTATCGCGCCGGCTAAATGTCCGGCAGCTCAGCGAATCTGAAAGATGATCCAGCGCCGACAAAACGTTCGTCAGCTATCAGAGTCGACGGTAAATAGTTTATTCTTCAGCGTAGTATCAATGATTTTGAAAAAATAATACTAGTTAGAGAGAGAGAGAATGAAATATAAAATCAGGCCTCGAAACGCGCAAGATCACAGTATGTGCGTTAGCCGTGCTTGCAGTGACAGATTCGAAGACGCGGACAATGATTTTATGTAATGGCTGAAGATATACCAAGTGACTACGTTAGTGATATTGAAGATAATATAGATATATTAGAGAAAACAGTGCCTGCATCGCGAATAAACGCGTTGAATAGACGTACAAAATTTTGCACCATATTTTTTTATTACTCGACAGGTGGTGCTTTGGCGTTGTGTGCCTCGTGCATGGTCGAATTGGCGGACGTATCTATAGGAGATATTTATGCAGTTCGAAAGCACGTGACAGATTATCGACAGGCTTTAGATATCACGTTTTGCTCGAATTGCAGGGATCGAATGTATGTGAGATTTCCATGTGACATGTGTCCAATATGCACTTATTAGAAACAATGAGAAAGGTTAACAAAATTGCAGAAAGTCGGTATTTGGATGGCGTTTGTGTGGGTCTCAAAGCAAGAGAGTCGCAGAGTGAAACAGGTGTGAAATTAATTTCGCCGATACAATTTTTACGAGATCGAGAACTTGGTATTCGCGGATCCAGTAGCCGCTTCGTGAAACAGAGTGTTAAAATCAAAATTGAGACCAACTTATTAGAAGAACCAATCTGGGCGTACCCAAAGAAGCATGAAGTGTGGGAACGGGAGCTGAATAAAATCTGTAATGCATCACACTATAAAGAAGCAGACTATAAATCGAAACGTAAATACGTTGAAGAAATCAATGAAAAGATTAAACGTTATCGAGCTCTATTCATCACGATTCCTGCAGGTATCGGCAGGTGCGTCGAGCTAGTCGTAACAGATAATTTTCGTTTTTCGGGTTTCAATCGTTATTCGATCGAACATATTTACAAGCTTTTCAACAGTTTCGATGAACTTTGGGAAGAGCGAGAAAAATATAAAGGTGTCTATTTTGATTATCGCATCCTTAGGGACAATCATTATACCGTTCAGGACGATGAACGTTTTTGCAAATCATGCAAACGAGTCACATGCAAGTGTCTCGTAGAAGAATGTGACGTGATATAAGACATGGAAGAAATCGAACGTGACCTGCTGGAGGAATCCAGGCGAGTCGCTACTTTGGGAGAATATTTCGCGTGGGCGCAGCGATGCGACGAGTGCGTGCAACAACTCGAAGAGCGCGGTCGAGTCAAGCGTTCGCGGCTCTCAATCGGACGTAAACAATATGTGGCGGCGAGCATCGCGCGACTCGTCGGCGCCAAGACTTTATTGGAAAGACGCTTCATACATTTCGGTGGTGACTATGCGGGCGGTGGCGCGGGGAGACTCGTTTGGCAAGAGATCGAAACCGCGTTCAAAAATCGTGTCTTGACCGGTGTGGTAATCAACACAGACTATATCGAACCACGTCAGTTTTTGGAAGACGCTTGCGATGTAGTGCTTGAGCGAGTGCGAGACGTTTTAAGACTACGCAACAGTGTAAAAGTGAACACTGTGTTCAACGGAGAATTTGTGACCGGCGATAAGCGCGCCAATAAAAGTATCAACACACGAAACTGTGAACTTTTTCGTATAGCTGATTTGCGCGAGTGATACGAGCAACGCGTCATCGAGCCTACTCTTGCGTCTCTCGAAGAGTTTCAAGAACGCGACAGTGGGTGGGCGTTGTCACGTATACACAATTTGACTGTCAACGTAAACAAATATAATCCATTGCATGCAGGGTGTTACATCGAGTTACCGCGAGAGATAAAACTGAAGAGAGCGATAATTAACGTGCGGTCTATGGACAATGCGTGTTTCGCGCGGTCGGTGGTCGCCGCTCTGCATCCAGTCAAAATAAATGCAGAACGAGAATCGTCGTACCCTGATTATTCGACGATACTAAATGTACAAGGAATTGAATTTCCCGTAACATTGAGTCAAGTTAAAAAGTTTGAAAATTTAAACGACATCTCAATCAACGTATATTGCATTGAGAATAACGTAATCCTGCCGATACGACTTACCACCCAGAAGAGGGAAAAACACGTCAACTTGTTATACGTACAGAGAGACAACGTCGAGGGCCATTTTGTATGGATAAAAAATATGTCCCGTCTCGTGGGCTCGCAAGTCAGCAAACATGGGCATAGGAAATACTTTTGCGATCGGTATGTATAATTTTTTAATTACATAATAATTTCTAGTTATAAATTATTTAAAAAAATTTTTTTCCAGATGTCTGCACTACTTTAGTTCGAGTGAAAAGTTGGAGGCTCACGATGTCGACTGTCAGCAGATAAATGACTGCGCGATCAGATTACAGAGCAAGGACGACAAGTGGCTGACCTTCGAACATTACAGCAGGAAAGAACGGGTGCCGTTTGTCGTATACGCCGACTTGGAGTGCACCCTGGAGAAGACGGACAAGGATCCGACAACGTCTACATACGCGTACCAGCATCACGAGGTATTCAGCATAGCGTATTACGTGCATTGCTTCTACGACGATTCGTTATCAATGTATCAGTTTCGCCGTGATAAAGATTGCGTAGCGTGGTTCACCGAGCAACTCAAAGCGCTATCACACCGCGTAAAAAGAATATTATACACCAATGTCCCCATGGAATATTTGCCGAAGGAACAGTGGGAGGCATACCGTAGCGCGACACACTGCCATATATGTCTAAAACCGTTCACACCGGATGACGAAAGAGTGCGCGATCATTGTCATTTGACTGGGAGATACAGAGGTCCCGCGCATTCGAATTGCAACTTAAATTATAAAAATCCATGGTTTATTCCTGTGGTCTTTCACAATTTATCCGGTTACGATTCACATTTCATTATCAAAGAAATAGCCGCGGCGTATGAAGGACATGTAGAATTGCTGCCAATAACGAAGGAGAAATACATTTCATTCACAAAACATGTCCAAGACACCGCCGAAAAATCAGATTCGCCAATGTGTATGAAATTGCGGTTCATCGATTCATATAAATTTTTAAGTGCTAGTCTCGAAAAATTGGCATCTTTTCTCAGCAGGGATAAATTGAAAATTTTACGTTCCAATTTCTCAAAATTATCGATAGAAGATTTTGATTTACTGACGCGAAAAGGTGTCTTTCCGTACGAGTACGTTGATTGCGTCGAAAAGCTGGAGGACACATGTTTACCACCGCGCGAATCGTTTTACAGTTCCTTAACCGGTGGCACAGTATCCGAGAGCGATTACGCGCACGGCGCTAACGTCTGGCAACGGTTCTCCATTCAAACCCTGGGCGAGTACAGCGATCTATATCTAAAAACGGATGTCTTGCTGTTGGCCGACATTTTTGAAAATTTCCGCGATAAATGTATCGAGAGTTACGGCCTCGATCCCGCGTATTATTATACATTACCAGGATTCACGTGGGACGCTATGCTTAAACATACGCGTATAAAATTTGAACTGCTCACATTGATATGGTCTTGTTTATCGAGCGTGGTATACGCGGCGGTTTGAGTCAATGCTCCGGCAGATACGCGCAAGCCAACAACAGGTACATGCAGTCGTACGAGCCGTCGAAAGCTTCCTCCTACTTGATGTATTATGATGTAAACAATCTATATGGATGGGCAATGTGTCAACCGTTGCCATACGCCGAATTTCAATGGGTCGACGACGCCGCAGACTTTGACTTTAGCGCGATCGCTTCAAACTCGCCCACGGGTTACATTCTCGAGGTCGATCTCGAGTACCCGCAAAGTATACACGCGAGACAGACACACTGACCTACCGTTCTGCCCGATGCGCGATAAGCCGCCCGGCAAGCGGCAGGCTAAACTTCTGGCGACCCTATTATACAAGAAGCGTTACGTCATCCACTATCGTAACCTGCAGCAGTGCACGCGTCACGGCCTTCGTGTCACAAAGATACATTGCGTATTGCAATTCGCGCAATCCGCGTGGCTCCGCAAATACATTGAACTAAATACACAATTTAGAACGCTTGCTAAGAACGATTTCGAGAAAAATTTATACAAATTGATGAACAATGCAGTATTTGGTAAAACCATGGAGAATGTGCGTAATCACGTAGATGTAAAATTAATAACTAAATGGGAAGGGCATCACGGCGCGGAGGCGATGATCGCGAAACCAAATTTCCATAGCCGAAGCATCTTTTCGGAAAATCTGATGGCCGTAGAATTGCGCAAACTCGAGGTGACATTCAACAAACCGATATACGTAGGTATGTGCATCCTCGACATATCCAAAGTCTGTTTGTATGAATTTCATCACGAGTACATGTTACCATTATATCGCGATCGATGTAAGATTATGTACACCGACACGGACAGTCTCATATACCACGTCGAGTGCGAGGATGTGTATGAGACGATGAAACGCGATATTCATAGATTTGACACGAGTGATTATCCGTTCGAAAATGCGTACGGTATTCCACTCGTTAATAAAAAAGTACCGGGTTTTTTTGATTTAATGAAAGATGAAAACAACGGCGCGGTAATGACTGAATTCGTAGGGCTCAGAGCGAAGATGTACGCGTTGAAGGTAGATGGAAAGAAGGACACTAAAAAGGCGAAAGGTGTAAAAAGTAACGTTGTAGCGCGAACGATAACGTTCGATGATTACACGCGGTGCCTCAACGAGGAGATCGAAATGACTCGAAAACAGATATGTATTAGATCAAAGCTGCACGAGGTGTATACAGTGTCCGAAAAGAAAATCGCTCTGAGTCCGTATGATGACAAACGCTATATCGTACCAGAATCAACCGTTACCATGGGGGCATTATCGAATACCTCTGTAAATGTAATATTATACTATGTATTACTGGAAAAGGAATATTAATAAAAGATTATTTTTTTCCATGCGTATCTCATATATTTCATATTGTGTGTCTATGTATCTCATATATTTTACATTTTTTTTGTAATGTGTGTATTCAGCGTTTTTTTATATTATACATATTCTTTTTATACTGTGTGTATTCATCTTTTTTTTATATTATATATATATATATTCTTTTTTTATACTGTGTATTCATCTTTTTTATATTCTTTTTATACTGTGTACTTATCTTTTTATATTATGTTTTTTATAATGTGTGTATTCATCTTTTTTATACATGTTTGAAATGAATAAACTTTCTTTGTATACAAATTAAACCACATTATCCTTGTGTATCCATGAATTGTGCGATCCATCGAATCCCAACCATTTCACGTAAACCTCGTCACCTCTCCTGCGTAGTACTTTCTCCACGAGATATACGTCGGGATCGTTCGCGCGATGCAACTCTAATTCGTAAAACGCTCCAGCGATAGATTTTCCGCGATAATCCTCGAGCAGATATGTTACGGGATTAGTACGCTGCACTTTAACGATTTTAAACACCTCGGTGGTCCAATTTGGCGTGTAACCTTTCTCGAAGATTGTCTTGTATTTACTCACGCGTACCGAATCGCCTACTTTAAATTTTGCCTGCCCTGCAATCTTTATCGTGCTGTACACCGTAGCCAAGAGTCTTTCGGCGATCGCAGGCGTAACATCGGCGGGTCGCATGCCGATCGTTCGGTGTTTTCGCGAGTTGTAATCTGATACGAGACGCGGTAGTGCATCGACCCATTTGTAGTTTCCATTGAGCGTAAACATTTTCCACATGTCGTTCTTGAGCGTGCGATTGAATCGCTCGACGACCGATGCCTTCAACACCGAATACGTGGAGTAATGATTTATGCCGCGTCTCTTTACGAGTCGTTGCACGTCGGCGTTATAAAACTCCTTTCCCTTGTCGGTCTGTAAATTTTTCGGACATCTCTCTCGAATTATCTCGGCGATAGCTTTGGCCGTCTCGCTTCCACCTTTACTCTTGAGCGGCACGGCCCACGCGTGCTTGCTCAACACATCGATGACGGTGAGTATGTAGTGGTAGCCTCTGTTGAAACGCGAGTACGGCTGCATCTCGACGATGTCTGCTTGCCATAGGTCGTCGTATCCTCGAACTATGACGTGTCTTCGTGGAAAATTTCTTCTCGCCGGGGCATGCAGTTCCTCGACGAGTCGTCGTCTCTCGGAACTGACGATATTTTTGAATTTCATGTTTAGAACGATCGTCACGAGCAAAGATCTGTGTCTTAAACTGCTTTCTTATCCTTCGCTTTCGATTCGGTGTCGCTTATCGCGATCCGTAACGAGTGGACGTCCTTCTCGAACGCGATCAATCTCTCGACAAATTCGTCTCTCAAAATTTTAACGCACCGTTCCACGTATAGTTTGTTAGCCGCGTCATCGTCAGCCTCCGGTTGCGCTACGCGGCGAATCTTGCGCGACTTTGCGTCAAACTCTACACCGACACGGCACAGAGCGTTATGGCGCACGTAACTTCTCACCAGTCTGGGCCAGCCGTCGATCCAGTCATTTCTCCGTTCAAACAATCCAAATTTATTGACAGGCATTTTTTTCAACGCAAGTGACGTCGTTCGACTGGTTCGCTTTTACGATACTCCGGTTAATTTATAATAATACCAGCCTCGCGAAGTTCCTCAATGATGGATAGCATCTCGTTGTCGTGAGCGTTATGACCGGCTCGGTGCGATGCGTCGAGCAATCGCAGACGATCCACTAGCTCGTTGGGATCGTCCCAGTGCACGTAATCGATCGCGTTGTGGTTCAACGTCATAGTGCGAGGTAATCCTTGTCCAGATTTGGACTCGATCGATAATAACGGTGCGATTATATCTTTGTACTTGTAGCCTCTGTTGCCCCTTATTCGGCCATGCGCATCGTAATTGTATCTATGAACGTTCGTCATAAGCAGTATGCTCTTGTACTTTTGTGCATCTTCCTCCGTATAAACGGCGTCATCGGGCAATTTCTTGAAGATCAACTCGTAAAGGCCGGGTGTACCGACGAATCGTATGCCGTCGATAATTATGTTGTCATCGCTATCCATGTCAATGCGTTTATTGCAAAGCTTTATTCCATCGTTGCTCATACGAGCACCAAATACATTATCTAAACCGCTCTTTTGATCGTTGTTCAAAACGGTTTCGATATACCTTCGGCTCAGCGGTCCCAGGTTACCGCGCAACGTTTCTCGACCCTCCGACGTTTGTAGCTGCTCTCGAACGGTCGTCATGAGCGAATCATTCGTGGTCTCGAAAACATTCTCATGGCCCGCAAGCGATTCGGGTGATTGTACGAGTGTTGTCGTTTCGGTCGGTTGTTCGGCTGTTTCCATCGCGTTTGACTGTATCGATGATATGTCCAGCGGAGGCTCAAATCGAAAGGATTTATACGGTGTCGATGCGGCGCGACCCAACACTCGTTTCCTCTTTGTCTTACTCGATATCACATCTTTCTCACGCTTCTGGACGAGTAAGGTTTCATCGTCGTCACGCGGTTCTTCCTTTGTCGCGCGCGCGTCAGAATTTTCAACCATCTTTTGCAACGGCTCGATAATTGGTTTGAAGCGTGTCTTCGCCGCGATATCATCCTCGATCTTACCGGTCTTCAAAGCGCGATGTTTCTTGCGGATAGATTCGCTCGTTTTCTCAATCTCCCTCGCGATCTTTACGCGCTCGCGAATATCGTTGCTCTCATCCATGTTTCACCATGACGAGGTATCGACACCAACTAACCGTTTTGTGGTATCGCGAACTCGTTAAATCCTTTTCGGTATCGTCCATTCGTAAGCGAACTGTCCTTGTCTATCACTACGAATCCGTACTCGTGCTGCCAACAGTCGCGACACAACGTGCAGAAATCCTCGTACGACATGTCGGTATTCACGTGATCGTTGTAAACATGTTTCAAATTGGTTCCATCCTGTTTGAACAGGATTAGCAGGTTGGCATTATCGCGAATCAGATGTTTAGGTATTCTCGCGTACGTCTGACAGAGATAGAAGCAGTCGACGTTTGAGTGTCTGCCCATTAAAAAGTACTCTCTCACGGTATCTTGTTTTTCGCACGCGACGTCATCGAAAACAAAAATCGAGTTTGGACGCGCCTCGCTCGGCGGGATGACGTCACTGTTATTGGAGAACGTAAAGTAGCCGATTTCATCGATCGATGTCAGTAGCTCCTCCAGATATCGATACTTTGGCTGCTGCAGCGACTTCGAGTACACGTACACGTTCTCGAAACGCACTCCGTGCGGGCTTTCAAGCAAGCTTATCAACACATTTGTCTTGCCGCAATTTGAGGGACCGCAGATGATCGCGCGTACAGTGGTCGGCAGCATCGCGCCGTGCTTTCGCACCTCCGCTCCTCTACCTCTCATCCTCCGAAATTTGTCGTCGCAGTTTGTGACACGTATCGTCACCGGCTGTCGCACGAATTTCATTTCTCTTTGAGCTCGCGAGTAGAAAGGACGCGCCTATTTATAGCCACGCGGAACCGCGAATTGCTCAGAAATGTTTTCTGCTTCTGTTGGATAACAATGATATACGTAATTTGAATGCCGAACAGTTGAAGTATGTGCCAAAAATCGTTTTGGTACAAAAGTTTTACAATCACATAGATTATGTGTGGGATAAACTTCCGGAACATATCAAGGCGGATTCGGAAGTTCAGTAGTATCGTAATTGACTGGATCATTACAATTTACCGTCTCAGCGAACGCACATCGACGGTCCGTCGCCGCTGATCAAGGATTGCTACGAATGTCAGCGACGACGTCAGGTATAAAAGTTGGAGGCAGTCTACTCAATCGCGTGATAAACGCGCTTCCCTTCGAACTACACATCCCCGGCTATCAGTTTTGCGGCCCGGGAACACACTTGGCGAAACGGCTGGCGAGAGGCGATCGAGGTATAAATTTACTGGACGCGGCGTACCGCGAGCACGACATTGCGTATTCTCGGAGCAACAATCTCACCGAGAGACACGCGGCTGACAGGATACTCGCCGAAGAAGCGCGAAAACGCATCGTCGCGAAAGACTCATCGCTGGGCGAGAAAGCCTCTGCTGCAGTTGTCTGGGCGGCGATGAAAGCCAAGACGAAGCTGGGAATGGGTATGAAGTCGAAGAAGAAAACGAAGAAACGGATACTTCCGGTAGCGAAACGCGGCGGTATACTGCCGATTTTACCGATGTTGGGCGCGCTCGGATCTCTGATTGGCGGAGCAGCCGGTGTGGCAAAGGTGGTAAACGACAGCAAAGCCGCGCAGCGGCGCGCGGCGGGGGGTCGTGAACTGTATCTCGCTCCGTACAAATACGGACGGGGACTTTATCTCACCCCGTACAAACGCGGAGGCGTCGTAAAGAGAAAAAAAAAAACGTTAAAGAGGCGTTAGAAATACCCGCGGGTGCAACAACGAACGTGCAATTGGATCTACTGGCAAAACGTATGCGCATACCATACTTTCGGGGCGTTTTCATGCGCGACTCATTACCGATAGGCGGTGCGCGTCGAAACGAGAGTGGTATCGTGAATCTGGACGGCGCGACGGGCCCTGGCACTCATTGGGTAGCGTACGCCAAGAGGAAAGATCGCGTGATATATTTCGACAGTTTTGGAAATCTTCGACCTCCCCGAGAATTAGTGCGTTATTTCGGGAACAGCGCGATAGAGTACAATCGCAAGTCCTATCAAACTTACAATCAGAGCATCTGCGGCCAGATGTGCCTGCGGTTTCTCCGGACGGTGGACGCACGCGAATTTAAAGCCTGACGAGCCGTTGCTGCGACTCAGTGTTTGCTGAGCGGTTTTTCCAACATGTCGTTGACACTCACTCTGAGCGGCAGAAGCAACGTCCTCGCGGTAAACTACTCTCCAGCCATAGATTTGAGCAACGGCGACTACGAGCTCGGCCTGATGGACTTTGAATCCTACCACACGATAGCGAACGTGAATACATCGAACAATAAATTTTACTTTGACCATGACGACACTGAAATAACGATTCCCGAGGGATCGTACGAACTGCAAGCCATAAATGAATATTTGAAACGCGCACTCCGTCGCAATGAAAAAAAAACATGCTCGAGCGACGCCGACGACGACGAGGATGGAGAATATCCGATATCGCTGCGCGCTAATTATAATACGATGAGGAGCGAGATCAAATGCGCCTACAGAGTAAACTTTAACAAGCCCAACAACATAGGATCATTGCTGGGATTCTCGTCGAATCGTATATTGCAACCGCGAAAATGGCATGCATCGGACATGCCGATCAACATTATGAATGTGAACATTATCCGCATAGAGTGCAACGTGACCGCGGGCGCGTACAGCAACAGCAAACGCGTGCATACGATACACGAATTTTCACCGAACGTACCACCAGGATATAAGATATCGGAAAGGCCGGCACAGATCATTTACCTGCCAGTCATCGTACGTAGCATTACGGATCTAACGATACGCGTCACCGACCAGCACGGACGATTACTCGACTTTCGAGGGGAGGAAATCACCGTCAGATTGCACGTGCGGCGACGCCAGCGGGCATGAGATGCTCGTGTTGAACTGTTCGGGGCACGTGAGAGATAACGCGACTATCACACTTGGTAATACTCGGTCCATCGATAGAAAAAAGCTAAGCGCAACAAACGTTGCATTCTTAAAATCTCTCGGATTCGCGGTGCGAAACGTCTAACGATGGCAGATATTCTCAATATCGGGGACGAGCCGATCTTCGACGATCGCATCGTCAAGCTCGAGACACACACGTACAATCCATACGCCAATACGACATTCGGACACAGCGACGAGATAAGAATACCCATACAGCAACAGGATCTGTACACGTTGCCGCACGATAGTTTTCTATATATCGAGGGAAAAATAAAGATAAATAATGATCACTTGGGAGCTAGCGTGGTACTTGCACACAACTGCGTCGCGTTCATGTTTGACGAGATACGATACGAACTCGATGGTGTGGAGATTGATCGCAACAGAAACGTCGGAATAACCAGCACGCTCAAAAATTATGTAACGGTATCATCCGATAAAAGCGTGATCTTGAGGAACGCCGGCTGGGATCCACAGAGTAACTCGGACGGATACTTCAATTTTTGCGTGCCGCTCTATATGTTACTGGGATTTTGCGAGGATTACAGACACGTGATTATCAACGCACGTCACGAGTTGATTCTGATACGATCGCGCAACGATAACAATTGCATGATGGGAGATTTGGTGCGAGAGCCCGCGATCGAATTATTCAAGATACAATGGCGAATGCCACACGTATTAGTAAACGAGATAAATAAGCTGTCGATGCTGCGCGCCTTGGAAAGCGGACGATACATCAGCATGGCTTTTCGCTCGTGGGATCTGTACGAGTTTCCGCTACTGCAGAGCACGACCAAGCATTCGTGGGCCATCAAGACCGCTTCGCAGCTCGAGAAGCCGCGATACGTAATCTTCGCACTGCAGACCGGTCGGAAGAACGTCTTGCTCGAAGATGTGAGCCGATTCGACGACTGCAAATTGAGCAACGTGAAACTCTACCTGAACTCGGAGTGTTATCCATACGACGATCTGAATCTGGATTTTGATAAAAAAAAATATGCGATTCTGTACGACATGTATGCACGTTTCATTAAAGGCTATTACGGTTATGAATATCTCGAGCCGAGTCTCACTAACACAACTTTCAAACAATACGGCCCGTTTGTGATTATCGATTGTTCTCGACAAAATGAATCGGTCAAAAGCGGAACCGTGGATGTGAGATTGGAATTCGAATGTAAGGAGAACGTACCGGCGAATACTACCGCCTATTGCCTCATCATACACGATCGCGTGGTTCAGTACAACCCGTTGACTAACATCGTTCGCAAAATCACCTAAATACGACGTTGAAGAGGGGGAGCGGAATAACAATCTACGACGTTCCGCGATCATCCCGCAGTTCGCTCCTCGACATGTCCGCACTAGCGTCAACCATGTCCGCGCCAACGTACGTGGATCTGAAAGGTTACGTCATGGATCTGCATGGACGCACCGTCGGCGAAATATACTTCCCAATTTTTCATCGCGGGGAAGACATAGTAAATCTGAAAGGTTACGTCGTGGATCTGAATGGACGCACCGTTGGTGAAATATACTACTCAATTTTTCATCGCGAGGAAGACATAATTGAGTGGCCTCTAATTTGCATCGGGACAGATCAAGTCGTCAACGAGGATGTGATCGATAACTCAAATCACGTCGAATCACCCGTAGACCAAAATCATGCAACGTTGGAGAGGGGAGCGATATAAAATCTACAACTTTCCGCGATCCTCCCACAGTCCGCTCCTCGACATAAATCAGTCATGTGTGCAACCATGTCAACGCCAACGTTCGTGGATCTGCAAGGTTACGTTGTCGGCAGAAACTCCTTCGTCGTGAAAGAATTTGCCGCTCTCAGAGAGGGATTTATTCTCACTCATTATATATTTGGAAGCTCCGAGCCATGGTATTTTCTCAGCAAAGCGGATAGAAAACACGTATCCTGGTTGGAGGTGAAACATCACGGATTATATTGGCGTGATGATTACGGAACGATTCCATACTTCACGGCTAGAGACATGATTACAAAGGCGTTGCGGGATGTGACGGAGAGCGAAGATTCACCCATCGTATATGTAAAGGGACTCGAGAAATGAGAATGGCTGCGGGATTTGCTCCTGGACGATGCGAGAGACGATATCTACATCGAGAGCCTCGACGAGCACTACGAAGACGTGGAATCGCTGAAAAAGATGGACGCTACACATACTTTACGTTGCCATAAACATGTATCCAATTGTGCCATGCAAAATGTATTCAAGCTGTTTAATTAGTGGCATCACCATAAAAAATAAATGCATATTATTTACGCATATATGTATTTTTGATTATTTTATTCCTCCCTCCCTCCATTACGCATACAACATTAACGTTTTTATGTTATTTCATGTTATATTCAAGTAATTTCAAGGTGTCTTAACGTTATTTTATGTTTTGCTAACATTCGTTTAACGTTTCTCAACATTCTGTTAATAATCACTCGATGTATGCGAGATGTATGTGAGATGTTTCTCGATGTATGCAAGATGTATGTAAGATGTTTCTCGATGTATGCAAGATGTATGTAAGATGTTTCTCAATGTATGTGAGATATATGTGAGACGTATGTGAGACGTATCTCTCGAAGTCTTTTTCAGGTTTTGACACGTTTCTATAAACATACCCCCCCCCCCCCGAACATCTATCCCCTCTCAAACAAAGGTGAAATCATATATTTGCATAATTATCCCCTCCTTCGCATATCCCCCACTAATCACGTCTTTTCAGGTTTTGACACGTTTCTATAAACATATCTCCTTCCCCAGAGCGTCTATCCCCTCTCCTCGTAAAAAAGGGTAAATCCCAGCAATTAGTTTTTTGCACGATCAGTATTGCATCGACTTCTCGTACCAACGGGTCGCTTCTCGTATCCGAAAAGAAATGTATTCCACCGAAGGAAGCAGTGGCAAACGCGCGATTAATTATTACGCGCCGTATGGTGAAACGTCATCACATGAAAATAAGAAGAAGAAATATACCGAGTAAGTACAGTGTTTTTAGATATTTCTTTACATTTTATTTTTTTGTATATTTTTGTAAAAAAATCCTTTCTCTTTAGAAGTCGATCTTTCGACGAAAAAAGAGCTGTCAATTGGACACAGCGCATACTCAGCAGACGATACGCACTGACATCCACGGGACACAAATATCTCGAAATTGGTATCAACGTGAGTTCGCAGAGTTACGTGGAGATTGCTATTGGAAATCATCGTGGAAAAGAGCTGATATTGTCTCTCGAAACGTGGAAGGGACTCTACGAGCAACGATGGAATATTCAAAATTTACTTTGGAACGGTCGTAAAAACGCCATTATAAGCGTTGGACCGCTAACGATCCGCGCTTCCGCGATTAACGATATTAAACTCGTACGTCTCGAATCATCGAACGTACGTTTGACAATGACCGAATCGACGTTGATGTTTATGTTTACCTTGGATCCGTGCATCGATGTAACGTTCGAATCATTATCGAACATAATCGAGACGGTTAACACCAAGTTTACACAGTTTTCGCATATCACTTCTTCGTTAACTGATACCAACGAAATATCGAACGCGATCCGCGCCAGCGATGATTTCGAGAAGGATCACCTCGTCGATTGCGAGCTGTTGGCTCTAATTTTTAATATGTAACAAAAAAAATGTAAAATAAAAGTTTTTTTTTCAATGCTAAACAAATTAGTAGTAGCAATATAAGGCGGGTTCTAATCCGGGAGCTCCGAGGGGGGAGCGGGTCGCGGGGGGCTCCCGCGGCGCGGGGTCGCCAAGCTCGGAGGACGCGGGGTCTGCGGAGAGAGGGGGACGCGTGCGGAATCAGCAGATGACGCGTGCGGGAACCGCGGATGACACATGCGGGATCTGCGGAGAGAGGGGGACGCGGAATCAGCTGATGACGCGTGCGGGAGTGCGAGGGAGAAGCCCTACGATCGCGAAACGTGGAGAGGGGGCGTCGCTCGCGATATCATCTTCGCTCGCGTCCCCATCTTCGTTCGCTCGCGTTCGCGTTCTCTCTCGCGCTCCCGCTCGCGTCCCCATCTTCGTTCTCTCTCGCGCTCGCGTCCCCATCTTCGTTCTCTCTCTCTCGCATCATCATCATCATCATCGCTCGCGTTCTCTTTCTCGCGCTTCCGCTCACGTCACCATCTTGGCTCACGCTTCCCCCTCGCGCGCTCGTTGGTATTTATCAATCGATTTTTTTTTTATTATAATAAGAGCTAAATTATGAACTATCTCGAAAAAGGCCATTTCACAACATAAAAAGGCATCTTAGCATTTTTTTATCTCTTACAGCGGCTAAACTGCTAGAGAAAGATAACGCATTCTATTTTTAATGAAATATTAAGACAAACGTGAAACAAAATTAAGAAACGTAAATGTTATATGTGTAATGGGGAGGGAGGAATAAAAAATCGACGATATATATATTTATAGATAATATACGTTTATTTTTTATGTGCGTGCCACCAATTGAACAGCTTGAATACATTTTGCATGGCACAATTGGATACATGTTTATGGCAACGTAAAGTATGTGTAGCATCCATCTTTTTCAGCGATTCCACGTCTTCGTAGTGCTCGTCAAAGCTCTCGATGTAGACATCATCTCTCGCATCGTCCAGGAGCAAATCACGCAGCCATTTTCGTTTCTCGAGTCCCTTTACGTATACGATGGGTGAGTTTTCACTCTCCGTCATATCCCGCAACGCCTTTGTAATCATGTCTCTAGCCGTGAAGTACGGAATCGTTCCGTGATCATCGCGCCAATGTAATCCATGATGTTTCACCTCCAACCAGGATACATGTTTTCTATCCGCTTTGCTGAGAAAATGCCATGGCTCGGAGCTTCCAAATATATAATGAGTGAGAATAAATCCCTCTCTGAGAGCGGCAAATTCCTTCACGACGAAAGAGTTTCTGCCGACGACGAAACCTTGCAGATCCACGAACGTTGGCGTTGACATGGTTGCAGACATGACTAATTTATGTCAAGGAGCGGACTGCGGGAGGATCGTGGAAAGTTGTACTTTTTATATCGCTCCCCTTCTCCAACATTGCATGATTTTCGGTCTACAGATGATTCGACGTGGTTTGAATTATCAATCACATCTTCGTTGACGACTGGATCTGCCCCGATGCGAATTAGAGGCCCATCAATTACGTCTCTTCCAGGATGGAAAATTGGATGATATATTTTGCCGACGGTGGAACCATTTAGATCCACGATGTAACCTTTCATTAGAGGCCACTCAATTATGCGTTCCCCGCAATGAAAAATTGGATAGTATATTTTGCCGACGATGGAACCTCGTAGATCCACGACGTAACCTTTCAGATCCACGTACGTTGGCGTGGACATGGTTGACGCTGGTGCGGACATGTCGAGAAGTGGACTGCACGAGAGGCTCATGATACATGAATCTTATATTGGAATATTGCTAACATTGCAATTTACATAATCTTGCGCACTACATTGGACAATGGGCTGTATTCGATGACGCGATCGTGCAAGATGAGACAGTAGGCAGTAGTATTTGCTGGTACATTCTCTTTGCAATCAAATTCTATGCGCACATCTACAGTGGCACTCTTGATAGACTCGTTCTGTCGCGCGCAATCGATGACTACAAAAGGCCCATTCGCTAAAAATGTGCTTACGTTGCAAAGCGTTTCATAGCAGTCGTATCCATAATAAGCTTTACGAAAACGCGCATACATGTCAAAAAGTATAGCGTATCTATTTTTGTTAAAGTCTAAATTCAGGTCGTCATATGGATAAAATTCAGAATTTAGATAAAGTTTCACATTGGTCAAATTACAATCATCGAATATGCTCGCATCTTGAGACATGATATTCTTTCGACCAGTCTGCAGAGCAAAGATAACGTATCGCGGTTTCTCCAACTGAGTCGCAGTTTTGATAGCCCACGAATGCTTGGTCGTGCTCTGCAATAGGGGATACTCGTACAGTTCCCATGATCGGAAACTCATACTCAGATATCGTCCGCTTTCCAAAGCTCGTAACAGGGATAGTTTATTGACCTCATTCAACATAACGTGAGGCATTCGCCACTGTACTTTGAATAGTTCGATTTCTGGTTCCGTCTTCGAATCACCATTGATGCAATTGTTGTCGTTGCGCGCTCGTATCAAAATCAATTCATGGCGGGCGTTAACAACCACATGTTTGTAATCCTCGCAAAAGCCCAAAAGCATATTGAGCGGTACGCAAAAATTAAAGTATCCTTCCGGTATGATAGATGTAGTGTCCCATCCGGCATTCCGCAAGATCAGCGCTTTGTCATACGATAGCGATACATAGTTTTTGATAGTGCTGGTTATTCCAGCGTTTCTGATGCGGTCAATCTCCACGCCGTTGAGTTCGTATCGAATTTCGTCAAACATGAATGCCACGCAATTATTTGCAAGAAAAATCTCCGCATCATCCTTCTTCTCGGCATCATTGTTCTTCTTCTTTTTCTTCAATTTTCCTTCGATGTAGAGTAAGCTTTCACACGGCAACGTATACAAATCCTGCTGTTGTATGGGTATTCTTATCTCATCGCTATGTCCAAACGTATTGGCATACGGATTGTATGTATGAGTTTCAATTTTGACAATGCTATTGTCAAAGATCGGCTCGCGTCCAATATTCAAGATATCAGCCATTTCGTACAATGAAACCTAATGATCTCAAAAATTCAATGTTCGACGCAGTGAGTTTCTTTTTATTGGGCGATGAGATTTGTCTTCCTTTGATAAAACTTTTCACCTGTTCCACTTCGTTCAACACTAGCATTTCCCGTTATCGCTGTCTCCTCCGCACATGTAATCTGACGGTGATCTCTTCTCCGCGAAAATCGAGCAGTTGGCCGTCCTGATCCACGATACGAATCGTCAGATCCGTAATGCTCCGTACGATGATCGGGAGATAAATGATCTGCGCGGGTATTTCCGATATCTTATATCCTGGTGGAACGCTTGGTGAAAACTCGTGTATCGTATGCACGCACTTGTCGTTACTATATGCACCTGCGGTCACATTGCACTCTATGCGAATAATGTTTACGTTAATGATATTTATTGATACATCCGATTCATGCCACTGTCGCGGCTCTAGCACACGATTCGTCGAAAATCCCAACAGCGATCCAATATTGTTAGGTTTTGTAAAATTTATTCTGTGAGCACACTTGATTTCACTTTTCATCGTATTGTTGTTAGCTCGAATCGTCAGTGGGTACTCGTCATCATCTTCCCCGATGTCTTTTTTTCTCACATCTTTGGAACGAGATTGTAAAAGCATGCGTTTCAAATACGTGTCAATGTCACGCAATTCGTATGATCCTTCGGGAATGACAATCTCCTTGTCATCGCCAAAGTAGAATTTATTGTTCGATGAATTTACATTGGGGACCGTGTAATAGGTTTCAAAGTCCGTCAGGCCGAGTTCGTAATCTTCATCGCTCAAATCCACAGCAGGAAAGTAGCTTACCGAGAGAATGCTACTCTTACCGGTGAGTGTAAACGTCAGTGACATGTTTGATACTGCGAGTTCAAATGACGCATCGTTAGTCTTTAAACTGATCATCTGCCTTTTGGAGAAACTGTAAACAAAGTTGTCCACAATTGCTCTGATCGTAACGCTGATAAGGCATGCGATTGTACTCGATTCGTGTCACATCGTTTATTAGGTATCGCACCAATTCACTCGGCGGTCGAAGATTACCAAAACTATCGAAATATATGACGCGATCTCCTCTCTTCGCATACGCCACCCAGTGAGTACCCGGCCCCTCGGCATTGTCCAAATTTACGATACCGCTCTCGTTTCGACGCACTCCTCCCGTTGGTAGGCTAGTACGCATAAATATACCTCTAAAATATGGAATGCGCATACGTTTTGCGAGTTGTTGTAATTGTACGTCGGTAGTTGCACCCTTTGGGATTTTTATCGTCTCTTTGACGTTTTTTTTTTCTTCTCATCGACACTCCACGTCCACGTTTGTACGGAGCGAGATAAATTCCATGACCTTCCATGGCACGATTATGACGTTTCAGTTCTTCCAGCTGACGCTGCGCAACCTTGTTATCATTCACAGCCTTTGCGACTCCCGCCGCTCCACCGACCAATGAACCGATAACTCCCAGTAACGGCAGGATCGGCAGGATACCACCACGTTTCGCTACCGAAAGTATTCGTTTCCTCGTTGTTTTTTTTTTCTTTGTTTTCAGACCCATACCGAATTTTGTTTTGGCCTTCATAGCCGCCCAAACGGCTGTAGCAGCAGCTCTTTCCCCGAAAGTTGAATCCCTCGCGGTAATACGTTTTCGCGCTTTCGCGGCGAGTATATTGTCAGCAATGTGTCGTTCTGCGATATCGTTGTTATGCGAATAGGCTATATCGTGTTCGCGACACGCTGCATCCAGCGGGTTAATACCTTGATCACCTCTCGCCAAACGTTTTTCCAAATGAGTTCCCGGACCACAAAACTGATAACCGGGAATATGTAATTCAATCGGAAGTGCGTTTATCGCACGATTTAACAAGCCTCTTCCAATCTTCGTTGACATTCGCTGCAATCTTTTTTCAATGGCGGTGGACCGTCGATATGCGTTCGAAGGCACGATAGATTATAATGCTCCAGGCAACGACGGTACTGCTGAACTTCTGAATCTGTCTTGATATGGTCGGGAAGTCTATCCCACACATAATCTATACAATTATAAAACTTTTGCACAAGAATAATCTTTGGTACATACTTCAACTGCTCGTCAGTTAAATCGTATATATCACGGTTATCCAACAGAAGCAGAAACATTTCTGAGCCTTTCGGTGGAATGCTCTGCTATAAATAGGTTTAGCTCTCTCGATACCCTTTCATTTTTTTCGGAGATAACATGCGGTTCGTGCGACAATCGCCGCCAATCGCGGTGACTAATTTCGATGAAAGGTTAGTGTCTGAGAAAGAGATACGCAAACATGGAAACATGCTACCAATTTCTATACGCGGTATTATTTGCGGTCCGTCAAATTGTGGCAAGACAAATGTGGTGATTAGCCTGCTGGAAAGTCCGCACGGTGTACGCTTTGAGAACGTGTACGTGTATTCGAAATCTTTGCAGCAACCGAAATATCAATACCTGGAAAATATATTGACGTCGATAGAAGAAATTGGTTACTTTACATTTTCGAATAACAGTGACGTCATTTCGCCGAGCGATGCACGTTCAAACTCGATCTTTATTTTCGATGACGTGGCATGCGACAAGCAGGATACGATAAGAGAGTACTTTGCAATGGGCAGACACGCAGACGTCGATTGCTTCTATCTTTGTCAGACGTATGCAAAGATACCAAAGCATCTTATACGCGACAACGCGAATCTATTGATTCTGTTCAAACAGGATGGTACCAACCTAAAACACATATACACCGATCATGTAAACACTGACATGTCATATGAAGATTTTTGTAAATTGTGTCATATCTGTTGGCAGCAGAAGTATGGATTTGTAGTGATAGACAAGGATAGCGCGATTTCGAATGGTCGTTACAGGAAAGGATTTAACGACTTTGTGATATCATAATGCAATCAGTTGTCGTCGATACGTCAATTAGACAATATGGATAGCAGCAAGGAGATTAGAGATCGCGAGAAGTTGGCAAAACAGATTGCGAAAACGAGTGATTCGATTCGCAAAAAATATCGCGCGTTGAAAACTGGTAAGATGGAGGAAGATATGGCATTGGAGAGACACTTTAAACCCGTTGTCGAACCTCTAAAGCAAATTGTCGAAAATACGGTTGGCGAAGAATCTAATTTCATCAAGAATGAAACATTATCCTCGAGAGAGAAAGAGTATGCGGAACCTAAACTTAAACGAAAACAATCAAACGCATCGTTTGAAACATTATCCTCGGGAGAAGAAGAGGAAGACGTGAAACCAAATCTTAAACGAAAACGATCAAGCACTTCGTTTAGCAATTCTCTCATGGCTTCAACACCAATAAAAACAATATTGAAACGTTCGAGCACCGTTCCAGCTACTTTAAATGAAACAACCAAAATTTTACAGCCGCGCGAATCATCGTACGAACACCCGCACGCACTCTCTGTCGAAGAAGTTTTTGAAATCGCTAACGAACCTCTTGCGACGTCTGTTCGCGACCTGTTGCACACGTCCGAGGGGCAAAAAATTTTAGAAACAAACTACGGTCCGTTGGGAGTAAAGTATTTAGGAGCTGTCTTAAGCGGTGAAAAAACGGTCAATATAGATAAAGTTTATGGAGTTTACTTCAACAGCGGCAGAACGATGATTGGTAACAAACGTGTCGACTTGAGCAAGAACGATGATATATTCATAGATGGAAAAAGGTATCCAGGTACACGAGGTCTTTACGAATTGATTTTCAAAAAATATCCGGAGGAAAATAGTTACACGGATACTGATAAACGTAACTACAAAAGTATACTCTTGGCAACAAACGCACATAGGCGTGATCACAACGTGCATAATCCTATAAAGAGTAACAAAGGATACAAGTATAAAAATATAATTGCACCCTTGCTAGTAGGTGTTGGAGAAGGTATGCCATGTGCCATGACATTAAACAACAACAAGATTGATTACGTTCATTGGGATGATCCCAACGAGCTTGTAGATCGTTTTCGATTGCTCGAGGCCTCACGTCAAGCGGGTCACAATGCTCACGATAACGAAATCATGTCGATCATCGAGGAACTCCGCGAGGCTGGACTTATTATAAATTAAACTGCGCGTGAGTGATTCAGCCAATCGATATCGAAATGCCGATCAGCAAGTTTGGAATATCGCTCGGAAGAAGCGGAACAAATCCGTACTATCAATATAGTGGATTAATTAGTGGATTATCAGAAACTACGTTCGCGATAACGCTCTTTGTGTGGTTGCCGCAGATTTTGACGCAAAGTCACGCAAGATTCGACGTGTAGCACCGCCTGTGGATGATGGCGATGCTGTTAACAAACGGTACGTTCAACAGAACATACAAATTTTGAAAGATCGGCAGGATGAAATGGAGAGGATGATATTAACGTACCAAAATAGCGTACAGATTATGATAAACGACCTTCACGAAATGATTCAGCATATGGCTCAGCGCACTGAGTAAAATCTCTCACGTTACGTGAACGTGACACCGCTGCGTTCTCGGTCGACGAACGCGCGTTCCCGTTCCGTTCCCGATCGATTTCCGTTCAGTTCCCGTTCGACATACGTTACACGAACGTGCGTTCCCGTTCGACGAACATACGTTCCCGTTCCGTTCCCGTTGCGTTCCCGATCGACATACGTTACACGAACGTGCGTTCCCGTTCGACGAACATACTTTCCCGTTCCGTTCCCGTTGCGTTCCCGATCGACATACGTTACACGAACGTGCGTTTCCGTTCAACGAACGTGCGTTCCCGTTGCGTTCCCGATCGATTTCCGTTCAGTTCCCTTTCGACATATGTTACACGAACGTGCGTTCCCGTTCGACGAACGTGTGTTCCCGTTGCGTTCCCGTTCCGTTCCCGATCAACATACGTTACACGAACGTGCGTTCCCGTTCGACGAACGTGTGTTCCCGTTGCGTTCCCGTTCCATTCCCGATCGACATACGTTACACGAACGTGCGTTCCCGTTCGACGAACGTGTGTTCCCGTTGCGTTCCCGTTGCGTTCCCATTCCATTAATGTCATAAATTCATTCGCTCATGGCTGAGAAGAAAACCTCTGAGAAGCGACAGTTGGTGAAGAAACTGCACGCTCCAGCGAGAAGAAATTTTCCACGAAGGCGTGTCATAGTGCGTGGATACGACGACCTGTGGCAAGCTGATGTTGTCGAGATGCGTCCTTACACGCGATTCAACAGAGGCAATCACTACATACTTACTGTTATCGATGTGCTGAGCAAGCATGCATGGGCTCTGCCGCTCAAGGCCAAGAGCGGATGTGAAGTTGCTGCGGCAATCGCAAAGATAATTCGAATCGATGGACGATGTCCGAAAAATTTACAAACCGACATGGGAAAGGAATTTTACAATGCGAACGTGCAAAAACTCTTGAAAAAACATAATATTAACCATTATTCTACCTATTCCGTGATGAAGGCATCGGTCGTCGAACGATTCAATCGCACGCTAAAGAATGAAATGTGGAAACTGTTTACGCTCAACGGAAACTATAAATGGATCGACGCGCTGCCGCGTCTCGTATCAGATTACAACGCGCGAAAGCATCGAACTATCGGCATGCGACCCATCGATGTTACGCCCACGATCGCTGATAAACTCTTAACAACGGTGTACAGCGCGATAAAGATTGCTGCACCTGCACGATTCAGATTGGGTGACCCCGTACGCGTGAGTAAATACAAGACAGTCTTTGAAAAAGGTTATACACCAAATTGGTCGACGGAGGTATTTAAAATCGTCAAAGTGCAAAAAACTAATCCCGTAACGTATATACTGGAGGATTCCAGTGGAAAACCCATCGCTGGAGGATTCTATGAACATGAGCTGCATCGCGTAGCTAATCCCGATGTGTATCTCGTTGAGAAAGTATTACGGAAAAGAGGAAATGAGGTTTATGTGAAATGGTTGGGACTCGATAAATCACACAATTCATGGATACGTAAAGACAATGTTTTGTAAACATACATTTTATTATGTGTCTGTTGATTGCATGTCATACAAATAAAATTAATTTATAAAAATATTTACAATGGTATCTTATAATGTCCCCATGGCAGCGTTTCAGTAGAATCGGGTACAATGTATCGCTTATCATCGTACGGACTCAGAGCGATTTTCTTTTCGGCTATGGTATACACCTCGTGCAGCCTTGATCTTATACAAGTCTGTTGTCGCGTCATTTCAATCTCATCGTTGAGACACCGCGTGTAATCGTCAAACGTTATCGTTCGCGCTACCACGTTACTCTTTACACCCTTCACCTTTTTAGTGTCCCTCTTACCGTCTACCCTCAACGCGTACATCTTCGCTCTGAGCCCAACAAATTCAGTCATTATTGCACCATTATTTTCATCCTTCATCAAGCCCGGAACCTTTTTATTAACAAGCGGAATATTGTACATGTTATCGACAGGATAATCGCTCGTGTCGAATCTGTTAATATCACGTTTTATCGTTTCATACACATCCTCGCACTCAATGTGATATATAAGACTATCGGTGTCAGTGTACATTACTTTACATTTGTCGTGAAATAACGGTAGCATATACTCATGATGAAATTCGTACAAACACGTCTTGGATATATCGAGAATACACATACCCACATAAATCGGTTTGTTAAATATCACCTCGAGTTTACGCATTTCGATAGCAACCAGATTTTCTGAAAAGACGCTTCGACTGTGAAAGTTTGGTCTCGCAATCATTGCTTCCGCACCGTATCTGCCTTCCCATTGTGTTATAAGTCGCACGTCAACATGATTACGCACGTTCTCCATGGTTTTACCAAATACCGCGTTATTCATCAATTTGTACAAATTTTTCTCGAAATCATTCTTGGCGAGCGCTCTAAATTTCGTATTCAGTTCAATATAACCGCGGAGCCATGGAGACTGTGAGAATTGCAATATGCGATGAGTCTTTGTGACGCGAAGGCCGTGACGAATACATTGCTGTAGGTTACCATAATGTATGACGTAACGGTTCTTGTTGTATAACGTTGCGAGTAGCTTATCTTGCCGCTTACCGGGCGGCTTATCACGTGTCGGGCAGAAAGGTAGGTCAGTGTGCGCATCGTGAAGATGATGCGGGTACTCCAAGTCGACCTCGAGAATGTAGCCTACAGGCGAGTCTAGCGCTACGGAGGTCACATCGAAATCATTGTCAACCCATTGAAAATTAGCGTAAGGCAATGGCTGGCACATTGCCCAACCATACAAGTTGTTTACATCAAAATACATCATATACGATGATGGTTTCGATGAATCGTACAACTGCATGTACTTGTTATTGGCTTGCGCATATCTGCTGGAGCATTGACTCAGACCACCGCGTATACCACGTTCGATAAACATGACCATATCAATGTCCGTGAGCAATTCGAATTTTATACACGTATGCTTCAACATGGCATCCCACGTAAAACCGGGTAGAGTGTAATAATACGCGGGATCGAGACCGTAACTCTCGACGCATTTGTCGCGGAAATTTTCAAAAATGTCGGCTAATAGCAAGACATCCGTTTTTAGATACAAATCGCTGTACTCGCCGAGCGTTCGAATGGAGAACCGCTGCCAGACGTTGACCGCGTGCGCGTAATCGCTCTCGGATACGGTGTCGTTTGTCAAGGAACTGTAAAATGATTCGCGCGGTGGTAAACATAGGTCCTCCAATTTTTCGACACAGTCAACGTACTCGTACGGAAAGACACCTTTTCGCGTCAGTAAATCGAAATTTTCTGTAGAAAGTTTACAAAATTCCTGTCGTAAGATTTGAAGTTTATCTTTAGTGAGAAAAGATGTCAATTTGTCGAGACTGGTATTGAGAAATTTAAAGGAATCGATGAACCGTAATTTCATATAAGATTTCTGATCATTTACGTTGACAGTGACATTTTTTGTAAACGAGATATATTTTTCCTTTGTTATAGGAAGCAATTCTACGGTTCCTTCATACGCTGTAGCTATTTCCATGATGATAAAATGCGAATCGTAACCGGATAAATTGTGAAAGACCACAGGAATAAAATGCGAATCTTTGTAATTTAAATTGCAATTTGAATGCGCAGGACCTCTATACCGCCCAGTCAAATGGCAATGATCGCGTACCCGAGTATCGTCCAACGCGAACGGTTTTTCACATATGTGACAATTCTGGGCGCTATTAAATCTTTTCCATTCGTCCCGTGTTAAATCTGTCATGGGTATATTAGTGGATAAAATAGACTTTACGCTATGCGCCAAACTTTTCAGTTCCTTGGCAAACCATGCAATGCAGTCCTTATCGCGACGAAACTGATACATCGATAACGAGTCATCGTAGGAACAACGCACATAATATCCTATGCTAAATACTTCGTGACGCTGGTACGCGTATGTGGATGTTATCGAATCCTTCTTTTCCAGTGTACACTCCAGATCAGCGTAAACGACAAACGGTACTCGTTCCTTCCTGGGATAATTTTGGAATGTCAGCCACTTGTAGTCTTCGCTCGGTAATCGGATCGCACAGTCATTTATCTGCTGGCAGTCGATACTGTGAGCCTCTAATTTTTCACTGGAACTGAAGTAGTGCAAGCATCTGAAAAAAAATAATTTTTATGATAATCATTCATAAGCATAAATTGTTGCGCAATTTCATTATAAAAAAAAAATTTATACATACCGATCGCAAAAGTATTTTTTGTTCTTCTTCTTACTCAATTGCGAGCTCACGAGACGGGACATATTTTTAATCCACATGAAATGCCCTATGTCGTTGTCATCTTGCATGTATAACAAATTGACATGCTTTTCCCTCTTCCGGGCGGTAAGTTGTATCGGCAGGATTTCCATATTTTCAATGCAATATACATTGATTGAAATATCGTTTGAAGATTCAAACTTTTTAATCTGATTAAGTGTCACAGGAAACTCAATATTTTGTACATTTAGTACCGTCGTACAGTGTGGATACGACGATTCTCGTTCTGCGTGTCTTTCAACCGGATGCAGAGCAGCCACCACAGACCATGCGAAACATGCATTGTCCATAGATTGAATATTGATAATCGCTCTCTTAATTTTGATCTCCTGCGGTAACTCGATGTAACATCCCGCGTGCAGTGGATTATATTTGTTTACGTTGATGATCAAATTGAGTATACGCGACAACGCCCACCCGCTGTCGCGTTCCTGAAACTCTTCGAGGGATGTAAGGGTAGGCTCGATGACACGTTGCTCATACCACTCGTGCAAATCTGACGTACGAAAAAGTTCGCAGTTTCGTGTGTTGATACTTTTGTTCGCACGTTTTTCACCCGTTACAAATTCGCCGTTGAATACGGTGTTTACTTTTACGCTGTTGCGTCTTCTTAGAACGTCTTGCACTTGCTCGAGCACTACATTACAAGCGTCTTCCAAAAATTGTCGCGGCTCGATATAGTTTGTGTTAATCACCACACCGGTCAAAATACGATTATCGAACGCGGTATCGATCTCTCGCCAAACGAGTCTCTCCACGCCACAGCCCGCATAGCCGCCGCCGATATGTATAAAACGTCTTTCCAATAGAGTCTTTGCACTCACAAGTCGCGCGATGCTCGACACCACAGATTGTCTATGTCCGATCGAGAGCCGCGGACGCTTGATTCGGCTACGCTCTTCGAGTCGTTGCACGCATTCATCGCATCGCTTTACCCACGCGAAATATTCGCCTAAGGTAGCGACTCGCCTGGATTGCTCCAGCAGGTCGCGTTCGATTTGTTCCATGTCTTTTCTTATACTACTGTGTAACACTCTTCTATGAGACACTTGCACGTGATTCGTTTGCATGATTTACAATAACGTTCATCATCCTGAACGACATAATGCCCCTCCCTAAGATTGCGATAACTAAAACAAACACCTTTATAATTTCTTTGCAATTCCCACTCTTCATCGGAACTGTCGAGACTCTGTGTTAAAACGTTCGAATCTTGCCGACGATTGAAATCTGAATAATGAAAATTGTCTATTACGATTAGCTCGACACACCTGCCGATACCTGCAGAAATCGTGATGTACACAACATGATAACGTTTAAGTATTTCATAGATTTTCTCCATGTATTTAAATTTCAATTTAATGTTCTCTCCTTTATAGTGCTGGACATAACAAATTTTAGTCAGCTCCCGTCTAAACACTTGTCGCTTCGCGGAATATGTCCAAAGCTCTCCACATGGAGGTCCACTTTCGATTTTGACTCTTTGTTTTACGAAATGGTTACTAGTATGCCGCGTTACTAGTATACCGCGTATGCCGAGTTCTCGATCGCGTAAAAATTGTACCGGCGAAATCTGTTTCACACGCGTTGATGTTTCTCTTCCTTTGAGAACGTCATAAAGGCATTTCAAATACCAACATTTATCTATATTATCCATACTTCTCACTGTTTCTAATGTGTGCAGAAAAGCCATTATATTCTCATTGTCTCTGACACTTTGAATGTTTTGTTATCATTCAGTTCACAATTGTTTGTACATCATTTCGTGCAAATTGGGCATAGATTACACGACATTATTTGATACAATGGATTTCTACATTCCGAACAGCAATACCCATCGAGAAATACATATGAATCTGTGTTATGCTTTCGAACAGCGCGAAGATGTGAGAATAAATCGGATAAATTTACGATGCACGATGAACAAAACTTTACACGATAGTCCGTGTAATAAAACTCTATAATACACATCTTTTTCAACGTATCTAAAGTATTAATTTCAGCTCGGTTTAAAAGTCGATATGTTTCTTCTTCAAGCTCATCCCTCATATCGCTGTTGTAACAAGAATCATCTGAAAGAATTGCATCCGAGTCTGACATTTCTTCTTCTATCACGTCATTGATGTCTATTTCAAAGTCATCTTCCTCGTTGTCTATTTCAAAATCATTTTCTTCATTGACTTCTACATCTATCACTTCATCTTCTTGAAGTGCGATGTCTATCTCCATGTCTCCGTTTGTCGCTCTGCATTTTGTGCAAGACTACTGATTGAGTGTATCTCAAATTTTTCTCCTTACATGTCTGCAACCATGTCAACGCCAACGTTCGTAGATCTGCAAGGTTTCGTCGTCGGCAGAAACTCTTTCGTCGTGAAGGAATTTGCCACTCTCAGAGAGGGATTTATTCTCACTCATTATATATTTGGAAGCTCCGAGCCATGGCATTTTCTCAGCAAAGCGGATAGAAAACACGTATCCTGGTTGGAGGTGAAACATCATGGATTACATTGGCGCGATGATCACGGAACGATTCCGTACTTCACGGCTAGAGACATGATTACAAAGGCGTTGCGGGATATGACGGAGAGTGAAAACTCACCCATCGTATACGTAAAGGGACTCGAGAAACGAGAATGGCTGCGTGATTTGCTCCTGGACGATGCGAGAGATGATGTCTACATCGAGAGCTTTGACGAGCACTACGAAGACGTGGAATCGCTGAAAAAGATGGATGCTACACATACTTTACGTTGCCATAAACATGTATCCAATTGTGCCATGCAAAATGTATTCAAGCTGTTCAATTGGTGGCACGCACATAAAAAATAAACGTATATTATCTATAAATATATATATCGTCGATTTTTTTATTCCTCCCTCCCCATTACACATATAACATTTACGTTTCTTAATTTTGTTTCACGTTTGTCTTAATATTTCATTAAAAATAGAATGCGTTATCTTTCTCTAGCAGTTTAGCCGCTGTAAGAGATAAAAAAATGCTAAGATGCCTTTTTATGTTGTGAAATGGCCTTTTTCGAGATAGTTCATAATTTAGAACCATTAGCTCTTATTATAATAAAAAAAATCGATTGATAAATACCAACGAGCGCGCGAGGGGGAAGCGTGAGCCAAGATGGTGACGTGAGCGGAAGCGCGAGAAAGAGAACGCGAGCGATGATGATGATGATGATGCGAGAGAGAGAGAACGAAGATGGGGACGCGAGCGCGAGAGAGAACGAAGATGGGGACGCGAGCGGGAGCGCGAGAGAGAACGCGAACGCGAGCGAACGAAGATGGGGACGCGAGCGAAGATGATAACGCGAGCGACGCCCCCTCCCCACGTTTCGCGATCGTAGGGCTTCTCCCTCGCACTCCCGCACGCGTCATCAGCTGATTCCGCGTCCCCCTCTCTCCGCAGATCCCGCATGTGTCATCCGCGGTTCCCGCACGCGTCATCTGCTGATTCCGCACGCGTCCCCCTCTCTCCGCAGACCCCGCGTCCTCCGAGCTTGGCGACCCCGCGCCGCAGGAGCCCCCCGCGACCCGCTCCCCCCTCGGAGCTCCCGGATTAGAACCCGCCTTATATTGCTACTAAATTTTTTTCGATTTATTTTGTGCATGCATTCCCTCTCAAGTAGTATCTGTTTATATCGAGACACATGTGTCAGAGTAATATTTAGAGCCCCTTTATCTTTCGGGTGGGGAGAACTATGGGTCCGTCTGCACCAGGCAGAGAGACAGTTCGATTGCGGGTTCGATCGCAGAGAAATCGCTGTGTAGACTCTAAGTGCAAAAAATTCGAAAAAAATGATGAGAAACGCAGCATTGATTGTCATGGTAAGTAATTTGCAAACAGCAACTTACATATTTCATTTATATTTCATTAATTAAATGTTTTTATCTTATTACAGCCTTGTGGACGTAAATTATTAGACATCGAAGAGATGGATCGGATTCGTTTTTGTCGTTCCTTGAGACGGCGGTGTAACGAATATACAATAGCAGATATATGGCGTGGCACCGAGAACATCTTTAACCTGCGGAGCCTCTTCGGGGAGCAGTCGTACGAGGAGGAGGAACCGGAACCGTGGGATTAAAAAGATAAATATATGTGTACATGTACATATACCCACATTTATATATTAATATGTATATTATTTTTTTGTTTCAGCGCATCCTCATTGGTCGGCCTCACTACATATTCATTTAAAAAAATATTTTTTTTTTAAAAAACAATTATATGCCATTTTATTATTAAATATATTTTTTCCTATAATTTTTTAAAATATATAGTTAGATACATGTATCTTTTAGTTTTAAGAATAAATGCTTCTTAAATATATATACATATTTTATTTCCTCACATTCTCTTCCTTTAATATAAGTAGTTTTAGTATTATATAAAAAAGAGCGCAGGCGGGGGGGGGGGTACGCGAGAACGCGGAGATGATGGCGCGGCCGAGAACGCGAACGCGGGAGCGAGGGCGCAGGCTGGGGAGAATGACTCAAAGGCGTGCGAGAGCGAGCGGGTTGGGTACGCGAGCAAGAACGCAAGCGGGCTGACACGCGAGCGAGCGAGAGAGGACACGTGGAGGAGCCGGCAACGAGATGATAAAGATATTTACGTTAACATTATGTAAACATAATATGATTGAATCGCAGAGAGACAGTTCGATTGCAGTTCGATCCCTGAGAAGTCGCTGTGCGGAAGTGTGAAAGAATACGAAAAAAATGAGAAGAAACGCAGCGCTGATTGTCATGGTAAGTAATTTGCAAATAGCATCTTACATATATTTCATTTATTATACATATTTCATTGATTACATGTTTTTTTTCTTATTATACATATTTCATTGATTACATGTTTTTTTCTTATTAAAGCCTAATGGACGTAAATTATTATCTGTCGATATTATGGACTGGATCCGCTGGGACCGAGACGGGGAGAGGGAGGCCAACCTCGCTACTATATCTGCTATGTGGAGCGGATACGAGGACATTTTTAATTTGCGGAGCCTCTACGGCGAGCAGCCGTACGAGGAGGAAGAAAAATGGGATTGAAAGGTAAATATATATGTATGTTCATGTACATATATACCCACATATATATTTATATAGATATTTTTTGTTTCAGCGCATCCTCATTGGTCGGCCTCGTCTGATTTTTATATTTTTTCTTCAAAAAAATCTTTTTTTTGTTTTCTTTCTATACTTTATTTCCTTTTTTTTAATTTTTTACTAAATATATAACTTTCTTTTTTAAACTATAAATAAGTATGTTTCTTTTTATGTAACCTTTTTTAGTTTTTAAGAATAAATGCATTTTCAATATATATTATATACATATTTTATTTCCTCCCATTCCCTTCCTTTAGTATAAATAGTTTTTAATATTATATAAAAAAGAGCGCGGGCGGGGGAGAGCGATCGGGTTGGGTACGCGAAGGCGAGCGATAACGTGGGAGTGCGAAGATGGCGACGCGCGGGAAGATAGGAGCCGCGTGGGAGTGCAAGCGCGTGGCTGCGAAGATGATGACACGCGGGACCGAGTATGGGTGCGTTCGGTAGACTGCGTATGAGAGAACATGAATGGGTGGGTGTGTTCGGTAGACTGCGTTCAGCAAACTGATGACGCGGTGACAATCTTCGACGGTGCCTGGCGCTTTCTAAAAAAATTTTTGAATTTGCCAATGTTCGCTACGTACATGTATCCGTAATAAAATACATACCGTATTACTTTGACGGCGATGGCTTATCCCTCGAAAATTTATCTTTTATTGTTTGCCATGGTCGAGACGACGACGACGACGACGATGATGATGATGATGATGATGATGATGATGATGATGATGATGATGATGATGATGATGATGATGGTGCATTCGGAGGAGTCAGAGGACGATATCCTTGACGCTCAGCCGATTTCCGATTAACATAATCTTGTATTTTTTCCCACGGCCGAGATGTATGACTCGACGGTATCAAGGGTTCACGATCATCGCCCGATTTCCGGCACATGTACTCCCTTATTCTATCCATATTAGCTCTCTCTTACAGCTCGTAACAAACTGAAGCTTACGAGCGAAAGATGGAGACTTTATCCTCGAATATCAAACTGATAATAGTATTAATAATCGCACTGTTTTATTAAACAAATTCGCGGAAGCGCCATGTCTGAAGCAGCCTGATGTCGGCGCTGAGAAAAATAATCCACGTGTTTAGAATATCTATTAAACAATTAAGCGCTATATCTCGAATATCGGCGCTGTGAAAGATATTCCGCTGTGTTTATAATATTTATTAAACAAATTCGCGGAAGCGCCACGTCTGAAGCAGCCTGATATCGGCGCTGAGGAAAATTATCCACGTGTTTCTAATATTTATTAAACAATTAAGCGAAAAAATATCAACGCTATGAAAGATAATCCGCTGTGTTTCTTATATTTATCAAACAAATTCAAGGAATCTCTATTCTATGTGTCAGCGAAAGCCCTCCCCCCCCCCCGTCGTCATTTCCTCTTATCCCCTTCCCTGTGTCGTCATTTCCGGTTACCCCTTCTCATGTTACGTCACTTCCGGTTACCCCCACCCTTGATACGTCACTTCCGGTTACCCCCATCCTTGTTACGTCACTTCCGGTTACCCCACTCTCGTGACGTCATACCCCCTCCCCCGTGACGTCATACCCCCTCCCCTGTTAGGTCATACCCCTTCCCCTGTGACGTCATACCCCCTCCCCTGTGACGTCATACCCCCTCCCCTGTGACGTCATACCCCCTCCCCCTCCCCCCTCGGAGCCCCTGAGTTAGAACCGGTGTTTATATCCTACTCTCAACTGTACAAGTTAATTAAAACAAAGTAAATATTAATAATGATTCTGACTGATATTGATCTTGACATATGTTTTAAAGGGGAAGATAATAATTAATAAAAGAGAGGATAATAATTATTGTTCACTTTGTTTTAATTGGGTCATATAGTTGAGATATTAAACGAAGAAAAAATATATAAGCCATTATTTATAGTCCATTTTTATTTCAAGGCAATCTTTAAGCCCTGTGTTGTGTGGATTGCGGACACACTGTGAATACGTTACGTAGATACCCTGAAAAAGATTTGAAGTTCCATTAATAAGTATAGTAAGTATCAATCAAAATAAATATCTCAGTATATGCATGTATGTATACAGCCGTGTGCAAAAGTGTTAGGCACCCTGTAATAACGTGAGTAATGTGTATATGAGGTGTGGGTAAATGAAAATAACAGCATTTATTTGTTTAAAATGTTATATATATTATTTTAATTAATATTTAGTAGATCCGCCTTTTGATTTAATTACAGCATTGACTCTTTTCGGCACAGACTTATCATGTTCCACTCTTGTTTTAAAGCAGTGATTCAAAAGTGATTGTTTGGATATTATAGAGTAACGCCATACATTTTTCTTTAAAATATTCCAAAGATGCTCAATAGGATTGAGATCCAGCGACTGTGCGGGCCAGTCGAGCAATTCAATACCATTTTCGCGCATCCACGTCACTGTGAGCGCTGACTTATGGCACGAAATATTATTTTGCTGGAACTTGACCTCACGGGCGTTGATAGTGTAAAAAAGTGGGGGTGCTTAAGACTTTTACACACAGCTGTATCAGGTTATTATTGAATTAGTTTACAACAACTTTTGACTATTCAATAGAGGTTATTATGTCGTGTAATGCGTAATTGATATTTCGAGGTAAATGTTATTAGTTACTTTAGTGGCAAATCGTTGCCAAATCAATCAAATAAAATTAATTTTTATTATAATTAGTGAAAATTATAGTCTGTATACTTTTTTCTTCTTTAAAATCTCAACCGTACAAGTTAATTAAAGCAAAGTAAACATTAATGATTCTGCCTGATATTGATCTTGACATATGTTCTAAAGGGAAAGATAAAAATTAATAAAGGGAGGATAATAATTAATGTTCACTTTGTTTAAATTAGATTATATAGTTGAGATATTAAATAAAGAAAAAATATATAGGCCATTATTTGTAATCCATTTTTATTTCAAGGCAATCTTTAAGCCCGTATCATCAGACTCTACGGGTTGGGATTGGGATTAGATTGGGGTTACTCTTTAGCTGCCATTTTTTTTAATAAAGATGACAATTTTGTCAAATTTAAAAAATATACTTTTATATAAAAAATATACTTATATAATAGAATTTAGTCATTTCGACCTCTCGTATCTCCAAAACTACCCCTATGCTCAACTTAAATTTTTTCTGAGATTAATGTTCCATCATATAGAATTGTTTGGCACATAGTTTGATTTGAAATTCGAGGGCGAAAAAATGAGTCAAAAAACGTGTTTTTTTGGGTTACTCTTTAGCTGCCATTTTTTAATAAAGATGACAATTTTGATAAATTTAAAAAATATACTTTTAAAGTACAACTATTTTTTTGTGTACCGACGGTTGTGGAAAGAGTTGCAGTTTCATATTTTGAGCATTTTACACGAATTCTGATGATGGATTCTGAAAGAGCATACATAAAATTTTATGTAAGAAACGATACTTTAAAATTTTTTTAGACCTTTAACGTTGCAAATAAAGTCGCTGAAAATTATGTTAAAAATGCGTCCGTTTGGGCGTTAGTGGGTTAACCCTTTCAGTCACAGTGTGACATATATGTCACACCTACACTCTCTCCATTTTTCGATCGTATTTCGTAGAATTCATCGATTTTCACCATTCTTTTTTACTTATTCCTTATTTGAATGTTCAATTATAATATTTGTTCAGCGATTTCATTAATACTGTTAATAGTTTTTTGGTTATAAACAATGTAAGACGAAAAAGTCCGTTTTTTTATCGTTAAATTCGTTACTGAAAAAAAATTCTCTTTAAACATACTGCTTTTTTTACTTATATTTATGTTTTTGAGGTTGCTAATCATAAATCCGTCGTTAGTTTTGCGAAATTTTTTTTATTATAAACAAAATATTGAAGAAAATATGAGAGCAAAAAATGAGAATTTCTAGAATTTAGGTAAAAATTTGATTATCTGAACGTTATTTTTCTACAAACATACAGTTTTTCATTTTATATTTATGTTTTTGAGATCGCTTATTACCAGAGACCGAATCGCAGAGTCGTTTTCTCCACTACACGCGCGTGTAGCGGTCGAGGGCTGTGAGAAGTAGTACTGTGTATGTGAGCTGTGTCAGTGTCATTTTTTTCAAACCTGATGGTTGGTAGTGGATTCAGAAACTGAAGACTATTAGATATTGAATTTTATGTAAAGAATACTAATTTTTGTGAAAATTTATGATTAAGTACCCTTTTATTCAGCCATCTTGAATTTCATTTTTCCAAAAATTTGATGACAGATGCAAACTCAACGACCTCAAAAATGTATAGAATCATGCTTTTTGTAATGATTCGACTACTCCCTTAATTGCGTGACTTAAAGGGTTAAGATGTAAATACAACCCTGCAATTTGTTTACAACATATTAAATTTTTACTTAAGATGAACTTAAATTTAAGAACAGACTATGAATACCGGCCATAGACTATAATTTTCAGTAATAATACAATATAATAGAGACATTTTAATGTCATCATATATAAAATGTTATTTCTTGTTTCAGGATCACATTATACAGGTATATTTCTTTTTATATTTCTATTATTTTTTTTCCTGTTTCTGTTTCTATTTCCTTTTTCTATTTCTTTTATCTTTTTCTCTATTCTTTTTTTCTGGTCTCTATTTCTATATTTCTATTTCTTTTATCTTTTCTCTATTCTTTTTTTCTTGTTTTCTCTATTCTTTTTTCTTTCTTTTTTTAATCAGAAGGTTGCTGTGCGCCAATAAAAACAGGTTGCTGTGCGCCAAAATCAGGTTGCTGTGCGTCAAAATTAGGTTGCTGTGCGCCAAAATCAGGTTGCTGTGCGCCAGTACCAGGTTGCTGTGCGCCAAAATCAGGTTGCTGTGCGCCAATATCAGGTTGCTGTGCGCCAATAGCAGGTTGCTGTGCGCCAATATCAGGTTGCTGTGCGCCAATAGCAGGTTGCTGTGCGCCAATATCAGGTTGCTGTGCGCCAATACCAGGTTGCTGTGCGCCAATATCAGGTTGCTGTGCGCCAATACCAGGTTGCTGTGCGCCAATTTCAATTACAATTTTAGATTTTAGATTTATTTTAGATTTAGATTTAGATTTAGATAAGAAAACTTTGAATTATTTCAATTTTTCAATAGTTGAATTGTCAAAACTGTTACGATATTGCACTGATAGTTCTTGCAATACGAAGTGTGCCAAGTAAAAGAACCAATCAGCATCGTGGAAAAGAGATAACATCATATTTTGAGACTTTCAACTGTTGATTTAACACGCCTTTTTCAAGAGTAGTATATAATAAAAATGTCTATAAAAACGAAAGTAATGTTTCCGATAGAAGAGAAAAATATTATTGCTCAAGGTAGATGATTAGAAGACATGCATATAGAGCATTTTTATCATCTTTTAAAAAGTTGCTCAGATTATAGACCAGTTAGTACATTGCAAAGTTATATTCTTGATGATACAATTCCATCTATGTCAGAAAGTAAAAAACATATACAGATTTTACATAGTTCTGATTTTGATTTACATATAGATATACAGAACATAGTTATGAATCTGATTCACTGGATTTATGTAAGTTAAATAAGTTATTGAATGTGAATGGACATTGGGTGTGTAGTTACTATGATACCAAAAATATATGTATTTACGATTCATCTAATAAAAGGAAGTTGCATAAACATCATAAACAACTTTTGAGACGATTATTTCCATTTTATCCCTTTGATAAGAAATCTATTATATTTCCTACTGTGCAACAACAACCAAATTGTAGTGATTGCGGTGTTTTCGCAATAGCTTTCGCTATTTCATTATTATTTAACATTAAGCCTGAAAAAGTAAGATATGATGTTAGTTTAATGCGTTCGCATTTAATTAAAATTTTTGAATCGAATGTTATTGAGCATTTTCCTCAAAATTTAAAATATGGTGTGCCTCAGAAAGTGTTTCCATTGGCAGTAATAAGAGTAAGAGAGTCTGATGCGGTTCGTAAACGTACAAACCGTCGATATGAAAAGAAATCGAATAAACAAAAAGATTATGAGTCTCAACAAAGTAAGAAAGAATTTGTAACGTTTCTTCCGTGCTTGCCACGGATGGGCTCGTCGGAACCCAGGGTTCGGGAGCGCGGCGAGTGCGCCTACGCTACGCGTGGTTCTGCGGATGGTCAGTGTAGCGGTCGTCGAGTGTCGCGGTGTTTTCGGTGCCTGAAAGCTGAACGCTGGCCGAAACCAAGCTGCGGAGAGGCTGCACCGTCTCCGTTGGCTACGGGGATCGGGATGCCGAATGCTGGCCAAAACCAAGCTGCGGAGAGGCTGCACCGTCTCCGTCGGCTGCGGGAATCGGGGTGCCGAATGCTGGCCGAGACCAAGCTGCGGAGAGGCTGCACGACCTCCACCATTGTCCCGTCCCCCACCTGCACCCGTACTGGTGGTGTGCCTTCCACATTCGCCGAGAGGGTGCCTTGCGGTGGTGTTGCGGGTGGCTGTGCCCGAGCCCTCGTCTGTGCCGGTGGTTTCCCGGGGCGGCGATGTTGTCCGGTGGTGGAGTCCGGTCTCAGAGGCTCCACCCTCGCGCTGGGCGCGATGTGCGCGGTTGGTACTGCCCGGCGGGGGTCAAACCTGTCACGCGGCTGCCCGTGCGTCATGGCCGCTAGGGTTGGTTGTCGGTGTTCGCCAACCGGATCCGTTCGGGCGGCCATCGGCCCCGGTCGGATAATCGGCCCCAGCCTTGTGCGGGCCGCTGCTCGGATGACTGGAGCAGCTTCCTGCGCCCCCGGTTGCGTCACTGGCCGCGACGGTAGCGGCGCGGGGTCCCTTCGAGGCTCGTGGCCCTTGTCTTCACCTCTCGGCCCCCTGTGGCTGGTGGACGCGGGGGCGTCGCCCTTCGCGGTCTTGGCGGTCGGGTTTTTCTCCTGGCCGCCTATGGTGCCGGGGTGGTGGTGGCGGTGGCGTGGCGAGCCAGATTGCTCGTCGGCGCTGGTCTGCGTCCGACCGCTGTATAGAAGTGCCCCTACGGGGCACTGTGCTTCGTCCTGGAGGCGGTGTGGGTGCAGCCGTGGATGATGGTCGGCGCTTCCAACACCCGTCGTCCTCCTCGCTCGAGGAGCTGGAGATTATTCCGAATAATGCCTCTACTGCGTCCTTCCTGGAGCACATGGTAGAAACCGTAGTGCCTGCTCTGCGTAACGCTGCGCTTTATATACCCGTCCATGTGGCTGGTGTAGTGGGGTGTGCCCGATGGTGGGGCAGTGCCGCGGTGGGGCGACTGCTCAGGGTGGGGTAGTCCCTTGTCCACCGGGTGTCCCCGTTATCTGGTTCTCCCGTTTCTCGCCCGCCATCCGGCGCTTGTTCTCGCTTTCGTCCTTGCCTGTGTCCGCGGTGTCGGACTTTAGGTCACGGACGTGTACGTGGCGATGCCACTTCCCCTGTTCGTCTTGTAGGTCGACGATGACGGGTGAGATGATTCTCCGCACCGTCATGGGGCCGATGTACTTCGGGGCTAACTTGGCGTTGAACGCTTCTTCCTTGTTTGACAATGGACGGTCTCTTTTCCACACCACGTCTCCTATCTGCGGTCTCCACTCCCGCCGTCGGAGATTATAGTGCCTTTCCTGCTTCTGGAAGGCCCGAGCCAGGTGAATGCGTGCCACTTCGTAAGCTTCCTTGAGCCGGCGGTGACGCTCATCCGGCGTGGTGGGTATATCGGGCCGCCTATCTTCGGGATCGGGGCGCGCCAGCTCTCGCCCATGTACTAGAAAGGCGGGCGTGTACCCGGTTGATGCGTGCTGTGCCGTATTTATGGCAAATTGCAGCATCTCTAGTTGCTCGTCCCAGTCCTTGTGTCGGTCCCCCACGTATTGTGCGACCATGGTCTTGATGGTTCGATTTGCCCGTTCCACCGGGTTGCACTGAGGGGTATATACGGGCGAGGTTCGGTGGTCGATTCCGAACGACGCGAGGAGTTGCCGGAATTGGCGGGACGTGAATTGGGTGCCGTTATCCGATGTCACCTGGGTGGGGCATCCGTGCCGGAAGATGATTCTTTTTACTACCTCTTTGGCGAGGGTTGTGGCTGTGGCCCGGCGGAGGGGCACCATCTCCACCCATTTACTGAACCGGTCTTGGGCCGTGAGTAGCCAAGTGTGGCCGCGTGTTGATCTCGGCAGCGGCCCGATCAGGTCTATTGATACTTGTTGCCACGGTGCACTTGTCGGTGTAGCGTGCATGTGTCCCGCCGGTCGTTGTTGCTGGATCTTGTGTGCGAGACAGGAGGGGCATCGGCGCACATACTGGGTGACGTCTCTAAACATCCGTGGCCAGTAATATAGCCGGGCTATCCGTGCTATGGTCTTGGCGACCCCTAGGTGGCCTGCTGACGGGGCGTCGTGTAATCTTTGCAGCACTTTTTTCCGCTCATCCTGCGGGACGCATTCCTTCCACTGCTCCTCGGGAGGGGTGTCCCGGAAGTCTAATTCGTGAAGTACGTGGCGGTATAGTTTACCGTCTCTCACTGTGTAATCCGGTGCTATTTCTGGCTGCGTTTGTGCTCGCTCGATCATACGTGTATACCATGGGCAGTTGGTAATGGCACCGATCCTGGGTTCGCGGGACAGGGCGTCTGCCACGTGGTTCTGGCTTCCCCGTCGGTACTGGATGTCGAAATCAAATTGTTGCAATTCGAACAGCCATCTTCCCAATCTGCCCGTCGGGGTGTCTAGCTGTTGCAGCCACTTTAGGGCCTGGTGGTCGGTGAGGACGGTAAAGTGGTATCCTTCCAGATAACCGCGCATCCGGCGTATCCCCCAGACAACCGCGAGGCACTCGAGTTCCGTTGCACTGTAATTTCGCTCCGCTTTTTCTAGGGTCCGGCTTGCGTAGGCGATGACTCTTTCTCCTTGTCTCGTGTCCTGGGTTAGTACGGCTCCTAAGCCGTCCTGGCTGGCATCGGTTTGTAGCACGAATGGCCGTTCGAAGTCGGGGCAAGCCAAGACGGGTGCCGATGTCAGGGCTTGCTTGAGTTCGTTGAACGCCCTTTGCTCTTTGTCCTCCCATTTCCACTTCGCACTTTTTGTCGTTAGTGCGGTCAGTGGGGCTGCTATGGCGGAAAAGTTCGGTATGAATCTCCTATACCATGAGGCTACGCCCAGGAATTGTCTGACTCGGCGCACTGTGGTCGGTATCGGCCACTCCGTGATCGCGCTGACCTTCTCTGGGTCCGTGTGTATGCCCTGTTGGTCAATTATATGGCCGAGGTATCGGAGACTTGGTCGGCAGAAGTGGCACTTCTCTGGGTTTAGCCGTAGCTTGGCCTCTCTCAATCGCCGGAATACCTCGCCCAGATGTTGGAGGTGCGGCTGGCCACGACAATGTCGTCTAAATAGACTAGTATGTTGGGCTCTAGTTCTGGTCCCAGAACTGAGTCCAGCAGTCTCTGGAAGGTCGCGAGGGCGGAGTGCAGCCCGAACGGCATGACTGTAAACTGGTACAGTCCTTTTCCGGGTACGGTGAACGCGGTCGTCGGTCGGCTATCGGTGGTGAGTGGGACCTGCCAGTACCCGCTTTTTAAATCGAGGGTGGACAAATACTTGGCTCCGCGTAATTTGTCCAGTGTGGCCGCTATGTGGGGTAGCGGGTATGCGTCCTTTTCCGAGGCCGCGTTGAGCCGGCGAAAGTCAACGCAGAATCGGTACTTTCCGTCTTTTTTCCGTACTATGACTACTGGTGAGCTCCACGGGCTCTCTGACGGTTCGATGACGCCATCCCCGAGCATTTTTTCGACTTCTTGGTCGATTATTGCTTGCATGGCCGGGTTTCTGGGGCGGTACCGTTGTTTGATAGGTGTGCTGGATTTTAGCCTGATATGATGTTGTGCGCGGTCGGTCGGTCCGTGTATTGACTCAAATCGCGGTAGCTCGGTTGTGAGGAACTCCCGGAGTCGGGTGGCTTCGTTGGTAGATCGCTGGGAAAGGCCCTGGATGCACCCGCTGTATGATCCGGGTGTTTTTGTGGCTCCGCGCGGTGGTGGTAGCAATGGGATTCGTAGCTTGGCCCACAGGTCTGCTCCGATCAGCACTTTGCTTTCTAGTGAGGGGAGGACGGTAAAGCGATGTCTGTATGTTCGGCCCCCGACGCGGGGGGGCAGGTACATGGTCTCTGTAATGGGGACCCTTGTTCCCTCCGCCAGGTGTATGTACTCCCCGGTGGGTGTGGTTTGGCGTAGTTTTGAATCGAATAACTGGGCTGTTTCCTCATTGAGGAATGATAGCTCGGAGCCGGAGTCGAGCAGGGCCTGTAGCTCGTGTCCTTGTATTCGAATTTGTATATGCGGGCGCGGTGTATATTTTATTCGGGGCTGGGCTGGACGGCGGCCGCCACGTCCCCGGCCCGTTTGGCGTTTCCCGCCGGTGGATGACAGTCCCTCGTCAGTACGCCATCTTTGCCGCATCGTGAACAAAATTTCTTTGGCGGTCGTTTACAGTCCCGTCTTGTGTGGCCTCTTTGTTTGCATCGCCAGCAGCATTCGTCCCGGTTATATGTGGCGGCTACTATCGGCTTTGGGCCTGGTGTGGCAATGCCCGCGCGGTTTTTTCGTCGGCGTGAGATTTGTTCGTACTGGGCCGCTTTCTTCATTATTTCGGCCATTGATGTGTCCTCGGCTAGGGGGATGTATAGCTGATAGTCCGGGTCCATGTTCTCGTAGACCTGCTCGACTTGTTCCCTTTCGGAGTATCCCCCGGCTCTCCGTATCATGGTCAGGATCTCCGTGGAGTATGCCTGAAAGGCTTCCCCCTGCCGTTGACTGCGAGTTTGTATCTCTCGGCGCAGGTGAGCTTGGTACCCTGGGGGCAGGAAATGGGTCCGCACATCTTCCTCAAATTCGTTCCATGCGGCCCATCTTGCTTGGTTGTTTCGGTACCATAGCAGCGCGTTGCCCCGGAGGCACTCCGGCAGCCCCAGCAGCAGATGATTGTGCTCGAGGCCGTATCCTGCTCGTAGCTCCTCGATTCTTTCTAGGAATGTCAGGGGGTCTGTGCCCTCAAAGTGGAGACCCCATTTGCGCATTTGGTTAATCAGCTTGATTCTCTCCATAGTATTGAGAGCGATCGGTATCCTGGACGAGCGCGTATCCTCGGATTCCTCCATTTCGTCGTCTTCGGACTCTTGTCTTTCGTGGTCCGCCTCTTGTTCCGGTGGCTCTCCTTCCTTTCTGGCCTCCGGGTGAGTGGCCACGTATTCGCGTAGTCTCCGTCTGAGCAGGTCTAGGTGTGCGGTCGGGTCAATCCCGTACTGGTTGACGAGTGTTATTGCCTCCTCCTTGGATAGCCGGTTGATCCAGGAACTCATTCGGGTATCGGTATCAGGATTCTACGGATGATTCACTGTTCGGGCGCCATGTAACGTTTCTTCCGTGCTTGCCACGGATGGGCTCGTCGGAACCCAGGGTTCGGGAGCGCGGCGAGTGCGCCTACGCTACGCGTGGTTCTGCGGATGGTCAGTGTAGCAGTCGTCGAGTGTCGCGGTGTTTTCGGTGCCTGAAAGCTGAACGCTGGCCGAAACCAAGCTGCGGAGAGGCTGCACCGTCTCCGTTGGCTACGGGGATCGGGATGCCGAATGCTGGCCAAAACCAAGCTGCGGAGAGGCTGCACCGTCTCCGTCGGCTGCGGGAATCGGGGTGCCGAATGCTGGCCGAGACCAAGCTGCGGAGAGGCTGCACCGTCTCCGTCGGCTGCGGGAATCGGGATGCCGAATGCTGGCCGAGACCAAGCTGCGGAGAGGCTGCACCGTCTCCGTCGGCTGCGGGAATCGGGATGCCGAATGCTGGCCGAGACCAAGCTGCGGAGAGGCTGCACCGTCTCCGTCGGCTGCGGGAATCGGGATGCCGAATGCTGGCCGAGACCAAGCTGCGGAGAGGCTGCACCGTCTCCGTCGGCTGCGGGAATCGGGATGTAGGTGTAGGATCGCTAGGAGTCCTCGGACGCTCCTGAGGCCGGTATCTGGAAGGATTGCGGGTCAGGAACTGGTTCTGGCTCTCTATGCGAGCCGGCTTATATACCGGTTTGGCGACCCCTTCCACGCGACGGTTCGTGGTGGGGTCGCATATCCTCGTGGGTTTCGCGCACGCCGTGTTCCCGTGTTGGGCGGATGGTCGGCCCGGGACTTTGGTGACGACACTTTACAGTGTCGTCACAAATTAAATAACAATTCTTTTATAAATACATCAGAAAAGTACGTACAATCAATAACGAGTAATATTTATATTAGGCAATTTAATAAACAATTTCGAAATATGTCGTGTGTTGAAAATATTTATGATAACAAGGAGAAAAATAGTGTCAACATTCATGATATAAGCAAAGATATTGAAAATGAAGACGCTGCTGAATATATGCAATGTAGAAATATGTTTGCGAGGCGCGCTAGCGAGAGCGCGCGGTAAAGCGAAGTGGAGGGGACGAGTGAGTGAGTGAGGGGCAGCAGTTGGGCACGAACAGCGTTGATCAAAAGACACACAACACGACACTTAACAATTTGCAAATTTAATAAAGAACTGATTACAATGTAACATAATTAATGGAATTTAGAAAATATGTAATTCGCATGACACGGAGACTGCCATCTTCGGAGGCTAAACGATGACAGAGCGATGTTAACTGTACGCGATATAGTGGCAAAAAGGCCCGGAGCTCGGTCCGCTGAGGGTTTTTATACGTGGCAAATCCTTTGTCTTGATGGGGAATTTCCCGCGCTTGCAAGTGCCAGTTTCTTGCCTTATATGGTATTCAAGCTCGTCTTTCTTGCCTTATATGGCATTCAAGTTCTAGAAATAATTTTCTTAGAAGGCATGCAAGCTTAGCGGTGAAAAGAAGATGATTCACGCGCAGGTGTTCGTGACTCATAAGTGGATCGATAGATACAAGGTCAAGAAAGCGAGCAGCATCTCGCAATTCAAGATGCAACTCGATATAATAATTATCTCTAATGCTTTCAAAACTGCGGCGTGATACGCGATAAGAATGGTTGTTGCTGATCTCGAACAAAATAATTTTGTTAAAGAGAAATGTCAACGAGAAATGACACTGTCGGTGCAACAAAAAAGTATTATTGCTCAAGGCAGATGGTTAAATGATCTGCATATGGATCATTTTAATGATCTTTTAAAAACGTACTCAGATTATAGACCTGTTGATACATGGCGAATACAGTTAATGGACACAATACAAGCCGTACCAAGAAATAAAAAGCATATACAGCTATTACCTACTGAGTTATTGGGTAGCCATTGAGTGTGCAGTTATTACGATACAAAAAATTTATTTATTTATGATTCTTTAAATACAAAAATATTAACCGAGTGTCAGAAACAGTTTTTGAAAAAATTATTTCCAACGTATAACTTTATTAAGTGTCCTATTCAATTTCCTATTGTACAAGAACAACCAAATTTCAACGATTGCGGTGTTTTTGCAATAGCCTTTGGTATTTCACTAGTATTTGATATTAAACCAGATAAAGTAAGATATAACATTAACTTAATGCGTTCGCATTTAATAAAACTTTTTGAATTTAATGTAATTGAGCACTTTCCTCAAGATTTATCAATCTACAATGCTCCTCAGAAGTATTTCCATTGGAAGTAGTAAAAGCAAAAGCAGAAGAAATTGACACGATATATACAAAATGTCAATATGACAAGGAAAAACAGAAACTGAGTCAATTTCAAGAAAATTTTAATTCTCAGCAAATTAAAGAAAAATTAAATAATTTTTCGAAAACGCTGAGTACACCAAAAGAACATGTACAATCAATAATGAGAAATATTTATATTGCGCAAGTTAATAAAGAGTTTCAAAATGGTATTACTCGAGAGGATAATGATTTATGTAGTGGCAACAAGCAAAAGAAAATAGAAGTTCAAGATACGAATAATGAAAAGAAAAACAAATATCCAGAACATATTAATTCTGAAGTAGAACATAAATATAAAAATGAAAGTTATCGTGCTAAAAAACGATATCGGTATCAACAAGATTCAGAAAATCATCGTGTTAAAAAACGATGTCGGTATCAACAAGATCCAGAAAATCATCGTGCTAAAAAACGATATCGGTATCAACAAGATCCAGAAAATCATCGTGCTAAAAAACGATGTCGGTATCAACAAGATCCAGAAAATCATCGTGCTAAAAAACGATGTCGATATCAACAAGATCCAGAAAATCATCGTGCTAAAAAACGATGTCGGTATCAACAAGATCCAGAAAATCATCGTGTTAAACAGCGTCGTCGATATAATAAGAATAGCCAGCGTGAACGAGAGAGACAAAGAGGTATACCTTCTGAACGTAAGTGGCTGTATAATAAGCGATATTATCAGAAAAAAAGTACTAACTCTATACTTGAAAAGAAAAATAATATTGTTACAAATATTGCTAAAAATATTACTAAAAAGTACGTAAAATCGGTTCGGTCAAAAAACTATATAAAAATTCATGGTAATTCGGTAATATTTGTTGAAAATATTTTACGAAAACTTAATATTACAGACAGCAATAAAAGTTATATTGAAAAACGATTAGAAGCTGAAAAAATAGTACGTTGGTGCATGAATATCAGAGACAATTATATTTGTAAAATATACAAAACGTTATCTGAGCTTAAAAAGAAATCAGAAGTATGTTTGACTGTTGCTGAAGAATGTTCTATATTTGACGATAAACTACGTGCGTTGTGTGGTACATCTAGACATACAGCTTCGTCTGAAAATTACTTTGTTGACACTACATACGACAACGTTATTTCATCTAAATCTAGTATAACTAAGCCTTTCATAAAGGATAAACCACGTATTGAGAACATTTCTATATGTTATGATATAGCTTTGCCTGAAGTGAATATAACTGAATCTTTCAAAATGAATGTAAAGGGGCAAGTTGTTAATATATTATCTTTGATACAAGCACGAGCAAAAAATGCATGGTTGTGCAATAGTTTATGTAAAATTAATCCTCTGTTAATTGACCGATATCAAAAATTTTTGGGAATTATAAATACATGTAGTGTGAAGAATGTATCGAAATTATTACAAAAAGTTTTCGAATGTACTGTGAAAACTTCGAATGATAAATTAGGCCATCCGAATAGCTGTTATACTGATCTGAATCTTTGTAAAGCAATGTTCGTTCCAATGCAATTGTTAGCACCTCATTTCCCAAAAGTAAGGTATATCAGACGTTTGATTTATCGACTTAAAGATTTCCACGAAAAAACGTCAAAAGTCGGTGAGGCATTAACTTCTGCTGATCTAGATACTTTAAATAAAATAGTAACTTCAGCCCAAGAGAAAGTAGATATGTACAAACATGAGCAAACTGGTACAATTTTAAGTGATGACGATATTATTTCTAAATATCATAATGCGTTTAAGGCTTTGACTAAACGTTCTGTAGATACACCACGGTATATTTGTGTGTCATGTGAAAGACTTTGTTTTAAAAGGAACGTTTCTCAAATTAGTCAACTTCAAGCACAGAGAGATATTCCAACTTGGAGAGACTTAATGGCGTATGTAGAGCAACGAAAAATTAATCCAGAATATATATGTAATTATTGTGAAGGGAAGTTTCGTAGCGGCTTCATGCCTGCGTATTGTATTCTAAATAATCTTTTTGTAAACGATGTGCCAGAGGTAATATCGTCTCTTAACACATTTGAAAAAGTGCTTATACAGAGAGCTAAAGCCTTACAAACTGTTCATAAAATGGGAACAGTTAGTAATAAAAAAATACCTGAAAGACAAAAGATACAAAAAGTTAAAGGTAGGACGTTTCATTTACCACTTCCTTTACAACAGACTTGGAATAAATTATGTTCTGACACTGATCCAATAAATGTCAATCACGAAATGTATATTATAGTTCGAAATATTCCGACTAAATCAAAAATTATCTGGGAAGATTTTGTGGATATTAAAAAAATATTTGAAGCGTTAATGTGGTTGAAAAATAATAATCCTTTGTATTCTCATATTATACTGCCTAATACTTATGATGAGATACGTTTGGAGAAGTTGAATAATCCTGAATTTCACATGGTGGAAGAAACGGAAAATGATACAAGAGATTCATTTAATGATGAATGTAATAATTCCGAACTGCAAATTCAAGAGATAAAAACTCATGCAGAAGTTACATTACACGATCAATGCGTAGCAATGTTAACGCAGAAAGATGAAAATGATAGTTATTACGAGCAATATACTATTTATCCTTTGTATGAAAAAAAGGTTAATAAGACTGCGACTGCTTTGTATCAAAAATGTTAAAAATTCAAGATTCACCTTTGGGTAATCGCGAAAGAAATTTGGATTTAATGTGTTTTCCAGATTTATTTCCATACGGTATTAATGGACAACATGATGAAACTATGAAAGACCGGTTAAACTTCAAGAGCATGAATTTATCAAATCTCGTTTGAAATCTAAGCATCCACAATATAGATTAAATCAACAATACTTATTTTATTTGTTAAGTAATGCGAATATTCGCCAGTTAAGTCGTGGAATTTATCATAAAATGAATATAACTAATCCACAGATTCGTTACACGGCTGCCGAATATTTAGAAGCAATGTCGAAAGAATTGCTAGAGTCCAATTTAAATACAATATTTTCTGCACTTCGAAATACGGAACAATATTGGCGTAGACCGAGAAGTGATTTACGATGTATGGCACAACACTATGGACCTGCGACATGGTTTTTAACATTAAGTCCTACTGAATGGTTATGGGAAGATTTAGGTGAATATATTCGTGAAGTTAATGGATGGCACGATTCTTCGTCGAGCGTCAGTGCACTTGTTGCTGCAGATCCTGTATCAACGTCAAGATTTCTTGATAACAAATTTCAGGCAATGCTTGATTTTATTTGTTCTAAAGATCATCCAATTGGAGAAGTGACACATTACTTTTGGCGAAGAGAATATCAAGGTAGAGGTATACAACATTTTCATTTATTAATTTGGATTAAAGATGCACCTATATTTGGTGAATCCTCTATCGAAGAAGTCTCTCGATTTATTTTACAATATATAAGTTGCAAAATGCCAGACCAAAATATATCGCCATTATTGTACAGACGTGTCGATACGCATCAACGACATAAACATAATGATTATTGTCTTCGATCTAAAAAAGTAGGACGTAAAGTTATTGATGTCGTTTTGGATTTCCTCGTCCCATTACTGAAACATTAATTATAAGAGATGTGGCAACTTCGATAGCAGGTAGAAAACAATTGAAACATAAAAGTAGATTGTATGATGTTCCTCGAGCGAATAATGAAGGTGATATTAATGATTATAATCCTGTTATTCTTACTGCATGGGAAGGAAATAGGGATATACAATTTATTGGTGAAAAATCATCATTGCTTACTTGGTATGTTACTAAGTATTTGAATAAAGCTGGAAAAAGTGAACTGTCTGATTTTGATCTTAATAGTAAGGATAATAAAAACAAATCATTGGTAAATTATCTTTGGAATTTTGCTTTACGTTCCATGACACAAAGAGAATGTGGTGCTCTCGAAGCTGCTGATACATTATTAGGAATTTCTTTATATGGGACTGATCAAAATACAACCATTAAATGGTTAAACCATTAGATGTTAATCCCATACGGCATAGGAAATTAAAAAGTCGTAAAGAAATTGAAGCTCTTGACGGTGAATCTATAAACATATTTTGTCCATCTGTAATAGATAATTATTATCCGCAAAGACCGAAAGAATTGGAATCAAAGTCTCTTTATGAATTTGTACAATGGTACGACATCACAAAAATCAAACCGCGAAGTAAAAATATTGAATATTATAAAATAGATAATAGTAGTAATTACATTAAACAACGACAGCGTGGATGTCTTATAAATCATTATAGACATAATGTTAATAAACAGCCGGAAGACTATTTCTTTTCTTTACTGCTTATGTTTAAACCATGGCGGAAATTAGAGGATCTTAGAGATAATTGTGATACTTATGCACAATCATTTTATAACATAAAATTACATCTTACGAATGCATTGCAATATCACGAAAAACTAGAAGAATTACAAAAAGCGTATGAAATTGTAAATGAATTAGTTCAACAACGTTTATATGTTGATTCACAAAAAAATGTGTCTCAGGATGACCCTGACAATCCGATAGGTGTTCAAAATATTGAAGCTGGTGAAACGATGCAAGATTTTAGAGATCTTGGTAATAAAATAGATGAGAAGATCGATGTATCTGAAATGATAGCAAAATTAAATACGGATCAAAGAAGAGTATTCGATAGAGTCATTGATACTGTAAGTTCAGATAATTCAGTACTACGATTATATGTTAGCGGAGAAGGCGGTACTGGAAAGAGTTTCTTAATTAAAACAATTAAATGCTGGATAAGACAAAATCTCAATAAAGATACCGCCGTATCAGCACCTACTGGCATAGCAGCGTTTAATATAGATGATTTGACAGTTCACAGATTGCTTCAGTTACCTGTTGAACACGGTCAAACTCCAAAGTATAAGCAATTGTCTGATCATGTGTTGAAAGTTTTACGAGCAGATCTTAAGGATGTTGTTCTTCTTGTAATTGATGAAGTGTCAATGATATCTAATTTGATTTTAATGTATATACATCTTCGAATGTCTGAAATATTTGATACTAATGATTGTGAAGATGGTTGGTTCGGTCGAAGGCATATTCTTTTATTTGGTGATTTGCTCCAATTACCTCCTATACGCGAAGATCCCGTTTTCGTGCGATTGTCAAATGACAAAATTAATAAATATATTGGTTCTCTAAATGCTGTTAATTTGTGGACCACATTATTTGATTATGATGAATTGACGATCAATATGCGTCAACAAGGAGATGAGTCTTATAAACAGTTGTTATCGAGAATTCGTATTGGTTTAGTGACGAAATCTGATTGTGAGATTCTTGAAAGTAGAAAAATATCTTTCAAAAGAGATTTCTTTGAATCTAGATTGAACGAATTGTGTAATTTTATTACTGATGTGTTTCTTTATTACTGATTTACCGTCGGATGCTGTGTGTTTATTGCCTACTTGTCATATGTGTGATGTTCTTAATACTGCAATGTTAAATCGCGTTACTGAAAAAGAAATAATATTAGTTGCCAAAGATATGATTGATTGTATTCCATATGTAAAAAAGAAAGTATTAAAAGTATTGTCAAATAATGATGATGATAATTCTAAAACTGCTGGACTTTCAAAGGAAATTGTAATTAAGATTGGAGCAAAAGTGATGATAAGGCGTAATATTGATGCTACCTTGGGTCTTGTGAATGGTACAATAGCTAAAGTAATTTCAGTTGTACGAGATCCATCTACCGATCGTGTAGAAGAAATCAAACTTCTTTTGTCATCGGGATCAGAACATTCAATTGAAAGAGTGAGCGTTAAATTTGAAGTGATAGATAGAGCGTACGTTATTAGAAAACAATTTCCACTGTGTCTGAGTTATGGAATTACTATTCATAAAAGTCAAGGTTTAAGCTTACAAAATGCTATTATGGACATAGGTAACTCTATATTTAATTGCGGTCAAGTTTACGTTGCATTATCACGAGTAACGTTTCTAGAAGGGTTGTATTTGATTAACTACGATCCTTCAGCAGTAACAGCTAACGAAGAAGCCATTATTGAATATAATCGGCTGAGACAAATCCACAAACCAGAAGCAGAAATGATTACTGTTTCAAAAGAACGTTTTCGCAAAGTAAAAGATGCTTCATGGGCATTGTCAAAAGTAGTTGACTCTATTCAACAGAACTGTCAAGATAAAAAATCTCGGCAAAATACTATTTGGATTATACATGGTTTTCAAAATACGGATAGAGTTTCATGTTACGCAAATGCAGTATTACAATGTCTGTTAAATTTAAGTACCATTAGAAAAGAACTGCTTAATTGTGATAAATCAGATGTGTTAAGGTTGATAATGCATCGATATGAAAATGGAATGTGCAATTTGAACACATGTGCAGTACGGCAATATTTAGAAGAACATTTTTCGATAAACATAAAACGAGATGCATTTGAATTTCTTTCAGTTCTGTGCGCAAAATATGATTGTATAAGACATTTGGTAGAGTGTAAAGTAACTTCTACTACTCGGTGTAAATCTTGTGAGAACACAAAAACTATTACTTATAATAATTTAATTCTTTCAATACCTATTAACAATTTAAAAAAGAAAAGTTATAATCTCAACGATATATTAAATGCTACATTTTCACATTGGTGTCAATCAGATAATAAGGGATCATGTGTATATTGTACCGGAAATGAAATATTATTTAAGAATGAATTAACATTAGCAAAAGATATAATTATCATACATTTAGTATTATTTTCTTCACAAGATGATGAAGTAGTAAAAGAAATACGTAAATTTAATATAAGTGCTATTCCAACGACTAAAGTATCAATAGCTGGACAATCGTATAAAGTAATGAATGTTATATTTCATAATGGTTCGAGTATTGAGGAAGGACATTACATAAGTATATGTAGAGAAGGAATGTCTAATAGTTGGATTGAGGCTGATGATGCACAAATTAAGAAAACACAATGGCCTAGAGGCGCTAAAGATCTTTACATACTTTTTTTACAAAAAGTTGATAAAAAATAAATATACTAAACATATATTTGTATTAAAATAATTATTTGTATAAAAATACTTATTTGTTTACTTTAAATTATTTCCTTTATTTCTTACTTATACGGACAACTGTTTTTTGTAAATATTGTTTACATAGCAATTACTACAAAATGTGTGAAATCACAACAAAATTACCTTTTCAAAAAAAGGTACAAAAATGCGCCAAGTATACGCGCCCAGAAAACGCCTAAAAAATATTCTTCTACAAAATTACGCCTCAAAAAAGATATAATAATTACTACAAAATGTGTGAAATCCTAACAAAATTACCTTTTCAAAAAAAGGTAAAAAAATGCGCCAAGTATACGCGCTCAAAAACGCCCAAAAAATTACGCCTAAAAAAAGAATCCTTCTACAAAACTACGCCTAAAAAAGAACTCTTGTATTAATTACCTTTGTACAAAAAAAGGTTTTTCCTACAAAAAATGTGATATCAAGAAAGTGCGCCAACTACACAATTGGATAGTTTCATAATACTCTTTGGTTAGTGTTTATAGTCTGATTTTATATATAAAATTGTCTTGAGTTTATCTTCAAATACTAATTATTTCATTGATTACGAAGCATTTGAAGATAAACTCAAAACGATCTTAAAGATAATATCAGACTATGAATACCGCCTATTAATATTAAAATATGGGCTGCTGTGCGTCGATATAAGGCTGCTGTGCGCCAATATAAAGCTGCTGTGCGCCGATATAAAGCTGCTGTGCGCTTACAAAAAACAGTTGTTATGCATATAAGTAAGAAATAAAGGAGATAATATAAAGAAAACAAATAAGTATTTTTATACAAATAATTATTTTAATACAAATAAATATTTTAATATAATTTTACATATAAATATTTAAATACTATATACAAATCTTTTATAAATAAATATTTTATTGCACGCACGCACGCACGCAGTGAGAGAGAGAGAGAAAGAGAGTTAGGCAATTAAGATATTTATTCGGTATGAAAGATAATAATTTTAACACATAATTATTTGAATACAAATAAATTTTTTTTCAAAATACTTGGCGCCGCCAAACCGAATAAATTAATTGTCTAACCTTTTCTCTCTTAATGTGTTTATACGTGCGCAGATGGATGTGTGGGTGTGCGTGTGTGTGTGTGTGTGTGCGTGCGTGCGTGCGTGCGTGCGTGCGTGCGTGCGTGCGTGCGTGCGTGCGTGAGTGCGTGCGTGCGTGCGTGCGTGCGTGCGTGCGTGCGTGCGTGCGTGCGTGCGTGCGTGCGTGCGTGCGTGCGTGCGTGCGTGCGTGCGTGCGTGCGTGCGTGCGTGCGTGCGTGCGTGCGTGCGTGCGCGCGTGCGTGCGTGCGTGCGTGCGCGCGTGCGTGCGTGCGTGCGTGCGTGCGTGCGTGCGTGCGTGCGTGCGTGCGTGCGTGCGTGCGTGCGTGCGTGCGTGCGTGCGTGCGTGCGTGCGTGCGTGCGTGCGTGCGTGCGTGCGTGCGTGCGTGCGTGCGTGCGTGCGTGCGTGCGTGCGTGCGTGCGTGCGTGCGTGCGTGCGTGCGTGCGTGCGTGCGTGCGTGCGTGCGTGCGTGCGTGCGTGCGTGCGTGCGTGCGTGTGTGTGTGTGTGTGTGTGTGTCTTTCGTATTTTCTTCCTCCTGCGTATATATGTAAATTATTGTTATCATAGTTGATAAGTTATTATATAATTTAGTTTATAAGAAATGATTGTTAACATATTAAAGCAATTAAGATATTTATTCGGTCAAATAGACCCAGTGCTCTCACTTTACATGTTTGTAAAACAGCTGTTAAGAAAAAACTAACGGTGAAATTTGTTTGCCCTTCCTCAAACTAAATTATTCAATAAGAAAAAATCGATTTCTACTTTTTCTTTATATTATTCGAAGCATCACGGAATGTGTATGCCGGGTCAAATAGATCTTAGATAGGGTTAGCCCTTCAGAAGTTAAATGCAAAAAGTAGTAAGTAGATAAATTTAAAAGTGTATGCAAAATATTCAGGGGTACTTTCACTATGTAATAGACTTGAGCACGCGAATTTTTAACAACCAGATTGGCTATCTTTAAACGCTTCCCATTTAAAAACTATTGTAGCCTCAACATTTTGGAATTAGAGTTTTTGTCTCTAAATAACTTCAAGAATCTGCCATTAGTAGGTGGTGCGTTAGGTCTGGAACACCCTGTATAACAATTACTTTCTTATATAATTATTTAAATAATCAAATATGAATCATTATGAATCAAATATGAATCAAAAATTAATAAATCCGATATTTAGCGAGCACTTTTCTATTCATAATTCGAACCAATAAGGGCGTTTGCGAAAAAAGTCGAAAAAGAGTTGAAAAACCTCCTTCTTCTTCAATTTTTTTTACGAAACTTCTACAAAAAAATGTTTCTGACAAAATCTTCATGATTTTTCCCGTAGAATTGAATGATATTTTTAGATTTTGCAAAAAAATCGTTTAAACATTTTTTTATTAACGAACAAAACAAACAAAAAGAAATTATGTGAACCTTATTTTTACCTTATGCCATGAATCCAGTAGTTGGTTTGCCGCTATCTCGGCTGTGCTGGCCATGGACCTGAATGAGTTAATTTATGACCAGGAAATAATTTAAATATTGTGGAAAATACTAAACTCAATATTATGTATAGTTATGACGTGGTACAAAAACAACTATGCTAACATAATGATTATAAAATCTTTGCAGTTTCGAATTACGAATGAATTATTCAATTGCATTGAAACTTAATTTAAAATAATCCAGTTTCATAAAGGCGCACAAATTTAAAAAAAAAATTAGAATAAGTCCTTTGGTCTATCTCACGGCTGCTGATCGTCATACAGCGAAAATTATTGAAACTGTCTGACATATTTTTCCAATATTTCTTGGGCATTTTCACGCAATTTGTGCATGTTTTGCATGCTGATACCGGACGACACGTAATCTTTTTTTTACCTGTCATATCCGTTTTTATTATTATTATTAGTATTATTTTTATTATTTTATTAGTATCATTATTATTATTATTATTATTATTATTCTCATTATTATTATTATTATTATTATTAGTATTATTCTCATTCGTGTTATTTATGTTTATCAAGTGAATTCCGCAGTACGTTGAAGTAAACGGAATTTTATTCCATCAGTCTGCTGACAATCAGGTTCTCCATTTGCCTTTGTCGTATGAATTTCACTCTTTGCTCGCGAACATTGACAGGATTCAGATGGGCATCTTCTTCGTGCTTCAGCATAGGAGACAGTTCAGTCGTGTTCTCGGAATCTGACACAGATGATAGGAACTCAGTATGACAGTGATCCTGATGCTGTTCATAATTAAATATCTCAGACTCACCCGTCGAAGTATCAGGGTTCACATGCAATGAATTTGATATATCTTTCGGAAACTGTGATTTCTCATAACCCGACAATGAGAGCAGGGTATGATCCGGTTCGGACGTCATTATTAGAGAATTGTTCTTGCTAGTGCTCAAGTTTTTCTTGTTCATGTCCATGTATGGTGTATTTAGCTTAATGTAATTTTGAAACAGAAATAAAAAAAGATATCTTTGTTGTGCACTGTATCTTTTTGAGAATGTATCTTTTAAACTGAAGCATGCATATTAATAAATATTACATTATATTATATTATGTTAATATAATATGTTAATATACATGTATATGATATATTATCCTAAAAAATTTTATAAAAGTGTAGTATCCCGTAAATACTTTTCTAAAATTAAATTTTTAAAAATTCATCAAATACATTATTGACCACAACAATTTCAATGTATGATTATTTATTCTCAGCATTGATTGATAACTTTGTTGTTTGCGTGCGACATTACTTATTTACATCTTTTCTTTAAAATATTCTTTTATGTATTCAAATATTATGCTTTTTACCTTTTCTCTCTGTCTTTCTGTCTTAGACTCATTACCGTAACAGAATAAAGATAAAAAAGTAACTCACCATTTTTACACTTTCCTGCAATAAGTTTTCAATAGTCTTCACAAGATTTGTAAAGCTTGGACGTGACGCTGGTTTAGCTTCCCAGCATTGTAACATGACGTCATATATTTCGCGGTTAGCATAATCTGGTTGTTCCATTCTATAGCCCACGATTAACTTTTGATACAGTTTTTCTGCCTCTGTGTCTAAAATGCCGGGATATGGCATTTTAGACAGGGTGAAAAATTCCCATAGCATTATGCCGAAGCTCCACACGTCGGATTGCGTCGAGAAAACGTGATCTCCGATCGATTCGATGGCCATCCATTTTACTGGAACTGGAGCTTGCCCTCTTTTCTTGTAATAATCTTTGCTAAACATATTCTTTGCTAAACCAAAGTCGCAAATTTTCACTACGTTGTCCTCGGTAAGTAAAATATTTCTTGCCGCCAAGTCACCATGCAACACCTGTAGAAGAATATACGTATGTATAATGAATGATGCACCGCATATCGTGATATGAATGATATAAATTTCGAGAAATGTAAGAAGTTAGATATAGTTTAAGCGAGTTTTATTCTGCAAATCGTATTTTGAAGATTCAATTTTTTATGTTACTCGAAACTGAGTAATTCTAATTCATTCCATTATACTCTATTCATTCATTTGCCATATTGAAATTCAAAACTCAGTATATTTCAGCATTAACTTTATAATAATTTCTTTTGCACAATTATGTAATATGAATGAGGAAATGATATAAATATTTATATTAAATCTCCTTGTTCCTGCTAAGAGAAGTTGTAATAAATTTTTAGTTTTTTATTCTGAGTTGTGACATTAATTTACTCTAAATTATTAACTTTAAAGCTGTGATCTGATTAGATCACGTATCTTAGAGATTTGAGATTACGGCTTATGGATCAAAACCTTACTTTTCGTAAAAAAAAATATCAGAACTTAGAATTCATAGCAAAAGATTAAAGGTTTCTTATGTATTGTGAATCAGGTTTTTCATCTTTCTTTTTTTTTTGCCTTCTTTTTATTTTGTTCTTTTTACCTTTCTTTGACTGAGATATTCCATGCCACGTGCAACTTGGAGTGCCCAAGACAACAGATCCTGAGTACAGATTGATTTGAAATTTTGGGGCAACATTTTGTAATTGTCACAGAAATTTGATTGACCTGAATTACTGCTAGGTACGCAATTTGATGAAATGTTAATCTCTGACGAGTCTGTATCCGTTCCTGGACAGTACTGTACCACATCAATGTTCGATTTCGCACTGTAATGTGAGAAAAAAATAAATATACTTCTGTATATTTTATTATTTTGCGAAGAAGAAAGAAAAAGAATCTTGTTAAATTGCAATTTCTTGTTTTTGATTGTTATATGTGTTTTTTTATTTATCAATATATATTTTAGATACAATATAAGTTTTGGATACAGAATATAATTAAGAGTCAATTTTCCTGAAATAGATGTCTCTTGAAATAATATTATTAAGACAACATGCTTTCGTGTTAGAGTATAGAAATTTATTTTGCTAAAAACATATTTATCTAAAAATGAAAATTATTGAATTATTAATTTATCACAGTTTTAATACCATCAGTATTCTTTTCAAGTTATTTTTTATACATGAAAAGAAAGTACTCGTTTTTAATTAATACTTAAGTTATATCATATAAAAGTGAGGAGATATAAAATATAGCTAGTTTAAAACAATTACAAATACTTTATGAATGTTTTATAGTGTGTATTAAAAACAAGGTAAACATAACAATTAGCAGCGATTGTTAGAATGTAGACAAACCTGTTATCATTAGTGGTGTTAACAGTTGTCTTCGCTATATTGATAGTCAGATCGAGTTTTCCAGTCTTGGAATCAATTTGATCAATGAAATCATTTCTATGTCTTAAAAGATGTTTATGCAAATTTCCAAAGCTACAATATTCAAGTATCACCAGCAGTTCACCTAAAGTAACATTATTGGCAATGATTAACAATTATTTAATTTTATTTACCGCATCTTTGCTTCAAAAAATTTTGATAATTTCTTTAAAGAAGCGGTATTTTAATAAAAAAATTAAATATTTAATTTAGTTTTTTAAATTAGTGCAGCATATAAGTACCTTTCGATACATTTTTAGTGCAAGCCCCGAGAAGATTGACGACGTTCGGATGTTTGCCAAGGTACAGCATAATTTTCAATTCACTTACAAGAGCACGAAGGTAAATTGTATCATCGGATTGACGAACCATTTTTACGGCAACAGTAGTGACAGTTTCATTTTTGCATATTCCAAGTGCTTCCGCTTTCATTACCGCTCCAAAATAACCTCTATCCAATTGCTCTTCTAAAAAATAATCATTCACAATCTGCTTAATTAAAGCGGATTTCTCGATATTTATAACATACTACAAAATATAATAGGGCTTACTTAGCTTTAACCGTTCTCTTGGAAATTCCCACTTCTTATCATAAAGAAGGAATTGCTCTTTATTTTCAGTCGTCGGATTTGGAGTTAAATATTCTCCATCAAAATATATAAGATCTGGTACCAACAATTCTTCTCTCCTTTTCTGTATAACGATTCAATTCAATTTTATTAGATTTTTAATTTTCTCCATAGAATATTCTCTTACAAAAAAACTGTTGAATTTATTTTTTAATATATTTCCTTACAAATTATAAAAATTACGAAATATTCAATTTACCTTTTCACGATTAAACTTAATTGTGAAGAAGATCGTTATAATCACTAGGGTGAAACTCAGAATAGATATTGAAGTAACTAATATTATGTCAAATGTGTACCCTGTGAAAAGTTTTAAATTTATAATCTGCTGAATACCTATACAGCACATAAAACTAAAAGATAACGAAAAGATATCTTTCTTAAGTCATCTTTTCGGCAAGATTAAAAGACGTCTAAAAGATGTTTTTCCGATCACACGAAAAGTCATCTTTTAGAAGCCGTCTAAAGGATGTCTTCAAAAAGTCAAAATTAATTTTAGTTGACGAAAAGATGTCTCTTTGGTCATCTTTTTAGTCCTCTTTTCGGCAAGACAAAACATGCCTAAAAGATCTAACAGCATATAATAATATAATTATGCAAAAATTAGTCATTAATGAATATATGTGTAGCAATGTGTAACAAAATAAGTAATATTATTTTAAAATTTTTATAAAATCTTTTCATAAAACGTCGTCGCGTTGCAAGAAAGCGCTCTTTCTTGATTAGACTAGATATCCACAAACTCGCATAAGTTCGGTTCACGCCGCTAGTAGTCGCAAGGATTATTCGTTTTCTCGTAAGTAAAGTCCGTTTCTGAAACTATATAAATAAGCTTAAAATTTATCTAACTAATCAAAGCACATTGTTTCTTCGCGTATGTGCGTTGAATGTAATCTCAACAAGGCATTTAATTTATGTGGAAATAGATGCTCTTAATTTAAATATATATTTTTTCAAAATAACACAGTACACAAATCAATATAACCTAATCAAATAAATGTATGTGTGCATATAAAAGTAACATAATATTGTATGCAATTACCATACATACTGGAAACATACTGAAAACCTACTGTTCACATATTATAGATATTCGTGATAAATACTGCAATATGATCAATTATTTTTATTAAATATATTAACGAAAATATATCCAAAATATTATTTTAAAGGATGACTAAAAAATGTCTAAGATTCATATGTTTTAGACGTCTTATGGCTGAAGGCTGTAAGAGGACTTTTACTGGGACATTCGTCGTCTTTTAGTCACCTTTTCGTCGTCTATATGCTCAGACTAAAAGATGTCTGTACCAAAAATCTGTCATCTTTTAGTCATCTTTTAGTCGACTATGTGCTGTATAGGATATGTACAAAAAAAGTTTTTCCTACAAAAAATGTGATATCAAGGAAATGCGCCAACTATAAAAATGGATAGTTCATAATACTCTTTGGTTAGTGTTTATAGTCTGTAAGAAATAAAAAAGATAATATAAAGCAAACAAATAAGTATTTTTATACAATTATTTTAATACATATAAATATTTTAATATATAAATATTTAAATACTATACATAAATCTTTTATAAATAAATATATGATTGCACGCACGCACGCACGCACGCAGTGAGAGAGAGAAAGAGAGAGTTAGGCAATTAAGATATTTATTCGGTATGAAAGATAATAACTTTAACACATAATTATTTGAATACAAATAAATTTTTTTTTAAATACTTGGCGCCGCCAAACCGAATAAATTAATTGTCTAACTTTCTCTCTTAATGTGTTTGTGCGTGCGCAGGTGTGTGCGTGTGTGCGTGTATGCGTGTGTGTGTGTGTGCGTGTGCGTTGCGTGTGCATGTGCGTGTGTGTGTCTTTCGTATTTTCCTCCTCCTGCGTGTATATGTATAAATTATTGTTATCATAATTGATAAGTTAGTATGTAATTTAGTTAGTAAAAAATGATTGTTAACATATTAAAGCAGTTAAGACATTTATTCGGTTTGGCGGCGCCAAGTATTTAAAAAAAAATTTATTTGTATTCAAATAATTATGTGTTAAAATTATTATCTTTCATACCGAATAAATATCTTAATTGCCTAACTCTCTCTTTCTCTCTCTCACTGCGTGCGTGCGTGCGTGCAATCATATATTTATTTATAAAAGATTTATGTATAGTATTTAAATATTTATATATTAAAATATTTATTTGTATTAAAATAATTGTATAAAAATATTATTTGTTTGCTTTATATTATCTTTTTTATTTCTTACAGACTATAAACACTAACCAAAGAGTATTATGAACTATCCATTTTTATAGTTGGCGCATTTCCTTGATATCACATTTTTTGTAGGAAAAATCTTTTTTGTACAAAGGTAATTAATACAAGAGTTCTTTTTTTAGGCGTACTTTTGTAGAAGGATACTTTTTTGAGGCGTAATTTTTTAGGCGTTTTTTGAGCGCGTATACTTGGCGCATTTTTGTACCTTTTTTTGAAAAGGTAATTTTGTTAGGATTTCACACATTTTGTAGTAATAATTATATCTTTTTTGAGACGTAGATTTTTCGTGCGATTTGAAAGAATCTCGACGTCGATTATTTCGATGTTTCTATGTTTTTACAAAATATTATTTAAAAAAAATTTCGCTACGTCTACTTTTCATGTCAAAATGGGATTTGTTAATATTATAAATAATAATTCTATTTAAAAAGTATCAATTCATGAATCTGATAATTGGCGACAAAAACATTAATATCACGAAAACGTGCACATGAACTACATAGCCAACGTACACGTTTGGGCTGAAAGGTAACGCGTATGTGCACGATTCTGATTCTATTCCGTATTATGGTAGACGGGGGTTGTCTGGCACGGTCCCTATGCGTGCGCCGGTGCCGCCGAACACATTGGTTCTCGTGGCGCATCTCTGTGTTGCGATCTTCGCGACCCGGACATCCCGGTTGACGGGAATCGCCTGGCACAATCCCTACGCGTACCCCGGTGCCGCCGAACACATTGGTTCTCGTGGCGCATATCTGTGTTGCGATCTTCGCGACCCGGACATCCCGGTTGACGGGAGTCGTTTGGCACGATCCGTACGCGTGTCCCGATGCCACCAAACCCATTGGTTCTCGTGGCGCATCTCTGTGTTGCGATCTTCGCGACCCGGACATCCCGGTTGACGGGAGTCGTCTGGCACGGTCCCTACGCGTGCTCCGGTGCCGCCAAATCCGTTGGATAACACATTGAGATTATGGGTCGGTTCTCTTTATTATAACTATCCTGAGTTGCACTAGTTCAGCAGTGCAGCTCAGTCAGTGCAGACGCCGCATAACAGTGGCGCTCTTACGTCGAAAAAGCGAACTGGACATTTTTCGCTGGGGCGACGATGACGTTTCTTAAGTGAAAATTGCCCATTTTATATGATTTTAAACTTTACATCGTGATATCTCCGCTCGTGGTTCACGTAAAATAAAAATAAAAACACTTTCATTATATGATTCGACCCCAAGCTTTCGATTAAGCTTACTTAGAATTTGATCGGTTCCGTCGTTAATGAGATCCGATAATCGAAGGATTTCTCATAACGACGTCTCGCGTAAAAGAGACACGGCCGTGTCCCGGCGCCCCGTTCGCGTAACTTGGCGCGCGAGACACTACCGTGCCTCTTGATTATTTAGGAATATAATATTTACTTATAAAATTTACATTTTGTGTCTTTCACCGTTATCTGCTGATAAGTTTCGTTACTGCCCAATCGACTAATGGCCCGACATAAATATTTTCCGCTATTATGTGGCATCATATATTTTATATGTAATTCTTGATAATTATATTTAAAAAGATATTGATCACTTTCCTTTAACAACATACTATCCTGAAAATTATTAAAAAAATACAGTGCATCACAATCAATTATTTAATCCTAAAACGAGAATAATTAATGCACATGTACCTTGTACCAAATAACTGTTGGTTTTGGCATGCCCTTTGCAAAACATTGCAATATCACCGTATTGTGACCTTCGGTGATTACATCGATATATCTTATTTTAGTCCTATTCAAATTGGTTTCGTTGAAAAACGGCAGAATCGGGTCTATATAATATTATGTAAAAATAAATAATTAGTTTAGACAATTTAACAATGTAACTTGATTGATATCGAATTTTGATTAATAAATGTATCTTTTTAATAAATGAGCTTTATGTGCACCCGAGAATATTATATTTTATATATAATATGTAATGTTTTTAAATACAGGATGTTTCAGAAGACAAAATTTTAAGCGTCTACTTCATTCACACTAAAAATGAAATGAAGCCAAAAACATAGATCAGCGCACACTTTCCTTCTGAGTTAAACAGACTTTTCGTTTACAACTGATAACGTGCTTGCATTGATGATTTATAAATTATCGTTCCATTCATTTTCTGTTAAAAGTAAACCGAATTATCAGATGAGTCTATGTGACGGGACATTTAAAACTTTCCTTCGTTATACACTTGTTGTTGCTGTGGGAGTAAAATAATCTATTCGCTTAGTGTAACAAAGTACAAATACTCTGGGAACTGTTTTTGACAATCTATAATACGTCGAGTCAAGTCATGCATTGATGTAGAAGGAAACCATTTCCAGCGATTTGTTTTATAATTAAAATCTGTCAAATCAAAGTACATGTAAGTAAAAAAGTGTTTATAACTTGGAAAGAAAGCATTTCCAAATTCATTAATATGACCGTATTTCATCCTTACAGTAAAAAGGCTATGCTTTTAAGTTTGCCTATGTGTTCATGAAATCATGATAAGATCTTTTTTTAAATTAATTGTGAATCAAAATACTTGTAAATAAATAAATTATACCATAAATAATTAATGTGTAAGATGCACGGTTAAAAAGAGGATCTAAGGTCTTCTGATTCGATGTGTTCATGATTTCTCCGGTACAGAAATAATTTTGCGCATCTGATTTTTGGATATTATTGAACTTCAACGTCGATCGATAAGTGAATGGAGTTCTGTGCTGCACAAGCTTCACTCTTTCTGAAATTAACAAAGATTGTAATCAATATTTATATTTATCAATAAATATTTATATAATTATCTATTTGTTAACATTTGTAATATTTCATGTACTATGCTGTATCGTATCAGTAATGTAAAAATTATTTGATTAAAGAAATTATATATTAAATCATAATTTTGTATGCAGTATAGGAATAACTTAGATAAGTTGACTTAATAAAAAATAAAAATTAGGAAAATTGTATTGCCAATGTAAGATATTGTGTATGACATACACATTTTATTTTTATTGTTTGTGAAAGTATTATCAGCAGAATTAAAGTTAAATTATAACCTTAATTCATCTTCCTAAAAAAATTTTATATTTTACATTTTTACTTTTTTATTTAAAAGTAATTCTTTTTCTTTCATTTTTTTTAATTAATTGTTTAAAATAATTAAATTTAAAATAATTAATTACCTGTTTCATTGACTGGCTTTTCAGTTTGATTTACACGTACAGTCCACGTAAAATTATTTGCATAATTATAAACGGAAGCGGCACATACCAATTCTATATTATCACCTTTTACCACAGATTCCCTTGGCTCAATAATACCAAAAACGCCTAATCCATCTAAATATAAGAGAGAAGGAGTTATTGTTGATTTTTATTGTATTGATCTAAAAATGTCTTTTCGACTGATTAAAACCTTTTTAAAAATTATAACTCACTTAATCTATTTCACATTTAACAATATTTGCAACGATAAGATAAGTTTTGCATGTAAGATAATTTTAACAAGTTTGCATAAGAAATAAATTAAATATATGCATAAATTTGATGTAATACATTTGTAAAATTATGTCAACCAATTAGAATCTTATCCTCTCTAAATTTAACTCTCCCATTGATATTTATCTGAAATAAATCGAAAGATACGAAATAATGTAATTACAAATTATGAGCAAGACGCGTAGAAGAAAATATTTTTACCTGAAACAAGAATGGTTTCATTCTTAGAATCACAGCCAAGAGTATTACAAGCTTCACATTTTATTTTCCCTGATACCTCGATAGGCATCATAATCATTGACTCGATTTTGTAGCTGGAATTATAAGCTGCTCTTTGCGTCACATTCTATGACACCCATAGAATTTCTTTATTATACTAAGCGGATACGGAATAAATCTTGTCTAATTGATACAAATTAACGTGAAATTGCGTTTACCGTTAGATATACAATCGTTGAATTCTCAAGCAATGGATACTTAGGACATCTCAAAAAACTCCATGTTATATTTGGAGATGGATTAGATATTATTTCGCAATGAAATTCTGTACTTTCATTAGGCGGATAGTAGGTTTCAGTACGGATTAATGAGGAAATTGGTTTACCTGAAATCCAAAAGATTGTACGATAATGGTACAAACAAACAGTGCGTTATATTATAGTTGTGTATTTATTGTAGTCTTTTTTTAATATTAGAAAATAAGTTCGATACCGATGACATCCAGTAAGAAGTTCTTTCTTACGGTCCAAAAAGGGTTTTCTATTTCAAGCGTATAATTTCCTGAATCCATTATGTTCAATCCAGTTATTAGCAAACTGGATGTTATGCTATAATGGTCTTGCATATGTTTTACATAATATTTCGGGCTTTCTACAATTTTCTCGCCATTTGGGTTAAACCTATGTATAAAATGTATATTGAATATATTTCCATGTAACGAATAATGAAAGCAATATTTAATTATAAGATTTATTTTATAGCCTTGTAATAGCAAAATAAACTGCAATTACTAATCATAATCTTTATTAAGAAGGTTTAAAGTTTAAAATTATAAAATATATTTTTTTAGAAATCATATTTTTTGAAACAACTGTGATGGTTCCTGAAATACTGAAACAATTGAATTTAAATTATTGTTATATGTTTAGAATTTCATTGTTAATTATTGCTATCGGGACATTGTCGATTCAAAATTTGTTGTTTTATAATAAAAAAACCAACTAAATTTTTTTTGCAAATTATGTGTTTTCTTTATTTGGCCACCTTTTGTTAAAATTTATATTGATAAGTTCCACTATTGCGCAATAGAAACTTAATGTGAGAGTTGAACGGCATTAATGTGATTTGTCTCAGATGATTAGAAATTAAGTAATCTCCTATCAAGCTGATGAAAGATATTTATTTTATCTATTAGTAATCTCATTTCAAAATTAGTATTTAGCGATTTTTTTATTGTTTAGAATTTATACTTTTAATTAATGAATATGCAAAGTTCGAAAATAAATTTATAGTACAATTATATACTAAGAATGACTTAATGCTTTTTATTAACTATTGTTGTCTGCCTTATAAAACTATTTTATTAATTCTCTTTTAATAAATCTGCTTTTTAAGTTTTTTTAATATGTTGTAAAATTTTACCATTGAAAATGATTTGTTAATATTATTTGGTCTTCAATTAAGAGGTAGTACATTCTAATTTCTAGTATAACATTTTCGCCGCTTTCTCCCTTTTTATAAAAAGTATTGTTCTTAAAAAGAAATTGATTTCTGTCTTCTATATCTGAAATTAAAAATATCATTATATTTCATGGAATCATACGTATATAGATAATTTGCTTTACTTTTAAATTGTACGGTACGTGCAATTATGCATTGTACTATCTTCATTCTCAATGCCTGGTTTACAATGCGTAATACGCATTGAAATTTATTGCATTTATATCTAATTTAATTGAAATATGTATAAGTTTCGCCATAAATATATATGTAACTTGTAATTACACACACACGCGCGCACGCACATACTATACGTATATATTTATATTTATAAATAAAATAATAATAAACTAACCCGTATAAAATCTGTCAATATAAATGTATGCCTTCTCAATATCTTGACCCGACTTAACAACGCACTGATAATCCCCGGCATCCTCTTCTTGTGGGTTAAATATCATCAACTGAGATGTAACTAAGAGAGTTTTTCCATCGATTTCTTTTTCAAATGCTTTTATTTGCCTCCTTCTGCTATTCTACAAGTAAAAGAACATGTTTATGACAATTTAATAGTGAGTACAAGTGATAGTGTAATCGGTAAAAATCTATTTATGAAACCTGCATTGCTTGTACATACATCATAGATGTACAATATATTATACATGTATAAGATGTACATTTTCAACTCTTAGGTAAGAGACTGTGTTTGTGTGAAGAATGTCTCAGAGCTTCAAGACTAAAATATTGACTTCTAATTCTTGTAAGAAAATATAAATAATTAGGAATATTAATTACAATGTTAAATATTTTTTTGGTTACTTTAGGAATAATGATATAATTAATATTATGTTACTCAAAGAATAAGATAAAAAAATTATGTAAAAACAGAGAAGTCTCCGGCTCCATTAATTATGTTAATTTTTTCTACGTTACCAATTGAGAATTGATATATGCTCTCAGATAGTAACGCATGCAGAAAAATTTTAGTATTATTTTAATTTTAAAATATAATGTATAATATTGCAAATGTAATGGAAAATATGGCCAACTAACGAGCAATTTTTTGAGTGTTGTGTGTGATATATTATTGTACGTACTTCTTTACAGTAAAAATACCCAAATAGCACATAATATATATATATATATATATATATATATATATATATATATATATATATGTGCTATTTGGGTATTTCTATACAATATATATATAAATATATATATATATTCTATGAACGTTATATGAATATTTATAAAGAATATTCGAATATTCTATAGAAAATATGGAAAACACGACCAAACATTGATAGTATGTTCATAGCATATTCGAATCGCACAACTATAAAGGTTCCATAAACATATATAGAACGTTTTATACGATGTTTCATAGAATGTTGTATGTATTTTTACATAGAACATTCTGTAAATATTCTATAAACATTTAGGTAACTTTTTTGCATGTCCTAGGACCGGATTTCCTAACTTCCTGTTAAGGGGTTTCTGTAGCCTTCCGCGGTACCAACAATTTTTGTAAACCCGGCCATATCTTCGTATTGCTTTCATAGATTGGAAAATCCTTTTACAGAATGAAAGTACAAGCATTAATATATGTCTGCTCCGTAGTATTGATGCTGGAAACAACAAAAATTTTTTAATAAGCTGTCAAGTCATGACAATATATGCTTGACATAAGATCTCTGCAATCCGTATTTGTGAAATACCACCGAGTAAACACATAGATTATATTAACAAACAACATAGAATTTTGTAAATTTCATTTTGACACATAATTAAAAAGATTTTAGTTTACAAAAATTATGTAACGTGTGGGTGCATTATAGGTTAGGTTAAGTAAAGAAGAGCGAATATTTTTAATTTTTTTTTTCGTTTTTTATATGAAGTCGATACTCGTGTGGTTCATTTTTGCGTGTACTTTAATCCTGCAAAAGGATTTTGTATTCTGTAAAGCCAATTTGATAATTTATAATATTATAGCTTGGAATTCCGGCCTACATTATCGACCTCGATCAAGTTCGAGCGTTGCTCCAGGATCCCCTTAAGGGGATGCTTAAACTATTCTATTTGACCGACGGAACACCGATTAATTTTTGGCTATCCAATCTTCTAATTCCAATCTTCAGATTGGAAAATCCTTTTCAGGAAATAAAGTATAGATAATGACAGAGTGCGGAAGCGAATAATTTCATATGAAAAAAAGAAATTTATAATTGTCATTGACTTATAACAACATTCACTTAATATAAAAATTTTACACCTTGTGCACATAAATGAACCTGATTCCGCACTCAAGTGAACATTAAGGAACAATACCGTGTTTTCAGAATAAGTTTAGAGACTTTAATATAGAAGAACAAATAGCCAGAAAAATACATACGCAATGCACATGCAGAGTAGTAAATAGAGCAGTAATTATGTAAGAAAATAGTTGCGAGATTCCCTGAGAGATGGCATTGGTGTGTGTCGGTGTGACACTTCCTTGTGTTAGTAAGTGAGCACAAGGAAGATTCAAACATACACACTACTACACACAACCCGAGTGCGTGAGGATACGCGCAAAACACGAAAGAAGTTGGTCGAACTGTCAAAATGCGTGAATCACGAATTCCTGTTCGCTCCGTATATTTTGGAGCGAAACCGTGTACGGTGTCTCGCAATGAACAACGAGTGAGATAGTGTCGTGGTTAGATTAGGTTAGTGACAGGATATTAGTGTATAAATAGTTGGGATATAAAGTGTATAAAATTTTTTGAGTGAATAAAAGCTTCAAAGAATCACAGTCTTAAATTTGAATGGTACGTATAACCAAAATCAAAAGCGTCTATTTTGACGATACTGATTAATTTTTTATAATCAAAATCAAAGGCGTTTATTTGACGGTACTGATTTATTTTTTATAATCAAAATCAAAGGCATCTATTTGATGGTACTGATTTATAATAAAAATCAAAGGCGTCTATTTGACGTTACTGATTTATAATAAAAATCGAAGGCGTCTATTAAACGGTACTGATTTATTTTTTATAATAAAAATAAAAGGCGTCTATTTGACGGTACTGGTTTATAATCCCAAATAGGAACATATGCAGAAAATATTTAGCTTAATTTTAATTTTAAAATATTACGTATAATATATTGCGTAATAAGTCTACATTTAAATTTTAAATTCTGTTATTCTAAATTTAATTATTGTAACAAAAGATTGCTACAAATTATTGTAGCAATCTTTAAAAAATTGATGCCTAATATGAATTCGTATATAATTGTAACATTAGTAAGAATCATTTTTGCACAATTATTACGGAATATATTTTAGAAATTAATTTTGCAATTATTGTAAAAATTGTTACAGCATAAAATTGTACAATTATTATTCAAGTAATTCTAAGAAATCCTTTTTACTTTTTATTTTTTACATAACTTTGCGTCATAATTTTGTCAATATTTAGAACTTATAATTATAAAATTCTATTTCAGTAAAAGATATGTGTTTTGCAAAATCATCTTATAATAATTATTGCGAAATGCTGTGAATAAAAAATTGCAATAATTATGCATTTATTACAAAAGTTTCCTATCTCGGATAAAAACCAAAGGCGTCTATTTAACAGTTCTGATTTTTAGTAAAAGTCAAAGGAGTTTATTTGATGATATTGATTTATTTTTTATAACAAAAATCAAAGGCGTCTATCTGACGGTACTGGTTTATTTTTTATAACAAGAATTAAAGACGTCTATTTGACGGTACTGATTTATAATAAAAATCAGAAGCGTCTGTTCTGACGGTACTGATTATAATAAAAATCAATAGCGTCTTTTTTAAGACGGTACTGATTATTACAACAATTTATTGGTTGCGTTCTCATGGATATGGTCGTTGTAGGGACCTATTCAATGTTCTTAATATTGAATATCATTCAATAATATGATTTTATAGTTTTAGTCACACTTCAAGACACAAAACTAGTACTATACATCAAAATCTAGCACAAATTATTAAATATATTTCTTTTATAAGATATAATAAATTTGTTAGATATAATAAATATGTTAAATAATAATAAAGACGTTATATTATTATATGTACTAAAATCATACGCGATTTTAATGTTTATTAAAATATTATCAGGGTGAAGGGCCCACAGTTTGTAGGGCGGCCAGTGTCTGAAAGGAAATTCGGACGCTTTAGCCGTCTTAGAACATCGAGAATCTTGGCAACATCGAGATTCTTGGTAACAATGAGAGGAAAAGACGGAAGATCATATATCTGTCCTCGTATCGTAAATAATCGAGGCGGTAACATTGCACGCACAAGCGTGCAATATATATGTATATGCTTGAACTAGGATTGATAATATAGGAAATTTTTATATCATATTCTGGATTATCGAACTCGTGCAAGTTCGTCCGTCAGTTTAGAATCCCCTTAAATTAACTAATAGTTTAATTATATGTCTGAACTTGTCTAATTTGAAGATAAAACAAAAACGTATAATTTAAATATTACTTACAAGGGATATATCACAACTGTTTGCAACCGATTTGATTCTCCCTGAAATATGTTGATAAACACAAAAACTAAGAAACTCATATTTTTTACATGTGCGCAAGTTCATGTTTAAGGGGCAAAACACCCCTTTGATGAAAAACGGTCTTTCTCTTTCAGGACGAATATCGTCGAAAGTATAACAGATAGAAAAAAAATTTTTTAAGTAAAAGTTAAATGGTTTGAAGAGTACACTTTATAATAGTTATTTAAAAAAATAAAAAAATTAAGTAGTACGGGAAATATTAAAAAAAATTTTTGAAAATTTGCTTCACCCCTTAAACATAAGCTTGCTCAGATATAAAAAAAAATATGGGTATCTTAGTTTCTTGTATCAACATATTTCAGGGAGAATCAAATCGGTTCCGGACAGTTGTGACATATCTTTTCTTAGGTTACCAAGAAGTTGGAAAAACCGGTTTTATTAGACATATGCATCCATATTATTTGTATTATATTTAATTCCAAGGATATTTTTTGCGAATATATGTATTTTAAAACAGAATAGATACTTATAAAACATTCCATTATGATCCGAAATTAAAAACATTTATATTATTTAAAAATATTATAGAATATTTCGTGCGTGTGCTATAAATAATGTGCAATAAATATATTCGGCAAATATTCTAAGAACATTTTTATTTATCACGAATATACGACTTCCAATTGTAACATTCCATGCATATTTATTTAATATTTGATTTAAATATTCCAAAATTGAGAACATTCATTCCTAATAAGAATATGCATAAAACATTGTGTGCTATCTGGGTAGTATTAACCTTTCGATCTTACTAGATTTTCTTCACTGACGAAGAGGCGTATATACTATTGCTAGTGTAAAGAAGTCCTGTAAAGAAATATAAGAATATATCACACACAACACCCAAAAAGTTGATAGTTAGTTGGTTATATTTCCCATTATATTTGCAGTTCATATACCGAGCGTTTTAGAATTGTAATAATGTATAATATATTGTGTAATAAGTCTAAATCTAATTTTTAAAATGATTAATTCTAAATTTAATTATTGCACCATATAGCAATCTTTAAAAAATTGTTGCTTAGAATAAATTCTTATATAATTGTAATATAATTGTAATATATAATTGTAATATTAAAACGAATCAACTTATAGTACAATTATTACTGAATATATTTCAGAAATTAATTTTGTAATTATTGTAAAAACCGTTACAGCATAAAATTGTGTAATTACACAGCCCCACAAAAAAAGTGGTCTGTCTGACGGACCAGACCAGTATATTCTTATGTATTTTGACCCGCTGAATCCAAATCTGAAATCAGAAGGCCTTGTTTTTTCACCCCTACAACTTAACTTTTTTTTTATTTCGTTAATTAGGTTGTAGGAGTGAAAAAACGAGGCTCTCTGACAATTCTTACTTCGGATTCGGATTCAGCGGGTCAAAATACATAAGGATATACTGGTCCGTCGGACAAACCACTTTTTTTGCGGGGCTGTCTTATTATTCAAGTAATAGTAAGTAATTTTGTAATTTTATTTTTTAAGTAAATTTTTTCACAATTTTCTCAATAATTACAACTTGTAATTATAAAATTTTTTTTAGTAAAAAGTATGCGTTTTGTAGAACTACCTTATGACAATTAATGCGAAATGTTGTGAAAGGAAAGAAGCAATAACTCTGCATTTATTACAAAAATCTCTGGGCTGTTAATTAAGATTTTTTTGCAATAATTAACTACTGACAGAACCAAAGTGTGAATGTCACACATTTTTGGCGTGTAATGCCTGTCCCTCGTTTTAAGACGTGTATGAGTGCGTGAATTTAAAAAAAAATTGAGAATATCACACATTGGTTCTAACACTGATATTATTCTAATTCTGCTTTTACTATCTAAAATTAATTGTAAGACAGTCTATCTACCTGTTGTGGAGTATTCCAATCAATTTTGTATTTCATGGCCACCTCAATTTTGACAGTACAATTCACGTAGAGATTGTGTTCGATTGTTCGACCAATTAGCAACTTTGGTTTGTCTAATTCTCGATTTACTGTGCAAACAATTTAAACATTCTTATTACACGATAATTATAAATAACTATTATGTCTATATTATTTTATCATAAAGTTCGAACAAATACGTGTTACATCCGAATCTCAGAATTCTTATTGGGATGGGTCCAAGCGAAGGAGAGGCTTGGCAAGAGAGAAAATTAAGGTTGAGTGTGGTTGAAGGTGGACGTACAGCTTACCTTATTAACCCGCTGGTGTGCATGTGGGAACGCGGAAAGTGAGCCGAACGCATGTTACGGAATTGCATGGGTCAACGCCTCGTGCGAGACGCTATGATTCTCTTTGACGCTATTCAGAGAAGTGCGAGTAGTATAGATATGAGAGTTCTAACCCATGGGGCAATGAGCGGGGTGCGGGGCGCGGGGGTTCTCGGAGCGCGCGGGGGTATGACGTCACAGGAGTGGTGGGGATGACGCCACAGGATTGAAAGCGCTTTTATGACCGTCATAAAATTTTTTTTGGTAGACCCAAGTTTGAAATACCTACCCTTGTATTGTATTTTAATAATATGAACAAAGATAAAACTATCTTTTCAAAATTTTTCAAGCGCCGATCTCGGGCTGCTAAAATTTATAATGTTAAAATTTATAATGTTATAAAATAATATTCTCTTTCTCGAGAGTGCACATGTAATAGGAATTTTTTGAATGCGTTTCTGTATTTCTAAAGATACCCTTTTTCCAGCGCTGTTCTCAGGCTGCTAAAATTTATAATGTTATGAAAGAATATTCTTTTTTTTCGAGAGTGCACATGCGATTGGAATTTTTGAATGCGTTTCTGTATTTCTAAAGATACCCTTTTTTTCCAGCGCCGTTCTCAGGCTGCTAGTGTAATAAACAGATTCAAGGATCAATGATTTTGAAAATATTTAAGTTGGAAAAGAGAGAAAATATAAAATCGGTCTGGAAGGGTGTAAGATCACAGTAGATTTTTGGAAGTTGCGACGAGTGTCTGTGCTTTGAGTAATGGCTAATGTGAATAATTTTAACGACGACAATGAATTAATGGAACTTGAATTAGAGGACGAAGTGTTTAACGACAGTGATTATATCAGTGACAGTGAAAATCAAGAGGATCCGCTTGAAAATCAAGAGGATCCGCGTGAAAACATTGACAATCCGCGTGAAAATATTGAGAATCCGCGGGAAAACATTGAAGATCCGGAATGGAATATTGAATATTTGGATGTGAACATTGAAGAACTGGATGACGAAGATCCACGTGAGAGCCTTGTTAACAAAATAGTGCTCGCATCTGAAATATTCGCGCAGAACGAACAGTGCGCTATATACTACTACTACATTATAGGCAACAGTTATGTGGCGTGTTCAGAGTGTATGCCCAATAGTATTAATCAAGATGATGAGGATAATGACGAATTAATGTCTGTTACACGCAAACACGTCACCTTGCCATATGATGCCATAGATGGCAAGTATTGCTCCGGTTGCTGAAATCCAGTGTTTATGATATTCCAGTGCAACATGTGTCCATTGTGTGCACAATAAAAACATTCATAAGTGAGGAAATTATGGATGAACGTCGATATTTGGAAGGCATTTTTGATGGTCTTGAAGCAGGAGAATCACAGAGCGAAACGCGTGTGATCTCGCCGGTGCAATTTTTACGCGATCGAGAACTTGGTATTCGCGGAACCAGTGGTCGCTTCATAAAACAGGGAGTTGAAATCGAAAGTGTGAGCCGCACATTCCGATTTGCGGACTGGGCATACACAAGGAAGCGACTAATGTTTAAATGGGAGCTGAAAAAAATCCGTAATACATCACACTATAAAGAAGCGGACAAAAAATTAAAACGTAAATACATTAAGGAAATCTTGGAAAAAAATAAACGTTGTAAAGCTCAGTACATCACGTTTCCTGCAGGTATCGACAGATGCGTCGAGTTAACAGTAATAAACAATTTTCGTTTTTCGGGTTTTAATATTTGTTTGAAATATATAAACGATAAAATGTGGAGTGTCGACGATTACCTTGAGCGATTATTTCGCGTGGGTGCAGCGATGCGATGAATGCGTGGAACGGCTCGAAGAACAAAGTCGGGTCAAGCGTCCGCGACTCTCGATCGGACACAGACAATCTTTGGTGGCGAGCATCGCGCGACTCGCGGGTGTAAAAAATCAACTGGAAAGACGCTTTATACATTTCGGTGGCGATTATGCGAGCGGTAGCGTGGAGAGACTCGTTTGGCGAGAAATCGATACCGCGTTTGAAAATCGTCTTCTGACTGGCGCGGTGATTAACACAGATTATATCGAGCCGCATAAATTTTTGGAAGACGCTGGTGGAATAGTGCTCGAGCGAGTGCAAGACATTTTAAGAGTGCGCAACAGCGTTAAAGTAAATACCATTTTCAATGGGGAATTTGTGACCGGCGATAAACGCGCAAACAAAAGTATTAATACGCGTAACTGCGAACTTTTTAATACATCAGATTTGCGTGAGTGGTATGAACAGCGCGTCATCGAACCTACTCTGGCGTCGCTCGAGGAATTCCAGGAACGCGACAGTGGCTGGGCGTTGTCGCGAATATTCAATTTGACCGTCAACGTTAACGAATATAATCCACTCCACGCGGGGTGTTATATCAAGTTACCGCAAGAGATAAAATTGAAGAGAGCGGTAATTAACGTGCAATCTAACGACAATGCATGTTTCGCATGGTCGGTGGTGGCCGCTCTGCATCCAACAGAAAGATATACAGAACGAGAATCATCATATCCTCATTATACGACGATACTGAATCTGAAAGACATTGAGTTTCCAATGACATTGAATCAAATAAAAAAGTTTAAAAATTCCAACAATATCTCAATCAACGTGTACGGGATAGAAGAAAAGGTGATTCTGCCGATACGCCTCGCCAATCGGAAGAGGGAGAGACACGTAAATCTTCTATACATGCAAGGAGACGACGCCGACGTGGGACATTTCACGTGGATAAAAAATCTATCCCGCCTCGTGAGCTCGCAAGTGAGCAAACATAATGGCAAGAAATACTTTTGCGATCGGTACGTATACAAGTTTAAGCAATATGCATATAAATGATTAATATAAATGAATAATATAAATAAAAAATTTTTTTTTTCAGATGCTTGCACTACTTCCATTCAAGCGACAAGCTGGAGGCTCACAGCATCGACTGCCAGGAAATGAACGATTGTGCAATTCGACTACCCAACGACAGCAACAAGTGGCTATGTTTAAAAAATTACGGTAGGAAGGAACGAATGCCATTTGTAGTGTACGCCGATCTAGAGTGCACACTAGAGAAGACGGATTCGGCAGCGCACCAACACCACCATCAGGCATTTAGCATTGCATATTACGTGCGTTGCTCGTTTGACGAATCGTTATCCGCGTACCGGTGTTATCGCGATAAGAATTGCATTGCATGGTTCGCAGAGGAATTAAAATGTTTGGCACATCGCGTAAAAGGTATTCTATCCGCGAATGTCCCCATGGAGATCTTATCGAAGCAACAATGCATAGCATATCGTAATGCTACACATTGCCATATATGCGAGAAACCGTTCGGGCCGGATGACGAAAGAGTGCGCGACCATTGCCACCTAACCGGACGATACAGAGGTCCCGCGCATTCGAGCTGTAATCTGAATTATAAAGATTCGTATACCATCCCTATAGTCTTCCATAATTTATCAGGCTACGACTCACATTTTATCATAAAGGAAATTGCCACAGCATACGAAGGAAACGTAGAATTGCTTCCTATAACGAAAGAAAAATATATATCTTTCACAAAACATGTTGAAGACACAGCCGACAGGTCAGAATCGCAAAATCATATAAAATTAAGGTTTATCGATTCATATAAATTTCTCACCACAAGTCTCGAAAAATTGGCAACATTTCTCAGCCGGGATAAATTAAAAATTTTACGTTCAAATTTCGCAAATCTATCGAACGAAGATTTCGATTTGTTGACGCGAAAAGGCGTTTTTCCATATGAATACGTGGATTGCATCGAAAAGCTGGAGGACTCGTGTCTACCGCCGCGCGAATCATTTTACAGCTCCTTAACCGGTGACACTGTATCCGACGGTGATTACGCGCACGCCGCGAACGTCTGGAAACGGTTCTCCATTCGAACCCTGGGCGAGTATAGCGATTTATATTTGAAAACCGATGTCTTGTTGTTGGCTGATATATTTGAAAATTTTCGTGATAGTTGCGTCACGAGTTATGGTCTCGATCCCGCGTACTACTACACCTTACCAGGTTTTACATGGGACGCGATGTTAAAACATACACGCGTCAAATTCGAACTGCTCACAGACATTGATATGGTCATGTTTGTCGAGCGCGGTATACGCGGCGGTCTGAGTCAATGCTCCAGCAGATATGCGCAAGCCAACAACAAGTACATGCAGTCGTACGATCCATCGAAACCTTCCTCGTATTTAATGTACTTTGATGTAAATAATTTGTATGGGTGGGCAATGTGTCAGCCGTTGCCGTACGCCGAATTTCGATGGGTCGACGATGCAGCGAACTTTGATTACAGCACGATCGCTTCGGATTCGCCCACGGGTTACATTCTCGAGGTCGATCTCGAGTACCCGCAACATCTTCATGACGCGCATACTGACCTACCGTTCTGTCCGACGCGCGATAAGCCGCCCGGCAAGCGGCAAGATAAGCTACTTGCAACGTTATACGACGAGAAGCGTTATATCATCCACTATCGTAACCTGCAGCAATGCACGCGTCACGGTCTTCGCGTTACAAAAATTCATCGCGTGCTACAATTCGCACAATCCACATGGCTTCGTAAATACATCGAATTGAATACGAAATTTAGAACACTCGCAAAAAATGATTTCGAAAAAAACTTGTATAAATTAATGAACAACGCCGTATTTGGTAAAACCATGGAAAACATTCGTAATCACGTCGACGTGAAATTATTAACTAAATGGGAAGAACGCTACGGCGTGGAAGCTCTGATCGCGCAACCGAATTTCCACAGTCGAAGCATTTTTTCTGAAAATCTCATTGCTATCGAGATGCGTAAACTCGAGGTGAAATTCGACAAACCGATATACGTAGGTATGTGCATCCTCGACATATCTAAAGTCTGTTTGTACGAATTTCATCACGAGTACATGTTACCTTTATATCGCGATAGATGTAAGATCACGTACACCGACACAGTCAGTCTCATATACCACATCAAGTGCGACGTGTATGAGACGATGAAACGCGACATTCATAGATTTGACACGAGCGATTATCCGATCGACAACGCGTACGGTATTCCGCTCGCTAATAAAAAAGTACCGGGTTTAATGAAAGATGAGAATAACGGCGCTATAATGACTGAATTGGTCGGGCTCAGAGCGAAGATGTACGCGTTGAAGGTAGATGGTAAGAGGGACACTAAAAAAGCAAAAGGCGTCAAAAGTAACGTTGTAGCGCGAACGATAACGTTCGACGATTACACGCAATGTTTGAAAAAGGAAATTGAAATGACGCGACAACAGACTTGCATAAGATCCAAGCTGCATGAAGTGTATACAGTGTCCGAAAAGAAAATCGCTCTGAGTCCGTACGACGACAAGCGATACATTAAGCCCGATTCTATCGAAACTCTGCCATGGGGACATTATCGAATACCTCTGTAAATGTAATATTATACTATGTATTACTGGAAAAGGTATATTAATAAAAGATTCTTTGTCCTTGCGTATCTCATATATTTCATATCGTATCTCATATATTTTACATTTTTATACTGTGTGTGTGTGTATTCATCTTTTTTATATTATATGTATTCTTTTTATAATGTGTGTGTATTCATCTTTTTTTTATATTATGTGTGTTGTGTGTATCTCATAATGTACTCATCTTTTTTATACTATGTTTTTTTTATAATGTGTGTGTGTGTGTGTGTGTGTGTGTGTGTGTGTATTCATCTTTTTTATACATGTTTGAAATGAATAAACTTTTTTTGTATGCAAATTAAACCACATTGTCCTTGTGTATCCATGAATTGTGCGACTCATCAAAGCCCAGCCATTTCATGTAAACCTTGTCACCTCTTCTGCGCAGTACCTTCTCCACAAGATACACGTCGGGATCGGTCGCGCGATGCAATTCATATTCGTAGAACGCTCCCGCGATAGATTTTCCACGATAGTCCTCGAGTAGATACGTCACGGGATTAGTACGCTGTACTTTAATGATTTTAAACACCTCGGTGGTCCAATTTGGCGTGTAACCCTTCTCGAAGACGGTCTTGTATTTGCTCACGCGCACCGAATCGCCTACTTTGAACTTTGCCGGTCCCGCAATCTTTATCACGCTGTATACCGTAGCTAAGAGTCTTTCGGCGATCGCGGGCGTAACATCGGCGGGTCGCATGCCGATCGTTCGATGTTTTCGCGAATTGTATTCTGAGACGAGACGCGGCAACGTATTGATCCATTTGTAGTTTCCATTGAGTGTAAACATCTTCCACATATCGTTCTTGAGCGTGCGATTGAATCGCTCGACAACCGATGCCTTCAACACCGAATATGTGGAATAATGATTTATGGCGTGTTTCTTCACAAGTCGTTGCACGTCGGCGTTGTAAAACTCCTTTCCATTGTCTGTCTGTAAATTTTTCGGATGTCTCTCGCTCTCTCGAATTATCTCGGCGATAGCTTTGGCTGTCTCGCTTCCACTTTTGCTCTTGAGCGGCACGGCCCACGCGTATTTACTCAACACATCGATGACGATAAGTATGTAGTGATAGCCTCTGTTGAAACGCGAGTACGGCTGCATCTCGACGATATCAGCTTGCCACAGGTCGTCGTATCCTCTAACTATAACACGTCTTCGTGGAAAATTTCTTCTCGCCGGGGCATGCAGTTCCTCGACGAGTCGCCGTCTCTCGGAACTGACGATATTTTCATCTTCAGATCTCATGTTTCAGCGATGCGATCATTGACTGGTAATAGTACGTGTGAAGATTTAACTTTTTAAACTGCTTTCTTATCTTCTCCGTTCGCAACCGTTTCTGACTCGGTGGTAGCGTCGCGTCGCAGCTCGCTTATCGCGGCCCGTAACGCATGCACATCCCTCTCGAACGCTGTCAGCCTCTCGACAAATTCCCGCTGGTCACTCAAAATTTTAACGCACTGTTCCACATATAGTTTGTTAGCTGCGTCATCGTCATCCTCAGGTTGCGCTACACGACGAATCTTGCACGACTTTGCGTCAAATTCCACACCGACACGGAACAGTGCATTATCACGCACATAACTTCTCACTAGTTCGCTCCAGCCGCTGATCGAGTCATTTCTCCGTTCAAATAGACCGAATTTATTGACAGGCATTTTTTGATGTGAGTGACGCCAATCGACTGGTTCGTTTTGAGGATACTCCGGTTAATTTATAATAATACCAGCTTCGCGAAGTTCCTCGATGATCGACAGCATCTCGTTGTCATGAGCGTTATGACCGGCTTGGCACGAAGCGTCGAGCAAACGTAGACGATCCACCAACTCGTTGGGATCGTCACAGTGCACGTAATCAATCGCATTGTCGTTCAGCGTCATAGCACGAGGCAGTCCTTCTCCAGATTTGCTCTTGGATTCGATCGATAGTAACGGCGCGATTATATATTTGTACTTATAGCCTCTGTTGCCCGATATGCGATTAAGCGCATTATAATTGAGTCTATGCGCGTTCGTCAACAGCAGTATATTCTTGTAGTTTAGCTTATCTTTCTCTGTATAGGCGCTGTTAGCAGGCAATTTCTTGAAGATCAACTCATAAAGACCAGGCGTACCGGCGAATCGTACGCCATCGATAATTATGTTGTCAGCGTTGTCCACGCTAATGCGTTTATCACCGAGCATCATTGCTCCATCGCTGCTCTGACGAACGCCGTATACATTATCTAAACTGCTTATTCGATCGTCGCTCAAAACGTCTTCGATGTACCTTCGACTTAACGGACCCAGGTTACCAAGCAACGTTTCTCGACCTTCTGCCGTTTCCAGCTGCTTTTGAAAAGAGGTCTTGTTGAGCGAGTCGTCCGTTCGCTCGAAAAGATTCTCGCTCGCGAGTAATTCGGGCGATTGTACGGTTGTTGCCGTCGCGGTCGGTATCGGTGATACGTTCAGCGGAGGCGCAAATCGATAAGTTTTGTACGGTGTCGATGCGTGAACCAACGATCGTTTTCTCTTTGTCTTACTCAATGTCGCATCCTCCTCCTCCTCATGCTTCTGGGCAAATAACGTTTCGTCTTCTACGTCGCCGTCGTCATCGTCACGCGGTTCTTCCTTTATCGTGCGCATGCCAGAATTTTCAACCATCTTTTGCAGCGGTTCGATAATAGGCTTGAAGTGCGTCTTCACCGCGATATCATCCTCGATCTTACCAGTCTTCAAAGCGCGATGTTTCTTGCGAATCGATTCACTCGTCTTCTCAATCTCCCTCGCGATCTTTTCACGTTCACGAATATCTTTGTTCCCCGCCATGTCGACAGATCGTTCGCGTTTGCCTCGATGGAGTATCGACGACTAACTGTGTTGTGGTATCGCAAACATGTTAAATCCTTTTCGATATCGCCCATTCGTAAGCGGACTGTCCTTGTCTATCACTACGAATTCGTACTCACGCTGCCAACAATCGTTACAAAACGCGCAGAAATTCCCGTACGACATGTCGGTGTTTACGTGATCGTTGTAAACATGTTTCAAATTAGTGGCATCCTGTTTGAACAGGATCAGCAGGTTCGCGTTGTCGCGTATTAGATGTTTGGGTATTCTCACATACGTCTGACAGAGGTAGAAACAGTCGACGTTCGAGTGCCGACCCATCGAGAAGTATTCTCTCACCGTATCTTGTTTGTCGCACGCAACGTCATCGAAAACAAAAATCGAGTTTGGACGCGCATCGCTCGGCGGGATGACGTCACTATTATTGGAGAATGTAAAATAGCCAATTTCATCGATCGATGTCAGTAGCTTCTCCAGATATTGATACTTTGGCTGCTGCAGCGACTTTGAGTACACATACACGTTCTCGAAACGCACGCCGTGCGGACTTTCCAACAAACTTATCAAAACGTTGGTTTTACCGCAATTCGAGGGGCCGCAGATGATCGCGCGTACAGTGGTCGGCAGCATCGCGCTGTGCTTTCGCACCTCTGCTCTGTCCCCCATTGTCCGTAATCTATCGTCGTAGTTTGTGACGCGTATCGTCAGCGGTTGCCGCACGAATTTCATTTCTCTTTGCACTTTTGTGTAGAGAACGGAATCGAACGCGTCTATTTATAGTCTCGCGGAATCGTAAATCGCTCAGAAATGTTTTTGCTTTTTTCAGATAACAGTGACATATGCGATTTAACCGCTAAACAATTGAACTATGTACCAAAGATCGTTCTGTTACGGCAGTTTTATAATTGCATAGATTATGTGTGGGATAGACTTCCAGATCATATTAAAGCGGATTCGGAAGTTCAAGAGTATCGTCGTTGCCTGCAACATTATAATTTACCGTCTCAGCGAACGCATATCGATGGTCCGGCGCCGCTGATTAAGGATTGCCACGAATGTCAGTTGCAACGACGTCTAGCCAATCGGTAAAAAGCGGTGGAAGTTTGCTCAATAGCGCGATAAACGCGCTTCCCTTCGAATTACATCTCCCCGGCTATCAGTTTTGCGGTCCGGGAACTCACTTGGAGAAACGTTTGGCGAAAGGTGATCGAGGAATAAATCCACTGGACGCGGCGTGCCGCGAGCATGACATAGCGTATTCTCGGAGCAACGATCTTACCGAGAGACACGCGGCGGACAAAATACTCGCCGAGGAAGCGCGAAAACGCATGTTTGGTCGCGAGAGATTCTACTCTGGGTGAGAGAGCAGCCGCCGCTACTGTCTGGGCAGCGATAAAAGCCAAGACGAAGATCGGTATGGGTACGAAGACGAAGAAGAAGAAGACAACGACGAAGAAAAAACGGATACTTCCGGTAGCGAAACGCGGCGGTATACTTCCGATTCTGCCAATGTTGGGCGCCCTCGGATCTCTGATCGGTGGAGCGGCCGGTGTGGCAAAGGCGGTGAACGACAGCAAAGCCGCGCGACGCCAACTCGAGGAGCTGCAGCGTCATAATCGCGCGGTGGAGGGTCATGGACTCTATCTCGCTCCATACAAACGCGGACAAGGCGTTGTGAAGAGAAGAAAAAAAAAATTCGAAGAGACGTTAAAAATACCTGCGGATGTAACGACAAACGTACAGTTGGATCAATTGGCGAGGCGTATGTGCGTACCATACTTTAGAGGCGTTTTCATGCGTGATTCATTACCGATAAGCGGTGCACGTCGAAACGAAAGCGGTATTGTGAATCTGGACAACGCAACGGGCCCCGGCACTCATTGGGTGGCGTACGCAAAGAGGAGAGATCGCGTGGTATATTTCGACAGTTTTGGTAATCTTCGGCCGCCAAGAGAACTGGTGCGTTATTTCCAGAACTGCGTGATAGAATACAATCGAAGGTCCTATCGAACCTACGATCAGAGCATCTGCGGCCAGATGTGCCTGCGGTTTCTCCAAACGGTGGACGCGCGCGAATTTAAAGCCTGACGAGCCGTTGCAAGGACTCAGTGTACGCTAAGCAGTTTTTCCATCATGTCGTTGACATTCACGCTGAGCGGCAAGAGCAACGTTCTCGCGGTAAACTACTCTCCAGCCATAGATTTGAGCGATGACGATTACGAGCTCGGTCTAATGGACTTTGAGACTTATCATACGATAGCGAATGTGAATGCCTCGAACAATAAATTTTACTTTCACAAAGATGACGTGGAAATTACAATTCCCCAGGGATCGTATGAACTGCAAGACATAAACAAGTTTCTGAAACGCGCAATTTTGTCGAAACATGGTGAACATGTTGAAACGCACAACGATTACGAGGATGGAGAATATCCGATAGTGATGCGCGCAAATTACAATACAATGAGGAGCGAGATAAAATGTGCCTTTAGAGTAAACTTTAACAAGCCCAACAACATAGGATCGCTGCTGGGATTTTCGTCAAATCGTATATTGCAGCCGCAAAAATGGTACGAGTCGGACATGCCGATTAACATTATGAACGTGAACATTATCCGCATAGAATGCAACGTGACCGCGGGCGCGTACAGCAACAGCAAGCACGTGCACATGATACATGAATTTTCACCGAATGTGCCACCAGGATATAAGATATCGGAAACGCCGGCGCAGATCATTTATCTGCCGATCATCGTACGGAGCATTACGGATCTAACGATACGCGTCGTCGATCAAAACGGTCGACTGCTCGATTTTCGAGGAGAGGAGATTACAGTCTGCACGTGCGACGGCGACAGCGATAACCCGGGCGTGAGATGCTCGTGTTGAACGAATCAAACGCAAAGAACGTCAGAGCTAACGCGATCGTCACGAGAACAACGACATCGACATTTGGCAATATCCGGTCATCCGGTTGTAGCGAGAAAAAGAAACTCAACGCGTCGAACGTTGAATTTTTAAAATCTTTGGGATTCGCCGTGCGAAACATCTAAAATGGTTGACATCTTGAACATCGAGGGTGAACCGATCTTTGATGATCGCATTATCAAGATCGAGACTCACACGTACAACCCGTACGCTAATACAACGTTCGGATACAACGACGAGATAAGGATACCCATACAACAACAGGATTTGTACACGTTGCCGTGCGAAAGTTTTCTATACATCGAAGGAATATTGAAGAAGAAGAACAATGATGCGGCGGCTACGTCGGCGGCGGCCACGTCGGCGGCGAATGTTCTTACAAATAATTGCGTAGCATTTATGTTTGACGAAATTCGATACGAACTCAATGGTGTGGAGATTGATCGCAGCAGAAATGTTGGAATAGCCAGCACGCTCAAGAACTATGCGTCGCTAACGTACGACAAATCATTGATCCTGATAAATGCTGGATGGGACGTTGGATCCAGCATGCCGGAAGGAAACTTTAATTTTTGCGTACCGCTCTACATGTTGCTGGGATTTTGTGAGGATTACAAACATGTGGTTATCAACGCTCGTCACGAATTGATTCTAATACGATCGCGCAATGACAACAATTGCCTTATGGGAGATTCGACGACGGAGCCAGAAATCGAATTATTCAAAGTACAGTGGCGAATGCCTCACGTTATGTTAAATGAAGTCAATAAATTGTCCATGCTACGGGCTTTGGAAAGCGGGCGATACTTCAACATGGGTTTTTGCTCATGGGATCTGTATGAGTTTCCGCTACTGCAGAGCACAACCAAGCATTCATGGGCCGTCAAAACGGCGACTCAATTGGAAAAACCGTGATACGTTGTCTTCGCTCTGCAGACTGGCCGAAAGAATACCATGTCTCAAGATGCTAGCGTATTCGACCACTGTAACCTAACCAACGTAAAGCTCTATCTAAATTCTGATTATTATCCATATGATGATCTGAATCTAGACTTTAAGAAAAAAAGATACGCTCTGCTTTATGACATGTATTCACGTTTTCGTAATTCTTATTACGGATCCGAGAGCCAAGAAGTGCTTTTCACCCTAGGCACATTTTTAACGAAAGGACCATTTGTGGTCATTGATTGCTCACGACAGAACGAATCGATCAAGAGCGCCACTGTGGATGTACGCATAGAATTCGATTGCAGTGAAAATATACCTGCAAGTACTACTGCCTATTGCCTCATCTTGCACGATCGCGTAGTTCAGTACAACCCATTGACCAACATTGTTCGCAAAATCACCTAAATACGACGTTGGAGAGGGGAGCGATATAAAATCTACAACTTCCCGCTCCTCGACATAAATCAGTCATATCTGCAACCATGTCAACACCAACGTTTGTGGATCTGCAAGGTTTCGTCGTCGGGAGAAACTCCTTCGTCGTGAAAGAATTTGCCGCTCTCAGAGACGGATATATTCTCACTCATTATATATTTGGAAGCTCCGAGCCATGGCATTTTCTCAGCAAAGCGGATAGAAAACATGTATCCTGGTTGGAGGTGAAACATCACGGATTGCATTGGCGCGATGATCACGGAACGATTCCGTACTTCACGGCTAGAGACATGATTACAAAGGCGTTGCGGGATGTGACGGAGAGCGAAAACTCACCCATCGTATACGTAAAGGGACTTGAGAAACAAGAATGGCTGCGGGATTTGCTCCTGGACGATGCGAGAGACGATGTCTACATCGAGAGCCTCGATGAGCACTACGAAGACGTGGAATCATTGAAAAAGATGGACGCTACATACTTTACGTTGTCATAAACATGTATCCAATTGTGCAATGCAAAATGTATTCAAGCTATTTAATTGGTGGCATAACCATAAAAAATAAACGCATATTATTTACACATATATGTATTGTCGATTATTTTATTCCTCCCTCCCCCATTACGCATACAACATTTACGTTCTTTATATTAATTCACGTTTTATTAAAGTAAAATCACGTTATTTCATGTTTTGCTAATTCGTTTGACGTTTCTCAATATTCTGTTAATAATTACTCGATGTTTCTCGATGTATGTGAGATGTTTCTCGATGTATGTGAGATGTATGTTAGATGTATGTGAGATGTATGTGAGATGTTTCTCGATGTATGCGAGACGTATGTGAGATGTTTCTCGATGTATGCTAGATGTATTAGACATGTATGTGAGATGTTTCTCGATGTATGCTAGATGTATGCTAGATGTATGTGAGATGTATGTGAGATGTATGTGAGATGTTTCTCGATGTATGTGAGACGTATGCTAGATGTATTAGACATGTATGTGAGATGTTTCTCGATGTATGTGAGACGTATGTGAGATGTATGTGAGATGTATGTTAGATGTATGTGAGATGTTTCTCAATGTATGCGAGATGTATGTGAGATGTATGTGAGATGTTTCTCGATGTATGCGAGACGTATGTGAGATGTTTCTCGATGTATGCTAGATGTATGTTAGATGTATGTGAGATGTTTCTCGATGTATGTGAGATGTATGTGAGATGTATGTGAGACGTATGTGAGACGTATGTGAGATGTATGTGAGATGTATGTTAGATGTATGTGAGATGTTTCTCAATGTATGCGAGATGTATGTGAGATGTTTCTCGATGTATGCGAGACGTATGTGAGACGTTTCTCTCGACGTCTTTTCAGGTTTTGACACGTTTCTATAAACATATCTCCTCCTCCAGATCGCGCTTAAAACATTAATCCCCTCCCTTATTCTTTCAAAATGTCGACTATTGTCACGTATATGCAATTTACGCAGATAATTTTACGCAATCAGTGTTGCATCAACCGCATTTGTCAACGGATCGCTTCTTGTAACCGAGAAAAATGTACTCCGTCGAAGAGAACATCGGCAATCGCGCGATGAACTATTACGTGCCGATTCAGGATGATGAAACTTTATCGTGTGAGAAGAAAAATCTAACAAGTAAGTATAGAGCTTCCTATTTTATATATTGTAAATTATATTATTTTGAAACTAATTTCATTATTTTTCTACAGCATTTCGTTGGAGCGTCGTGCGGTTCGTGTACTGAGTAGACGATACGCGCTAACAGCCACGGGATACAAATTCCTCGAAATTGGCATCAATGTGGGCCCACCGAGCTATGTGGAGATCGTTGTGGGAGATAACCGTGGAAACGAGATGATTCTGTCTCTCGAAACGTGGAGAAAATTCTATGAGCAGCGATGGAACATTCAAAAATTTCTTCGGAACGACCATAAGGATACCAGCAGTTCTATGGGCATCGGACCGCTAATGATCAGCGCTTGCGCGATTAATAATGTTAAACTCGTACGTCTCGAATCTTTGAACGTACGTTTGACGATGACTGAATCGACGTTGCTCTCCATGTTTAATCTGGATCGGTGCATCTATTTAGCATTTGAGCAATTATTTAAAAATATTGGTTCGGTTGATGTAAAGTTCACACAATTTTCGCATATCGCGTACACTGCGACGGATCCTAAAGAGGTACCGAACATGATTCGCGTCAGTGATGCTTTTGATAAGCATCAGCTCATCGATTGCGAGCTGTTGGCTTTAGTTTTTAGTACGTAAGAAAAAATATGTATAAACGTATGTGAAAATTAAGAATAAAATGTTTAAATGAAAATCTGAAACGTGATATCGTTAATTCTTATCCCTCCCTTCCCTTTCCTATTTTAGAATAATAAGAAATAATAAAATAATAAGAATAAGAATAAGAAAAAATAATAAAAATAAGAAAATAATAAAAGAATAAAATAAGAAAAAATAAAAAAGCGTATAAAGAGCGGGCGAGCGAGCGAATGGGTGGGCACGCGAGATGCATGGGGGAATGGGAGCGACGGAGCGAGAGAAGATGAGAAGCGGGTGGGAGCGAGAGAAGGTGGAAAGTGGGTGGGAGCGAGAAAAAAATCCTTCACGCAGTCGTAGGACCCACAGCCGTAGGGCCTCTAATACACATCCCCTCCACCATGGATTCCCTCTCCGTAGTTGTATGCCCCTCCCCCCTCTATGCCCATGCCCATGGAGTACCCCCGTACATGCTCCGCTTTCAAAATAATGTATTGTTTATAAATGTGAAATAATTAGTTTTTATTCCTTTCACAATTTTTTACATTTAAAATAAATTAAAAGAATATTGATGCATCAGTAGTAGATTGCGCGAGGTAGTGCTTGGCGATGTTCGAGCTACGGTTGGCGACCCGACTGCGGCAGCGCTTTCTAAAAAAGAAAAAAATACTTTAAAAATTTCCGAATATTCATTGCATTCGATAAAACGCGTTCGTAAAAAAAAAAAGGATACATACCTTATTACTTTGATGATGATGGCTTAGATCTCGAAAATTTTATTTACTATATTTCTTCTTCAACGGTGATGAATTTGGCGATGTTAGAGGACGGTACCCTTGGCGTTCGACCGATTTCTTATGAACATAATCTTTCATTTTCTCCCACGGTCGCGACGATTGACTCGGCGGTATCGCGGGTTTGTACCCATCGCCCTTGTCCGATTTTCGATGAATAAAATCTTTCATTTTCTCCCACGGTCGCGACGATGATTGACTCGGCGGTATTAAGGGTTGGTACTTCTCGTCCTTGTCTGATTTCTGAGGAATACACTCACGTACTCGCGACGATGATTGACTCGGTGGTATCAAGTATGTTTTGTACCCCTCGCCCTTGCCCGATTTCTGAGGAATACACTTCTGTATTCGATCCATATTGATTTTCTCTCTCACACAGCTTGTAACAAACTGAAGCTGGTGAGTGAAAGAATGAAGCTTTATGCGTCGCAAAAATTCCTATCACATGTGCACTCTCAAAAAAGAATATTATTTTATAACATTATAAATTTAACATTATAAATTTTAGCAGCCCGAGATCGGCGCTCGAAAAAATTTTGAAAAGATAGTTTTATCCTTGTTCATATTATTAAAATACAATACAAGGGTAGGTATATCAAACTTGGGTCTACCAAAAAAAATTTTATGACGGTCATAAAAGCGCTTTCAATCCTGTGGCGTCATCCCCACCACTCCTGTGACGTCATACCCCCGCGCACTCCGAGAACCCCCGCGCCCCGCACCCCGCTCATTGCCCCATGGGTTAGAACTCTCATATCTATACTACTAGTGCGCTCTGTGGTCCTGTTTTGGATCAAGGAATTTAATTCCTTTTCCTCAGGATCGGACGTGCGCTTAAGGGAAGCGAGGGGAACGAGGTCTTTATTTTAAATGACTCACAAAGAAACATTTTTAGGTGTAAATAATTTATGAAATTGATGATTAATGATGAAACTTGGCGTTGTATGTTTTCTTTTTTGTCCAAACTGCCTTTCTTGGTCACAAAGGAACACTGAACTTTTAATAAATATTAATCAATATCACATTAAATATTTTCTAAAAATTAAAACTAAAACATTAACAGTATTTTCTGCAATAATAGTTTTTCCTCTATATAATATTTGTAGATCAAAATTCTGAAATTTTGGAATACGGATTCCTAAAAAAATATAAGCATTTAAAGTGTGACATGTTTTCGTTGGATTCATGCTGCCAGGAAAGACGTAGTTCTACATCAAATATTAATAAAACTGTTTAAATCAGAAAAACAATATTCAGAAAGTTCAGAATTCTAAATACTCAAAACTTCGAAAATGTCTGTAGTTTGTGTATATCAGCGTCCGGAATTAGTTGCCCTTTTCGGTCAGATTTCTGAAGCGACGCCTACTGTCTCCCCACTATCGCTCGAAGATCGCACGCGTGACGCGGTGCCTCAGGAGTACATGACAAATATACTAGGTCCGTATCTTCCGTCAAATTATCACAAATTATTACGTAAATTTTTTGCTAATAATTGTAATTATTATGAGTAATTTAACATAAAAAGTTTGATTATTAAAATATTAAATTCTATATAATTTAACGGAAGATACGGACCTAATATATTTGTCTTGTACGAGCGCTCCTGAGGCACAGCGTCACGCGTGCGATCGGCGGCTCGGCCGCCGATCTTCGAGCAGTAGTGGGGAGACAGTAGGCGTCGCCTCAGAAATCTGACCGAAAAGGGCAACTAATTCCGGACGCTGGTGTATATTATTCAGTATTTCGACTTCAGGATTTATCCGGGTAGAAATTATGTCCGTTAGAAATCTGGACCAAATTGAGCAAGCCGGATTTGATATTCGATCCTGATTCGGTTATATACATTCAGCCCTGATAAGGGATGTAACGCTTTCCGGATTTAAGCCAGATCATGTATATTGTTTCTGGTCCTGATACGGCATACATGTTCTAGCCCAAATCCGAAAAGCGTTACATCCCTTATCAGGGCCGAATGTGGTTAATTGAATTAGGGCCGAACGTCAAATTCGGCATGCCCGATTCGGTCCTCATTTCTACCGGATGTGATTTCTATACAGAAGTTGAATAAGTTTTAAAATTAAAATTATATATAAGATTAAGTATGCAAAACAAACTAAGATCTAGAGTAATTAAAATTAATTAAGCTTGCTAAGTTCGGTATGCCGAATTCAGTAATGATTCGGCCCCTATTTCATGTGCCGGACACAAACAAAAAATTATATAATTTCTTATAAAATATAATTTAGATTTATATCTTTTATAAAATTTCTTTTTCTTATTCTTTAAAAAAATTATTTAATTTTCGGTTCTTGTCCGGCACATGAAATAAGGACCAGATAATTACCGGATTTGGTATGCCGAAACCGGTATACCCCATTAAAAACTGATTTGGGCCTTATCCGCGCAAGCTAAACCGGCATATCGGACAAAATTTCTACTAGAGTAAATATTTGGCTTATTCACGATCAAATTTATTGACGTTAAGTCACGGAGACATTTAGGTATTAAATTTTTTTTCGGAATTTTGAGACATCTGCATTTTGGGCTTTCGGAATTTTAATTTGCACTCATTATTGACGAGAGACTGTAGTAGAAACTGGCCTACTGAATATTGTATTATATTGCGTTCCTCGTTGTGAATATTCTGTGAAGAGATTTCATCCATATTATGTGTGATGTAAAAAAAAACAATGTGTTTAAAATATTTTTTTATAGAATTTTATTGCAATAATTTTGTATTATAAAAATTAATGAAAAATAAAATAAATAAATAAATAAAATTAATTTTTAATTCGTTTCTTTTGAGGCTCAGTCAAGGACTTTTGATAATTTTATTTTTTCATTTAATCAATTTTGACAAAATTTTTAAATTTTTTTAGGAAAGCATTAATGTGATATTCGTTAATATTCATTAAAAAGTGAGTGTTTTCTAGTGGCCATGAAAGGCAATTTGGGTAAAAAAAAAAACATACGTTGAACTTAGTATTGCTTAGTAGTACTTAGTATTACTTAGTATTCCTAGATACCCGCCAAATTTCATCAAGATCGATTATTTACTCTTGAAAATATTTTCTTGTCAGAGCAAAAGTTAAATGAGAACTTGATATTTATTTATTACTACCATGATACATTTAGGAATTTGTTGTAATAAACAAAACAAAAATATTTTTACATGGAAATGCGTGTGGACTTTATACAATAGTTCTAACATTTATTAATAATCTAATAGGTAGGTAAAGGCTGGGGTAAATTGAATTTTTTAATCTATCATCCTTGTCATGGGCGGTAGATGGGGGGAAATGGTGATAAAAAAGTGGGAACTAAGGAAGGAAAGTATTCAAACGGGAGGAAGACGGGAATAACAGTTTCGGGATCGTAGTGGGAAATTGTTCGTCGGATTTCCTTCAAATCGAATGAGTCGGGTCCGATAACATATGATTCAAGAGGAAGTAGGTCTTGAGGATGGCGGGAAGGATCTCAGTCCTGCCAGGAAGAACTCTACGTAAGGTAGAAAGAGAGAAGGAGAAGAATGAGCCTTTCCAAGGAACACCACGTTTGAGGATTCCGATGGGGTAGGAGATGCTGGTCCTTCTTCCCTCTTGATGACTCAGGGAGGTATTGGAGATCCAGCTGGGAAAGAGAATCTTTGAAGAGAAGAGGAACGAGGAACTTCTCGTTGGACTCCACACTATGTGAAGAAGAAATTGAGGATGGTAGTTTCTCCTCTTCAGGGATGGAAGGTTCCGGAGTATTTTGATCATCAAGATCGAGGCGAGGGTAATCTTCAGGAAGGACTCGAAAATGGTGGAGGGTAAATCGGCGCAAAATGGAGGTTACGTGGCGATCAAGAAGCAGACGGTTGATCCGGAAAAGACCCAGGTAGCACATTATGATTTATATACGTTTTACATACATTTCCTAAACGTATCTAAAATATCAAAAACATTTAGGAAATGTATAAGAAAACAACACGTGCTACTAGGGGAGGATCCGGAGGAGGAATAAAGAAGAGCTGATCAACGGGAACGGTCTGGAGGACCCGATTCCTTTGTTCTGGGCCACACAAGCGAACACTCCGACGAGGCAATCATGACCCGGATTTGTTGATTTCGCCGGTTTCATTGATGATTGGCAGCTTCTTTTCGCGCGGAAATTACCGTTTCCCCACTGGATTTGACTGACATTCGAATGAATTTCCGACCAGTATTAAGAGATCAATCCTCTCGGTATTCCTCATGGAAACACTCTTGAAGAGAAGGGAATTCCAGCGCGCAAACGATCAGCCGTGAATCAAACAATCCGAACAACAGAACCGACCCTGTTAATGCAACAAGGGATCCGGTCGCAAATCTGTTAATCCAGCGCAACAAGACACAAGCTTGATTCCGTTCACAAATCAGTCCACCCAGTGCAGGAGGAACACAACCCTGCCACAGCGCTAGTATTGATAGGGAGTCTGTTCAATCCTCAGTGATTAGGATCACTCCGCCACGGATCAATACAGAAAAAGGACTATGTCCAAGAAGAACTGAAGAATAGGTCTCCTTGTTTAAAAAAAGGAATTGCGTTGCGGATAGACAAATTGGGATTTACTCTGAGATCGTAGTTGTTCTTCCGATCTTTGAATCCTCTGGGAACCTCGGGTTCTTGGGATGCTGGGTCCTCCAACTTGGATGCGCTCGTTCTAGACTGCTTTCACAGCACTGGCAGTCGCGCACAATTCAGTCTGGCTCTTGAGAAATAGTGCGTTTTCTTTTTAAATGTTTATGGGAACCCGAAGAGTGATTAAGGGATAGTAGGAGAATTTGGAAGGATTGATAAGGATATGTTTTGCCACATTCGGTATTATTGGAGAGAACGAATAAACTTGTCATCCGCACTGATTGGCGATTTCATGATCCGCCCGTTTTCAGGGGTCACTCAATTCATCCCGCTTTCTTTTTTAATGCACCCCCTTTTGGGAGGTACCAGTAAATATATTTTTTTTTATTTTAATGGTGTTTTTATCTAAACGGATAAACATATTTTCTTATCTAAACGTCCGTACTGGAATTTTAAGTGAAATTTTCGTGACAATTTAAGGAAATTTCTTCTTACCCTAAGCACAGTTTTTCCGTATCTTGGATACATTTTGGGTATCGACACCACCCATCGATTCGATATTTCTTGCGTCGAAAAGGCATCAATTCGACGTCGATTCGATGTTTTTTCAAACATCATTTTTCACTGGGCAGCTTTATTGCCAAAAAACAGAAAAACTTCGCTGATATATCCGTCCGTTGATATGTATAAATGTACTCTCTTCTTTTTTGTGCCAATTAACGAGTGAGACCTAATGCAGGATCAAGATTCATTCGTAAATCAGAACAAAATTAGATTAGGTTAGGATTAAGCGATTTATATTGCGTTGTAGAAGGTTGCGAAGTAAGGGAATCGTGGAGTCTACGGACGTAACATACGTAATGTGTTATTTTCGAACATCTTATAACTTATTGAATTAATATCTAAAGCAACGACTGAACTTACTATGCACGGACAACTCGTAAGTAACTACGTGCACTTTATTGTCCGTCTCTATTAAGCATTTGTATGAATTGCTATCTTCCAATACCAGGTTTCTGATAATAAAACCAACTCTCGGATCAAATGACGTTTTGTTTATTTTGTCTTCCTGCACATTAAACGTTGAATAATTTTTTTAACATTTTGCCATAAAAGAGAAGTTAATAAAATTAAAAGCTATTTTTCGTATATTTATATTGTTAGTTTATATAATAATAAGCGCCAAGTACACTTATCATTCTGTTAAACAAATTAAATCGTTTTATTATTGTACAAAAGATTTAATATCAGAAACAAGCGTCAATACTGGTTAATGGGCTAATTTCACTACTTCTCGCTTATTAATTAAATAAATAGTTTTGTTCTTAATGGCATCATTTTTTTCAAAAATATCCGTTTTTAATAACCACATGTATATCATTGGTGATACCAGAAATTTTCAATAAAAGTTAGATTGTTGATTACTACTGGCGCAATAAAGGAGAAACAATAAGCATGTTTTTGTGCCCCCTCGGGATTTTCAAAAAATAATTTTTTTTGCATTGCATGATAGAAATGTCAAAAATAGTCATTAGATAAGAAAAAACTTTATTCTTGAAGTCAAAATTAATTATTAGTTTAGATATATCACTATAGTATCTAAGCCCTTTTCATAATTAATAAGTGAACTAGTAGAATATTTTCGCTCATTATAGTGCTTTGCCATCATATTAATGTTATTTTAGTAACAGTGATATCGAATTGAAATTAAGAGTCTAAAAATTAGACTCTTGTTTAATAAATGTAATAAATTAAATAATAAATACTCCGTTTTTAGAGCCAGAGTTGGTTGGTGATTACACTCCTTTTAATAAAAACTATAAATTCTTACAGACGCTTCGGTACATTGATTTCGGTCATGTTCAGTGTACAGTTATTTCCAATAAAAAAACAACATTCATTTCCTCGCATTCGTAGTTACATTATATGTTGATTTAGGTTGATCAATCATTGTATTTAAATCTAGCCTAAGTAGGAATTAATAAGAAGTATTGGAGTCAATAACTTTGATCATCAAACATTAAAATTATAAAAAGTGTTTAGCATACTTGTTGTTGGTCAAATTTTGAAACAATGTCTAAGTATCCTGTAGCCTGTTGTTTTAGCAGTCATTTCGCAATTGTATAAGACTATCAAGAATATGTAAATAAAATTAACCATTAAAAATTTAATATAATGAGTCAAAGATAAAATAATGTAATAAATAAAATAAATAAAAAAATAAATGAATATAAAAATTGATAATAAATAAATTAATAAGGAATTTAGTCAATTTATATAAAACTCAACACTTCAGCTTTTCTCAAGCTGATATTAGTAACAATCTTATTGCTAAAACGATTAAATGACATGTGATGAGCCTCTAGGTATGTAATATAAACAAAATCAGGAGAGGTGATATATAAGATAAAATAAACAATCAAATGTTGAAGAAATAATCTATGCTCAGGAAATAAATGCTTGGTACAAATTCCGTGTCATTTTGCTTATTCAGGCCTGGTACCTGTCTTTTTATATGTAGCATTTCTGATGTGAGTCTTTTTTTATATAACTGTTCCATATCTCTATATCTTTCCACCCAAACTCATGTTGTAAGTCCAATCAAATAAAATTACCTTTTTAAAAAATGGTAAAAAAAGCGTCAAGTATACGCCCGCAAAAAATGCTCTAAAAAAAGTAACAATATATTATCAAATTGCGCCAATTAAAAAAACGTGTATTTATATCAATCAGAAGAGCTATTATTTTATTATTACTTTTTAATAAGATTACTACTAAACTGAGAAAATAATAAGTTTAAAGAATAAATTTAATTATACTTGTAATATATGCATAATGTGCTCTGGCGAGTTTAATTATGTAATTTAGACTGCAAAGACATCATTGTAGTTTTTATAAATATTTTAGTACGTAATTTAGATTATAAGGATGTGTTAATAAGGTAATTAACATATTTGATTTAGCAGCGCCAAACATTTTAAATACTGTAGAATCGTATTAATTGTTGCATGGCATTTTACTATTAAAGAATAATAATAAAATAATAGCTCTTCTTTTTGATATAAATATACGTTTTTATAATTGGCGCAATTTGATAATATATCATTACTTTTTTTTAGACCATTTTTTGCGAACGTATACTTAACGCTTTTTTTACCTTTTTTTAAAAAGATAATTTTGTTGTGATATCATATATTTTGTAATATCAAATAAAATATGTACGGAACGTTACAAGATGCATAACAACTTTAGTACTTAGATAGCTAAATCAAGAACAGATTTTGAAAATATGTGCCATAAATTTTGATAGAATGTCAGCAGTAATTTGTAATAGAATTTGCTAACAGAGTATAATAAAAGATTGACTGCAGAAACTGAGCACATTCTGCTGTTTTGTACTCATTTAAATATTTATGAAATGAGATTCATTTTGATTTCATATTGACATTTTAGATTATATCGGCAGGGCAAGATTTGTGAATTTGTACCTTGTTGCATTCGCTTTTAGTGTATCTAATAATTGTTTTCCACTGGCTTTTGCCACATACTGCCACATAAAACAGAAAACTGTAAACCGATATTCCAGATTCCTCAGGCGGTACATTAATCTCTGAACTTATTGGCTTTATCGTATTTATTATGTGTTGATCTTCATCTAAGATCTTCTTTTCGAGATGTTTAGATAGTGAATATTTCTATCTTTGAATATTTCTACATAAGGCATACTCACTATGCAATCAAAGAGATCCAACGTATTTATGAGAACAACATCTCTCTATTAAAAAAAAGATCGTTAATAACGTTTGAAAAAATTTAGTGATACTATATTGTACAATTTAAATGAGCATACATCTAAAAATGTTGCTAAACTTCTCGTAGCCGTAATATCTTCGATCCAAATGGACGTTACGTTTATTTTATAAAATGTAGGGGTGTAAGTAATTCTTGCTTAGATTGAAATGTACAAATGGCACTATGGAGATTCTTCAAATATTGATCTTTAAGTGACAAAAAAATTGCATTTTATTCATAGCTCTACCTATATCATATTTATATATCGACAGTTTTCTGTTGTCTTTAAAGAGCTAATAACTGCATATAAATCCGATTCTTCTAAAAGTATTACTTCAAGGGTTTGACCTATATAAAATTTTGAAAATCTTGATTACAAGAATCAAAACGTATTTTAAAAACGTATTTTTAATTGTATTTAATTATATTATAAATATGTTTCTTCCTCTCACGTAGAAATAATTTTTTATACTCTCTATACATATAGAGAATTATCTGCAGATGAGTTTTTGCTAAAATAGAAAAATATCGATCTATTTCGAAAATTTTTCATAATGAATACATTTTTTAATTCAAAAATTCATTAAATTTGTTGAGCTAAAACATGTCTAATCATAATTTCAACACAAAAAAAAATAACACAATAAAGAAAATATTGATCGATATATTTAATGAGTAATGATCCGATACGAATTTTAACTAGATAGTTACATGAGAAACGTTTCCAAAAAAAGGTGAACTTACTGTGGGAATAAAAGATTAAAGATTATCGCACTAGTGTCCATGTATACGTATACATACATATTGATAGCATATCCCATACGTATACCGGTGATGGAAGTGGAGATGCTTTAATTTTTTTTAATTATCTACTAACCTTTCAATGACGAACTGTTAAAACTGTCAAATCACAATAGCAATGTTAGCAATGCGATGCAAACGCAGACAACTCAGCCGTGTTACATTTCCTCACTCTTTCCGAATCTGCCTTTTGTCACGACTTTGGTAACATTTCTTCGCCTCTCCCGCGCGCTCCCTTACCACCATTTGACGATGATGACGGAGAAAAAAAATCTTAATATTTCCCACATTTAGATTTTGAGTTGTAATATCTTTGCTCGTAACTTACGTACAGGGAAAATGAAAACACTTTTTTTATACAAATTGACCCCAAGCTATCTATTGAGACTACTTAGAATTCAATTGGATCAACCGTTATTGAGATATGATAATACGATATTCTCTTTAAACAGCATCGCGCATCATGAGACCTGGTAGGTCTCGCTATATTTGACGCGAGACACTACCGTGTCTCTTGATTTATGTTGTGAAATAACCGAAGATGACTTAGATCCGCTAATTCTTGTTTTAAATTTTCTTTTTGTTTGAATATCATATATGTTGCTTCACTATTCTGACATAATATTTTATATACCACGTTCCATTGTTCCATTGGATCAAGTAAATCTTTCCCTAATTATTTTTTTGTATCTTTCACTCGGGTAAAAGATTATTTAAATCTTTTGTCCAAATCTAAGGAAAGGAATTTTTCTAAGATATTTCTGACATATGGAATCGTGAAGAACCGTCTTTTATCATTATTTTGATCCGAATTATTACACGAAGAATCTTTATAAATATGGAATTTGATTCTTTCCCTAATTATCTTGAATATGAATTTTAAAGGATAACAATCATTCAGCAGCATTTCAATGGTGTTTGTTATATTTTTTTTTATAGAATTTTAGATGGGACAACAAAAATACTCGATCAACTAGTTAGAACTTAAAAATAATAGATTATTACACCTTTTTTATGTGTCAAAGGGTGATGTGAATATGTTATGAGAGCGAGATTGAATACGGATAAAAAAAGAAGGATTCATCAAGACTGGAGGTCGCGGTGACGTCTGAATTTAGGAGATCAAATTCAGGATCGAAATTAACTCTGTGACGTGACAAGGTCCGTCACAGGGGCATAGGCCTGGCCGGGAGGTCCCGAAACTGCGATCGCACCCTCGAGTCGCGGGGAAAGCGATCCCGGTATTATAGAGCGCGTATCGTCCCGTTCTGTTTTGCGCCGATCGCGAGTCCGTCGCCCACCCTGCTTATTTTTTTTGTTTATTTTCTTTTGCATGCCACATGCCGACCCCCGGACATGCCGGGGGAAGGATCGAAATAAGAACGCGTTATCGGAACCGAGCCGGGTGAGAGGCCGAGAGTGGAGTCGCCAGAGAGGAGGAGCCGCGACAGCCGTGGCACGACGGGGGGGAAGCAGAGGGGAGCCCGGAAACCGCCGATCTCCGCCTGAGTCACTCCCGGAGGAAGCAAGGACGAGCGAGGCCATCCATTCTGCAGGACAAGGGCGAGTCGCGGTTCGGGGGACGCCTCGACCGCGATCGCGACGAGAGGCACGCAAGCTCGAAGGAGAGAGAGCGTGATTTTACCCTTCATCCCAGGACCGGGCAAGATTGCTGTGGCCCGGCCAGCCAAGCAAGATTGGGCCGGGGGATGAACGCCTGACGCCTGAACACCCGCGTTACAGGGAAGTCGGAGGCCAACGCCCAAGGAAATCAGCGATCGATCACCGATCGATAAGTGCGGTCGATAACAGGCAGGTTGCCTTATCACCCGCGGGGTGCGCAAGTACGGCCGCCGGAGGGCTCAGCGGGATCGCGGCCGGGCCCCGAATTCACTGTTCGGTGAGCCAGCGGCTGACGAGGTGCGATCGTGGGTTCCGGCCAGAGTCGACAGGGAGACAAAGGCGAGAGCGAGCGGGCCGAGGACAGGGCGGCGAAGTAACCAGCGAAGTTGTAAGGCCTCCACCCTGGCATCGGGAATTTATGGAGACCGGCACGGCCACTCTCTCGTTCGCGGTCCGTTTTGCTGTTGTATAGTACGTCCGTGTAGTCGCGGGCGGAAGTAGCGTATCGGGAGGGGCGGTACCGCCCCCAAATTCTTTGCGAGAGACCGACCGTTGCCGGATTCCTAGCTATATCGGAAATAATCACTTGGCCGTGATGGCTCGTCGATTCTTGTTTCATTCTCGCGAGTAAGGTGCGCAAGGACTTGCCTTGCCAGAGCCGCCCGTATTTCCGGCTGCGTGTACGGGATCGCTTGCGTCCGGACGGCCGCCGACAGTCCTCCGTACCGTGCATTGTATTCGTTATTCTGTCGATTCGCGTAATAAAGCATATTCGTTACTTTGTTGATTCGCGCAAATAATTGTAATCGTTATTCTGCTGATTCGCGTAAGGAATCATATTCGTTACTCTGTTGATTCGCGTGGGTAATTATGTTCGCTATTCTGTCGATTCGCGTAAGTAATTATATTCGTATTCTGCCGGTCTGCTTAAGCAAATGATGACCGTGTTGGGTCGATTCGCGTGAAAGCGTCCTTGTGCTAGTTATTAAATAAATGTAATTATCTTCTTTATTACGAAATGCCGTCTCTCGTTACTCTTACGTGCCTATGCGACACGTCTCCTCTCCCCCGCATCCGTTCGCTTGGTGAACCATCTTGTCCGCGAGCTACTCGGCGTAATGAGAACTACCGCTTTCGACAATTATAAAGTTTCGTGGCGCGAAGGATCGCGCCTGGCGCCCAATACCGACTTCGAATCAAAGATTAGTGCCGTTAACGTTGTTAACGAATAATCCAGCGTTACCGCTACGGTCCGCATAATAATCTTGACATGCTCCATCGATCCACAGCGTGATCGGCGGAAAACATCGTCATAACTCAAATAACTTATATTCAGAACGATTGATGATTTATTTTGTGCGCGATTCGATACACTTGTTTCAAGCGAGAGCTCAACGACAACTGACGGTGTCGAGAATTTCAGACGGCGTGGGGAGCCGAGAACTCCGGCCTTTTGGTTCGAAAATACAAATGAGAGTAATGAGACAAATGAGAGCGAAAATAATGACTTAGGCAGACCGTTTGCGAAAATATGAAGGAATCCCGACTTGAGTTCGAGGCCGTCCGGCGAATAACGAAAAGGAAATATATTAGTTGGTCGTTAGAATAATTTTCTAATTTGACGGAACAGAATAAAAATTGAGGCACCTGTCCGAGATAGTTGGTTTGTGCAACAAGTCGAAAATAATACGATGGTTTTCGATGATCAAAGATACATTTAAAAAAAATTGATACTGCTATTAACTTCAACCTCTAAAGTGAATTTCAGGCGATCATGCTCAGAATTAAATGCATTCAAAATTTCATTTAACTTCTCTTTGGGAGCCATTAGAAGTATGTTGTCTACATATCTAAAACAAAAGGAATGTTGAAAGATTAATAACTTTAATATTTGTGTTTCATGGTCCTGTAATATAATTTCCGCTATTATTGGTGACAATGAAGAGCCCATAGGTGTGACAAAATCTTTATAAATTTTACCATTAAACTTAAAATAGGTGGTTAAGGTGATGCTGGAGAGACGCTCGAACTTGATCGAAATCGATAATGTAGGCCGGAATTTTAACCTATTATATTATTATAATTATCAAATTGGCTTTACAGAATACAAAATTCTTTTGCAGAATTAAGTAAACGCAAAAATATTATTTATTAATATTACTTATTTGTACTTGTAAAATTTCAATTTGAGGCCTGTGTGACTCGAAATTTTTACTTTCTTGCCAATTTTTTTTTGGCTTTATAGAATTAAAAAACTTTTTCACAGGATTAAAGTAGACATTCCAAAAAAGTAGGAATGATAGTTGTCTTGTGCCTAAAATCTACTAAATTTTTATACGAAGCTGTTGGATTCACATGTCAATAATTCTAACCTTAATGTTGTAGGTAAATAAGCATATTTTTATAACTTTTCTCTCTTTTTCAGCGTAAAATCTATCACTCCTACTTTATTTCAGTGCGTACTTTAATTCTGTAAAAGGATTTTTAATTCTGTAAAGCCAATAAATTGGCAAGAATGCAAAAATTATTTATCTTTGTCGGTCAAAAAGAACCGTCCAGCATCCCCTTAAGTATTAAATTGATAGCCATTATGAATTGTTGATGAAACAATAATCCTGAATAGATTATTCAATTTGTGGATCTTTGGCAACTCATAAGCTCTAGGGAGAACTCCATTTATTGTCATTAAGGATCTATGTGCTTTCTTTAATACAACCCTTTTCCATCTAGATAGTAGCGCACGTAATTCATCGGTTATTTTTCTACAGGGATCCCTTTTTATCAATGCGTATGTTTCACTATCAGAAAGTATTTCTTTTATGTTATATGTATAATCAATTCTGTTTAACGCAACATTAGTGTAGCCTTTGTCAGCTCTCGTAAAAGTTATTTCTGGATGTTCTCTCATAAATCGTTTTGTGAATCTCAAATTACTCAAAATATACGAATCATTTTTGTTATAATTTATATTTACATTACATTTTTGTTATAATGTTATTTTAGACTTCAACTTTCATCAAAATGAAGGTGAATGTAGTTGGTCAGGAAATGAATGTTGAAAGGTGACGAGGTTGTAGTCTAAAATAACATTAATATGATGGCAGAGCAGTATAATGAACAAAATTATTTTACTAGTTTATTTATTAATTTTGAAAAGTTCTTACATATAGTGATATATCTAAACTAATTTTTCATTTTGGCTTCATGAATAAAGTTTTTTCTTACCTAATGGCTATTTTTGACATTTCTAACATACAATTCTACATACAAAGAAAATAGTTTCTTGAAAATTCCGAGGGGACACAAAAACGTGCTTATTGACCCTTCCCTCAAGAGAACGATTGTATACAAAAATATACTTTTTTATTAAAAATATATTTCTTTGTTCAATTCTCTACGCAACTAAGCTGTTTATGACAAAAGCGTATAACTTTTTCTTCATGAAATTACCTAAGCAAAGAGGCATACATTAACATATTCCTTTAATATTTTTTAAGTTTTTGAAATATGATATAAATATAAATTTTTTAAAGCTAAGAGGAATTTTATTATTAATTTGATTAACTCTTAAGGGATCGTGGGGGATAATTCAGGTCCCTCAAAATTTTTTTTCTTCATCATGTTCGCAATTCTTAATCTTTTTCGTTGAAATTTTGGCTATGTGACTATTTTATAATATAGAAATGATAAATTATTTTGTCAAATTGTTACAACATTTATTAACAAAATGGCGGAAGTTGGAAAATAGCACGTTTTTAAAGATCTATCTAGGACCGTCTGTAATTCTTGTAGAACATCATGAAAAGGACCATGTACACACCTTATGGAAAATTGGCTACTCTCAAATTGGCAGAAAATGCAATATGTTATAGCTGATGGAAACTTGATCAAAGTCCTAATGGGCCTGAGACCCAAAAACCAACCGTTATTTAGGTAGATGGCATCAAAGATCATATCCCACCGAAAAACAACCTATAAATATCCTTTAAGGATATTGAAAATGTCCATAAAATATCCTTTTTATGTCCATAAGATATGTAATGGACATCCATGGAACATCTGTTTATGAAAATGGTGGATGTGATCTATTCCCTGACATGTCCAGTAGATATCCGATGTCAAATGGACATAAATTAACAATACCGGATATATATTCGGATTTCATATGGACGGATTTCATGTGAAATATACCTGATAAAACGGTCAATAAGGATGTTATTTCACATGTCGTAAAACAAATCATTTCAACCCAGTAAACACAATTATGTATGAAAATATTATTTTAAAATAAGATATTTTTGCACATCTTATTCTCAAGTTCCAATTCTAATGTCGTTGGAACAGTTACACTTTCAAAAATAAATTCACTTGAACGAAAAGTACACCTTAGGGTTACTTATATATATTTCCAAGTGAATTTTACTTACGAGAGAGCTTATGGTCTTATTCGATGCCTGGCGGCGTCGGCGAAACTTACGTGAGTATGTTTGTGTGTAATATGTTAAACTGGATATCATATGGATATGTAAACATGTCCATTTCAATATATCCAAGAGTGTCCAAAAATGTATATCTTATGGACATTCCGACATGAAATGGACATAAAACGGATATTCATAGGATATCGTGTGCTATCTGAGATAGGGCATTGCTCAGAAGCTTTAATTTTTTAACCAGAGAATATTTAAAGACCGCTCGCGCGCGCGCGTGTGTGCGTTGTGTGCCTGTGTGTGCGTGTGTGTGCGTTGGTGTGTGTATATATACACTGGCGATCAAAATGATCAAATAGGAGGTAATTCCATGCCAAAATTTCGCATAATTTGAAATAACGTAAAGCTCCGTCAAAAGTGGTCGTATCCTAAAAAATTTTTTTTTGTTTTGAAGCTTAAAGTTTCTACTTTAAAAAGCTGTTAAGACATTTTGACTTTATTTTTGTCCCTTCGAGCCATTTCTTCATAAGTAAGAACGTGTTTTATTTTCCAAAATTTGCATAGTTTGACGCATAATTTGACGCATTCCACGTGCTTGAATAAATTTTTTTCGCAAATGTTTACAACTATCTGTATTATAGTACTATATATATATGTATTACAACTATCAAAAAATTTGAACTTTTTCGCGTAAATTAAAAAAAAATGTCATACGATTTTTTTCAAGTTATGTCGTTTTGAAGTTATCCATACATTTTTGTGCAATTACCGTCAGCATGATCATTATCCGATGCGCACCACGAGGAGATTGGTCGGATTTGGCTCATCGTGTGTGTAAAAACCTTTGCATTTGAAAACGCATATTCCCGTCTCGTCTTTGAATGATCTCTTGTAGACGATCACGCATATTAATGCAAGCTCTAATAGTGTCCTGAGGAATTTCATGCCACATTTGTTACAGTGTTGCCTCTAATTGTTGAAAATTAGTTGGCAGTCTCTCTCTCTCTCTCTCTCTCTCTCTCTCTCTCTCTCAGTCTAAATTTTGTAATCTCCTATTCATTATGTCCCACACATGTTCAATCACAATCACATCAATCACATGTTAAAAATTACAAGAGGGCTACGAAACTTTGTAGGACACACTTTGTGAGACGCGGTCATTCAAAGACGAGTCGGGATACGCATTTTTAAACGTAAAGGTTTCCACGCACACGCACACGACGTGCCAAATCCGAACCTTTTGTTGTGGGCATCAGGTAATGGTAATACTGCCGATAATTGCACAAAAATGTTACTGTAACTTTAAAACGCCATAACTCCGTGCAAAAAAAAAATCGTTCGACATTCAGTTTTTTTTAATTTACGCGGAAAAGTTCAAATTTTTCAATAATTATAATAACATTTGCGAAAAAAATTTATTCGAGCACGTGGAGTCGTTAAACTATGCAAATTTTGGGAAATAAAACATGTCTTTACTTATGAAGAGATGACTCGAAGGGAGAAACATAAAGTTAAAATGTCTTAATTGTTTTTTAAAATAGAGATTTTAAGCTTCAAAACAAAAAAATTTTAGGCTACGACCACTTTTGACGGAGTTACGCTTATTTGAAATCATGCGAAATTTTAGCACGGAATTATCTATGCGATAATTTTGATCACCGTGTGTATATATATATATATATATATATATATATATATATATATATATATATATATATATATATACAGGGTGTCCCAGACCTACAGTATAAATCGTTAATGGTAGATTCCTGAGATCATTTTGAGACGAAAATTCTAATGCCAAAATGTCGAGGCTATTATAGTTTTCGAATGGGAAATGTTCAAAGTTGGCCAATTAGCTTGTCAAAATTTCGCGCGCTCAGGGACATCGCATGTCGAAAGAACTTTTCACACAACATTATTTATTTCAATATTAAATACTTGTGATAATAAGACTTGAAATTATTATTCATTTTATTTGTATACTTGCAAGATATTTGTAAGATCATAACGATAATATCATAACGATAATATCTTTAAAATATGGAAATGCGATGCGCGTCGATTGTCAAAAACTTCGCGTGAAATATGCCGCGGACAATTGACATTTTTCTCATAGGCATTGAAGATCCTATTTTGTAATTCAGTAATCGCGAAACTACTATAACTAATTTTTCTGCAACAAAAAACAATTAATTTAATAAATTAATAAAAAATATTTCAAAATATGTTAGTATTTTCTTTCCTCGTGGATTTTTTATTTTTTATTAGCATATTTCATGCAATAGACTTACTTCTTATTAATCATATTGATTTTCTCTCACCATGCGAAAAATGTCATTTGTCCGCGGCATATTTCACGCGAAGGTTTTGACAATTCGACGCGCATCGCATTTCTATATTTTAAAGACATTATCATTACGATATTCGATCTTGCAAATATCTTGCAAGTATACGAATAAAGTATACGAGTAATAATTTCAATTATTATTCACTTATTATCACAAGTATTTATTATTGAAATAAATAATGTTGTGGAAAGGTCCTTTTGACATGCGATGTCCCTGAGCACGCGAAACTTTGACAAGCTAATTGGCAAACTTTGAACCTTTCCCGTTCAAAAACTATAATAGCCTCGACATTTTGGCATTAGAATTTTCAGCTCAAAATGATCTCAGGAATCTACCATTAATGGTTTATACGGTAGATGTGGGACACCCTGTATATGCGTGTATATATATATATATATATATATATATATATATATATATATATATATATATATATATATAGGTTGTGTGTGGGGGAGTGTGTGGGTAAGTGGTGGAGAAGTGTGTGCGTGCGTGCGTGCGTGCATGCGTGCGTGCGCGCGCGCGTGTGTATGAGCGTGTGAGCGTGTGCGCGTGCACGCGTGTGCGTACGTATTTTTTACGAGATCCTCTAAGGATTAATAAATTATAAATGATATTCTGCCATTTTCTACGTTATTGTTAATACTTACGTTACCATTGATCAATATGGGTTTTAGATCTGGCGATGTAGTTCTGCATGGTATTACTACATTGTCGCCAGCAATTGCATTCAGATGAGTGTTATTACTCTCTCTTACGAAGAAATTCTTATTGGCTGTAACAAATTCATGTAATTATAAAATGCAAGCATAGCAACAAAATACAGACACAAATATTTCTTCTTTAACCTACGTAGTAATATAAAATATACAATTTCATCTTACACTTCACATAAACATATACCCAGGACGCCTCGAAATTATGAAAATTTATAATAGAATATAGAATATCTGTAGTAAAATAACCTAATCTATCAAAATATAAATCGGTGCAACAAAACCAGCCAGTATAACGGGAAGTGGCATTTCTTATATAGAAATTACAATTTGTAGAGGTTTTGCACATCAGTCTATCATATGTAGATATTCTAAGGATTCCCTGTCAAAACATAATAAAAGGCTTGTTACACATTCTCAAGTACATGAAGAGAAAATTTTTTCAAATAAAAAATTTTTATAGAATTATAGTTCATACTTCTACATGTTATTTTTATAGATAGATAAACATTTATTAATAAATGTATTATAAAGTTCTATTATATCTGATAATTATGAAATGTTTGTCTTGTTTTTATTGTTACAAATATAAAATTTCTATATAATTATTATTTAAATTGGATACATTGGATAACCTTTTTCTTTAATGCCCTTAAAATTAGAGTTCTACTTCTACGACCAGGAATATCCATATCTCTCTCATTAAAATATTTTATTTATTTAAATAATAATTATATAGAAATTTTATATTTGTAACAATAAAAACAAGACAAACATTTCATAATTATCAGATATAATAGAACTTTATAATACATTTATTAATAAATCGCTTGAAGAATATTTGAGAATGGAAGATATAATTCTGTGTTGAAAAATAACATAGAATATATTCATACTAATGGATAAATATCATTTAGAATTAGATATTAGTTATTCAAATAATAAATAATCAAAGTCGAAACTTAGCTTAATAAAATGTATAGTGCATACAAGTGAAGGAATTGTGAATCGAATTGGTCTGTCGCCAATGCAAGTAATATTTAATTCTTCTCCTTCATTTATTATTATTTCTCCGCTGTTTGGTAAGAGAATTGGTTGTTGATTTTCCGATACTAAAAAAAAAACAAATTATTAATTACACATGTCTGCAATTTTTACTTTTTCCCTGCGGTCTGGAAAAGAAGAGTGGTTTTCTGTTGTTTTTTATGCGCTGAATCCGAATCTGCGAGTAAAAATGTTCTATCACGTCACGTTTTCGAAAAAAATGAAGTTAAAGTTCTCAAAAAACGCGTTTTAGGGCATTTTTAAAATTTCGCAGCTAACGAACCCGATGTGCGAGAGATTTCGAAAAGGTTTCAAATTAATGCTAAACATTGTACTTTAATATTAAAATATCACTCTATAACCTTGAATCTGTGGCTTACTTTTTAGGGGTAGCTGTACGGCCGCAATATAGTATAACGATTGCTTTATTATAGGCCACTGCAAAATCATTGCAGACAGTAAAAATTTTAATACATGGATTTAATACATGGGATCGAAAGTACTCTTTATAATAAAAATGTTTTTTTATTTGTTTTAACAATTTTTTGAAATATCTTCCTTATATATAAATATAGAGAGTCCTAGACCTAACGCAACATCTGCTGATGGCAGATTCTTTAAGTCATTTAGAGACGAAAATTCTAATACCAAAATGTTGAAGCTACAATAGTTTTTAAATGGAAAGCTTTTAAAAATAATTAATCAAAAATAACACAGGCCCACAAAAAAATTTTTTTTCTGCGCCATGAATGCCACAATCATTTTCCTATGTATTTTTTGCCGCTGAACCCGAATCCGCAGCCCGTTTAACTCCTAGTCGTCAGGATTTTTTCCTAACCTCAAAAAACACCGTAAAATCCACCGAAGCCATTAAATAACATTACACAGCCCCACAAAAAAAAAAGTTTCTGACCTCGGGATCTCAAAATTCTAACTATATGTTTTTGGGGTCGCTGAATTCGAATCTGAGGTCTAAATAGCTCCATCGGGAGTGTGTTTAGTCATAACCTCAAAAACCTTCTAATATAGGCTATTGAAAGCATTAAAAAATGTTTGCACTAGTCTGAGGAAAAAAGTAGGTGCACTATGTTTTGGGGGTCGCTGAATTCGAATCTGAGTTCTAAATAGCTCCATCGGGTCTGAGAAAAAAATACGTTTACTGTATGTTTTTAGTGTCGTTCAATCCCTCACCACCATAATCCCTTAATCACGTAACTCCTTAATCCTATAACCTCTAAAACTCCATAACCTTGAAACCCCACTTATTGGGAAGACCTTATACGAGAAAACGGAAAAATCTCATGTGTATTTCAATAAGCCAACATAACTCACTTATCTCCACAACTTTACGCTGATAAAAAAAAAAGCTTTATGACAATCTGCTTTTTCGAACTCTTTTATCCTCGAATGATCTGTGGTGGATCATTCCACACATCTTCTTATGAAGCAGTGTCACCATTTTCAGAGTTCTCTAAGGCAGCAGGATTTTTGAAAATATGTAACGACATATTAGTTGTATGATTCACTAAGTATATTCAAAAGAAATTCTCAAGGACGAAACAAGAATCTAACATTGTTTTAAAGTTTTCATGAGCTTAAATGTCCATCAGAATTCCATCAGAATTACGTGATTAAGGGATTATGGGGGTGAGGGATTCAACGACACTAAAAACATACAGTAAACGTATTTTTTTCTCAAACCCGATGGAGCTATTTAGAACTCAGATTTGAATTCAGCGACCCCAAAAACATATAGTAAGAATTTTGAGACTCCGAGGTCAGAAACTTTTTTTTGTGGGGCTGTGTAATGTTATTTAATGGCTTCGGTGGATTTTACGGTGTTTTTTGAGGTTAGGAAAAAATCCTGACGACTAGGGGTTAAACGGGCTGCGGATTCGGGTTCAGCGGCAAAAAATACATAGGAAAATGATTGTGGCATTCATGGAGCAGAAAAAAAATTTTTTTTGTGGGCCTGTGTAATCATTCTTAAAAATTCGTCGCTCGTTGTTTATTAAAAAGTTATTAACAAAATAAGTTGAATGAATTAAATATTTTTAACACCGCGTACATTTTTTTTAATTCCATAGTGAAAAATATTTATGCGAGTTTCACGACTAATACATACAAAGTATGCTGCGTCTGTTAAAACTCGAAAAAAACATTATATAGGATACTTAGCAGAGTTTCTGTTTCGTCAACATCACGAATAACATGAACAAATCACTGCTTTTTTTTAATATTATGACAGATATGTATTCTACATCTCAAGTGTAAATAAATCCTAAATTTAATATATAAATTAATATATAAACTCCGTGGAACTCCGAGACATGGCACTTTCAATATAATTCAGCAGTAAACGTCAATATGTGAAATGGTTGAAGAGAAACCAAAATTCACAGATTAAAATATATTTTTAACACTTTACTACTCAAGCTTGAATATTTATTCCAATCGCTTTTAATTGCTGCTATCACTATATGGAATCAAAAAGAAATTGTTTTGAATAAAAAATAATTAGCCCAGAAAATTCGATCCATTAATATTTTATTGAATCAGTGCGTCTCGTCAGTTCTTTGTAGATTAAGTAGGACAACAAGCAATTTAAAGATTTCAATTAATAAAAAAATTTCACTCGATTAATTTAGTGAATTTTCAAGCCTGGGATGTATATGTTCTACGCGAGTAATATAGAATTAATTACCTTGGTAAAATGCTGAAACGATGAACATTAAAACTCGAAGTCGTATGCGATACGGAAACATTTTCATTTCTTGCTTAATATTGTCGACTTCTCACAATTTTGCATTTGATGCATCAATTAAACTCTTTCACTGATATAGCATGATGTAGCATGATGAATAGATTGAGCACGAATGTATCCCAGGAACGAAGTTTCTCATCGCGGACCCAGTCATCCTTTACTCTGAAGAATATCATAATAAAAAGAAGAAGAGAGAGAGAGAGAGAGAGAGAGAGAGAGAGAGAGAGAGAGAGAGAGAGAGAGAGAGAGAGAGAGAGAGAGAGAGAGAGAGAGAGAGAGCGAGCGAGAGAGAGAGAGAGAGAGAGTGAGAGAGAGAGAGAGAAAGAGAGAGAGAATAAAGCGCGCGCATATGCACGCTTACACGCACTCATGTTCACATTACATAGAAATCGATGGAACGTTCAGAAGATGAAATTGATTATAAAGTCAATAAAAGCAGTGGCTGCTGATCATGGCATATCATTTCAATCGAAATTAAGATCAAATGATTAGGAGGAAGGAGATAGAAAATAATAGGTGTCTGATTTCAATATATATTGAATATACATATAGGTAACTTTTACTGTATAGACAACTTGTGCGCGAGCGATTTCTATCCATGAATGTTCCTTAAAACTTCGAAGAATTCCCTCACTCCTTATCCCGTTCTAACGAAAGTACGATCTTTCAGCGACTTTGGACGTTAAACTCAGGTAGGAGATAGCCGTAATATGATGACGCGATGATCATGCCAAATTTTACATCATTAGTAATGTCAAATAAAGACATTATTTTAAAGTATCTTTAGTAAGACAAATTATTTTTATTTATTTTTTACATTACTTATAAAGTGACATAAATAAAAATAAAATATCTTACACTTTCTTTCATTTTCTAAAGCTACTTGTACATGCTTTTTGACGTGTATACTACGTAGCGTTCTATTAACAACTAAGTTTACTGCATAAATCTTACAATGCATGGTAGCAATTTATATAATGAATTGTTTATAATGTATCAAGCAGCATACATGTCAAATCATGTTTCACATAGTCTTAAACAGCACAATTGAAATCTTATTCAAGATTGAACATACAATATAGAATAATTAAACTGCTCCTTTAAATATTTTTTTAACAACACACAATTAGGATTAATAATAATAATTTTTAACTTTCAAACCGTTTTTAAAAAATCTTTTAAGAGAAATTTACAAATTTGAAAAAATATTTAAATTCTCTTTCAAATTTTTATCCAAACTTAATTGTATCTATAAAATACGTTCTTCTTATCCAGACATCTAGCACAAAATACAAGTAAGTTCTTCACTAATAAAAGTATCACTTAAATTTTATATTGTATACTATTATAAATTTTCTAATTTCAAAAAGAGAATAAGATAGATAATAAAGTGAATATTCCGATATAAAATGTATAACTACTTTGAAAAGAAATGAAATATATACCTAGAATTTGAATAATATTTCGTCAAAATACAAATTGAAATTTAATTATATTTTATCGTTATTATTTTATCGTTATTAAATTAATCATTCATCAATGCTTGATCATACTAGCAACACTATCAATTTATCGTAAGAATATAACAATGAACTTTTAGCAATCTGTTGGATATAGACATTTATTAATTTTTAATAATTTTTATTCGGGATAAATCCAATAAATAACAAATTGATCACAAATACTACGTCATGGACCAACAAGCAATTCTATTTTATTTCTTGTCAGTGGGAATTTTGAATGAACATCAATTCTCGCTCAATCGAATAATAGTTTCATGTTATCAACATTATAGCTACGTTAGTTTATGCTGATGTTAATAAATTAAAATTTTAATGTGTCTGACAATTGCTTTTTGCCTACAATGTTATTTTATTGATTTTATTTACCATATGTTATTTTATTGATTTTATTTATTTTCTTTATTCCGAAATACTTCGTTTGATATGATATAATTTTGAATTAATATATCATTACTATGTACTAAGGAAGACTCGTTAAGATCGAGATATTTATTGACGTAATTATTAAAATTTAATAATATATTGCATTTAAAGAGGTTGTCGTGAAATATAAAAATATTGTCGATTTCTCTAGACTTTGCATATGCATTAATAAACCTTACATACATTACGTCTCCAAATTTGAGATAGGTAATCCATATTCGTTTTCAAGATATTCATTGTGGAAGTTGCGCTCTTTAACATGGGCTTTTATGGGAGAGGTCGCCGCGAGACCACATTTTCGCTTATAAGATCTCCACTAAAATTGTCATTGTTTTGAGAAATTAATATTGTTGCGCTCTCGCGTGCTCTCTCGAGCACTCTCTCGAACTCGCACACACTCGCGACCGAACGCGAGAATGAAGATACGATCCGTGAAATATAAACAGGCTCTTTATTCAATTAAGTACAGGCGGTAATCGGGAGACTCTCCTGGCACGTCCGTACGATCTGACGTCCAGAGATCGTTCTGTTTAAATCGTTGTCCCTGACAACGCAGCTTCCTTGTCGCGACGGACGGAGACGATCGATTATATCGATCGCTCGCGAGAGCCGATTAAGCTCAGTCTCACACGTGAGACTGGCGCATGCAACAATATGTTGTTAATGATATTCAATAATATCGAATAGTAGAAAACTGCATAGAGCAATCCATATTCGTTGTTGAGATTATGTAAGTGGAAGTACCAACGTAAGCTGTTTTACACGCAAGTGGCTTCTATTCGCAGCGTTGCGAAGTTTGTAATTTTTTACACACATGCGCGGAGAGAGTACATTGACAGGCCACGGCTATGTGTGCGTGTACAGTCGCTCTAGAAAGTCTTTATAGTGGAAAAGAGAAACACGCGAAGAGCCGCACCTATACTTTTTGTTGATATTTCAGCATGACAACCCTCTTAACACCTATAATCGCTCGTAAGTAAGGCAATTCTATCCCCTGTTATTTCCCATTAAACTATATAAGAAGAAACAGTTAAATATTAAGGAAAGATAGCAACAAACAATCATAGTTTACATATCAAACATCATGTTACAATCATGTTAATACATTAATTTCTACAATTATGTAAATTAAATATTTAAATAATGTTAAAATTTTAATAATTTTAACATTTCTTGAAAACATCTCGATAAAAAATTTTTCGTGTAAAAACATGAAGCATGAATTACATGTAAAAACATGTAATTATGTATCAAATATGTCCACATATGTCTATACATATATGTTTTCTTTTGTATAATCTCTGTTCACACATACAAGAAAAATAATAAGAAGAAGAATTAAAAAAATGATTAAAAGAATCACTTTAGCATTTCTTTTTTATACATAGACTAGAACAACATAAGCGCGCGCTACGCGCGCGCCATTTGTTGTGTAAATGAAATTAACCTCGAAGTTGATCTTTATTTTCATATATTAAAAATGAAATATTTAGTGAAATATTAGTTTCTGATAATCTTACTTCAATAATTTTAGAATAAAATATAAAATATGAGATAGAGTAATTGATATAAGGGAAATACATAATTAAGAAAAAGCACGTTTTTGCAATATATTGTTTTTTAAATCTTAATAGTTACCTATATAATTTTCGTTTTCATTATATTATAAATTTTTATACATGTATATATACATATATATTAATTAATATATATATATATATATATATATATATATATACATATTACATATACATTTCTTTATATACATAATTTTTGACATATCTATTATCTCGTTGATTACCAAGATAAACTTTTAACGCTTCCCAAGAACGAACTCGCGAAAAAGCTACATAAAGTTGTCCATGATTAAAAACATCTTTACGAAGATCTATACCTATTCTGTCAAATGCTCCTTGTAATTTGTTAATAGTCATAGCAAAAGCTAATTTCATTGGAAATTGTCTTCTTTTAAATGTAAAAGGATGTACATTTTCAATGTTATACGATTTAAAAATACAATTTCTCCTTTTTTATCTCCTGTTAGGATCTTGCATTTCAATAAATGATTTCCAAGCTCCAGAATTATTAATCTAGTACCATTACAAAAACCTTCATTGATGCTAAGATGTCTAATCAACATAATGCATTTTGGTCTTAACTGTAATTCATGAGGAGGAAAAGATGGGCAAAGACTATTTAAATAGGGAAGGAATAGGGAATGAGGAGGGAAAGGTGGGCAAAGACTATTTAAATATTCTATAAAATAGCTTCATTTATATCCTCATTACTATCACAATTTACAACATTATCTACACTTGTATAAATTCGTTCTCCAGTCATATCTAATAATTCTATAACTTGTTTATTAATCTCATCTACATCGATATTTCGTGCTGAAAGTATTGCACATTTAGCTACTTTATCAAATTCCTTTTTTTATTAATATTAATTTATTAAAATACCAAATGTATCTTGGATAATATCTGCATCATGTGGTACAATACAACATTCAGGAATTTGTATATTGTCATTATTATCATTTAATATCCCATCACCAATATTTATTTAAAAAGTTGCAAATTTAATTTCTTCAGGGAGAACTCGCATATTTTGTGTTAAAGAGAAATTAACAAAATATTTACAAAATACCATGTAAGATACGATTTTCACATGGATCAGGAATTTCTGCAGAAATATATTTATCTACAACTTGCGGAGTTGTTATTTTAAAATTACGTTTTAAAGTAATTAGTAGGTGTATATGAGGTAAACCACGTTTTTAAAATTCAATAACGTACACATATCCTGCTACATCACCAAAAAATTTTTGTTTAACAATTAAATTGATTAAATAATCCTTTTTAATATTAAAAACTCAAGCACGAATATCAGATCTGTCAGAAGCTTGTTGACCAGGTAAAAGGTTTTCTTCAATTTCACGCCATTTTGGATTGCAAGTCATTGTAATGAAAAGATCTGGCTTACCAAATTTACTAACAATCGCCATCTTGATAATTTTGTAACATATTACGGGGCGATCCAATAAATGTAGATGGAAGTATAACCATTTTACCAATACGCCCATTTAAATTATTTGCCATACTTTGCATATAATCTATTAAACCTTGATAAGTTTCAGCACGTAATTCTTTTTGATGAGTTTTACAATAATCTATTCTGTCCTTCTCCATTTTTACATAATTATCTACAAGCCATTGTTGAAATAAACGACGTCTTAATAAAAAAACATTAAATTGATCACGAATAGCCACACGATATTTAATATATTGACCTCTAATTATTCTTTTAGTACTATTTAATTTCATTAAATTACGATGCTATCCTCTAGTTCCATATGGATAAAATAATGGATATATCCAAGGTTCGACATTAGGATCTATAGTACTAACTTGTTGTAAAATTTTTGTATTTCTGTTACGTATTGTAACATACGAATCAGGAATTTCTCCATCAGAAGTTATCTTAAAAACTGCAGCAATTTCATTTATCTTTTGAATGTTATATTTATGTTTATTCATTCCAGGTTTTAATGTAAATAATAATTGTAACTTGGAAAACGATTCCCCACGTTCTACTTCTAGTCGTTGTTGATTTTCTATTTCTTCAGCCATCATTTGATACGATTGAGCAAATATATTATATTCTCGCATTAAACACTCAAGTTTTGTCACAATCTTAGACTCTAAATACGAATTTTTATTAAGACGATGATTTATTGCTTCATTAGAATCAAAAGTTGTCCATGAGTTGGATTTTCATTTTGTGCAACATATAATGCTGTATTAATTTGATAATAAATTTGACCATGTATTTTAAAACAATGGACCAGGACGTTTTCCTTGAAAGTTAACCAGATTTGCATTAAATGATGCAAAAGAAAAGGAACTATTGTAACTACGAATATGGTTAAAGAAATCATTTGATTTTATATGATTGCCATCGAATAAAGATTTTGAAAATTCTGGTAATTCGGGCAATGGTTGAAGATAAACCGCACCATGATTACAACAATCATGAAACGAATTTCCTTTATTAGAAATCTTTTCTGCTGCAAAATATTTAGCATTACAATGAATACATGTCACATCCATAGAACCTATATAATATTCAATTACATTTTTCAAAGTAATTGTACTATTAATATTTAAAAAAGGCTGTTTCTTTATTCGTGATCTATAACGAACTTGATATTCCACATGTCGTTGATTAATTAATAAATTATTTGAACAATTTGCAACATTATAATTATTCAATCCTATATCAGGATTATTTTCTTGAGAATTATTATCATTTGAAATGTTTATGTTTTCTCCTCTTGCTTCATTATTGAATTCTATTACACGATTTCTGCAATTAATCATTTTTATTTTATTATTTTCTTTTTCAAATTGACGACGATGTCGTTGATTCTCGTTTCTTTTTTCTCGACGCCATTGTTGAAATTTTTCTTCTTCTTCTAAAGTACGTTTAATTCTACGTCTCGGCATTTTATAAAAATACTAATATACTATTTATTTGTCATGAAAAAATAGTTATATAATAAATATCAATAATAACGTGGTTTAATCTATATAAAATAACTTATAAATTAGATCAAATTAAATCAGGTTAAGGTCAAAATTAGGTCAAATTAAATTAAATTAAGTAATTTAAAGTTTCAAGTTTAAATATGTTACAATAGTCACACTTGTAATATAAATAATACATGAATTGTTATTACCATCATAATTAGTTTCATCGTTAATATTATTTTGTCATTATTATCATTATTATCATCATTATTAAGTCATTATTATTAGGAATAAAAAATATTATTTAAAAAAAATGAAAATAATTATTAGTAATATATCAAGAATATTATGTAAATGAAAACAAATTAAATAATGAATAATGAACAAAAAGCATTGAAAATATTGTTGTTGAAATGTATAAATAAATAAATAATTAGTTTTAACAATAGCCCAGGTAGCAAGGTGTCGTCTATTAGACGTCAATATTTCGTCATTTAAAGTCGCGGACGTCATGTTACTAAATTATGACGTAATAAAAACGTCATTTTTTTTACCTATTAATGATGAAAACGCACGCGCATACGTATAATAGCAAGAGGACGAATCAAATATCCGAAGTAGCAAATACATGTTATTTTGATATCAAAAACTGATCATTATTAGTCAAATAATGTATCATCACCAAATAATACCTAACTTAAAACGTCTTTTTTGTGACGTTTTAATGACGTTCTATAAAAACGTCATAATATCGTTTTAAGTCATTATTGTGCTCGCAAATTCACGTAAGTTCCGTTTATGCCGCTAGAAGTCGCAAGAATTATATACTTTCCCGTAAGTAAAATCTGTTTGATTGATTATATAAGCAAGCTTAACGTAAAAATCGTTTAATCAGTCGAAGCACAAAATTATAATTTTGAGGCCATGGAGGAAAGTTAAGTGTTTTATATTATGTATTTTTATTGTTAATAATGCAAGATAAACTTAAGATACAATAAATGAAAAACGTTGACTTTCTATATTATTGTCGTCAAAGACGTCATACGTTATTAATACGTTACAAATAGACCATAAATGGTTGTAAAGTCATGTCTCTTTAACGTTTTGAAATGTCGTCATCGGTCTGTGACTCAGGCCCGTCATTTTCACGTCATTATATAACATCATTTTTGATCAAAACTTACGTATTTTCGACGTCGATATATAACATCGTTAAGATGAGACAAAAGTACGTAGTTTTACGATATTCGGACGTCATTATAAGACGTCTGCTTCGTCAGAAAAATACCAAAAAATGTCGTCAAATAGACGACACCTTGTTACCTGGGTAATATTTAATTTTAAAAATTTTTAAACACTTATCTTTTATTATTTCTCTGTCTATCTGTCTTTCTCTCTCTCTCTTTCTCTCTTTCCCTTCTTTTTTTTCTTTTCTTTCTTTAATTGTTTCTCGTATGTGTTTGGATAACCTATAATTTAAATTATTTATCTATATTTATCTATATGTATTTATTATTATATAAACATGAATAAAATTTTATTAGGCATCTCATTATAATAAATTCTTTAAAAATAATATTTCAATAGCAGTAGTAATAGATTACACTATTCAAAAAAAAAGATCGTTGATTATACCGACAATCGCGTATGGTTTAATAGAGCAAAGTTTTAATTTTAAGAATCCATTTTACACATTGCTATATAATAATTTTTAACAGAGATGTGAACAATCAAAATCAAAATGTCTATCAGTTTCAAGTGTCTAACAATTAAACATTAAAAATGTTTAGCAATTTTATCTTTTACTCTTAACTTGGAAATAAGAAAGCACAGAAAAATTTTATCAGGGAAAAAAATTGTAAAGAAAACTTTATTTTTTCACATGAAATAGTTGAAAAGTTTCTCTTTTTTTCTAAATTATTTACAATAATTAAGAAAACACTTGACATTTCTTCAAAGAATAAATAAAATTCAAACAACTGTATCCTTGTCAAAAGTTTTTAAAATTCAAATTAAAAAAAGAATTAAAAAATTTTAAGTTTCCACTTTCGAACAATTTGTATAATATTTAAATTCTTAAATTTTTGCTAATTTTCACATATCAAAAATGAAGAACTGCACAAAATAAAAAATTTTCTTGTTACTTTTTACTTACTTTTAAGCATGTTAAGAGCAAGACAAAATTTTAAATTATTCCTTGTGAAAAATCGAGATCTTCTTTGCAATTCTTTTCTGATAAAATTTCTCTACAACCTCTTATTTTTAAGTTATCAGGGGTTAAAGAAAAAATTGCTAACATAGATATTTTGACTTTGATTACTTATAATTCTATAAAATATTGTATAACAATTTGTAAAATAGATTCTTAAAGTTGAAATTTTATCTCTCTTAACTCTATCAAAAGAAATAATCAATTATATATGTTGTAATGTATTGTTAATGATAGCCAAGAATGGCCTCCTTCAATTTTAACGAATCCTATGTTACCCTATCCTTTCGTTATTATTCCGCTATTATTTCAAAGTAACATTTAGTCTGTTCAGTTATCATAGTAGTAGCTATACTAGGCCGGTTCTAACTCAGGTCCTCCGAGGGGGGAGCGGGGCGGGGGGGTATTCCGCGGGCGAGGGGGTATGACGTCACGCGGGAAGGGGTTGCTCGGTCATCAAAACCGGCGATACATGATCCAGCCGCTATCGGCGATACAACCCTTGTCGCACCCCCTCACCCCCAATTTCCAGGAAGACTTTTGATATGATTGAAACATAATTCTATATGATCCAGCCGCTATCGGCGATACAACCCCTGTCCCACCCCCTCACCCCCAATTTCCAGGAAGACTTTTGATAAGATTATGAGACATAATTCTACCCCTAATGATAAGAATAAACAAATCCGCGAAACATGATTCTTTTGAGCGCCGATATCTGGCTGCTGTGACGCGATAAGATATCTAACATACCTCGGAAGACTTTCTGAAACATAATTCTACCCCTAAGATTAAACAAATCTGACTGAAACAAAATCTCTGATTCCACCCCTTTCGAGCGCCGATATCTGGCCGCTAATGTTATGATATCGGGGTTGACTTGCATGGACCTGCAAGCTATCCTTTGATAAGTATCGGCGACTCCGCGAAGCCACCCCCTAACGGTCACCATATTATTCTTCCAGGAAGAATTTTGCGATAATCGGTGTTAGTTAGTTAGAAAGAGACAAATGAAGGTATAAAATCGGCCCGGAAGAGCGCAAGATCTCAGTAGGTGCTTTGACAGTATATGAATCTCCGTGCTTGCAACGATAGATTTGTGAACGAGCACACAGTTGTTGATTTCGAACATATAATGGATGAAGAATCATCCGATGAGACTCTCGCGAACGATAGCGATTATATTAGCGATTATAGTGAGACCAATATAGACATAGTTACCAAGGTGGTGTCCGCAGCACATGTAAACGCGTTGAATAGACGCACGAAATTTTGCGTCATATATTCATATTATTCGACGGGTGGTGCTTTGGCAGTGTGTGCCCCCTGTATGGTCGACATCTCGGATATACGTATCGGACTAATGTATGCCGTTCGGAAGCATGTGACCGATGTGCATGAGGCTATACATGCCCGGTTTTGCTCAAGATGTGAACGGGAAATGTCCGTGACAATTCCACGCGACTTGTGTCCAATTTGCACACATTGAACAATCATAAATGTAGACAATATGGATGACACCCTTTGCGAGTATTCTATATGTGGTGATGATGTTGATAGAGACGAATTGGATGAGATGAAATATATTCTCGAAGAAGAAAATCCACAGAGTGAAACAGGTGTGAAACAAATCTCGCCGTTGCAATTTTTACGCGATCGAGAACTCGGTATACGTGGAACCAGTGGTCGCTTCATGAAACAAGACATTGAAATCAGCAGTGTGCCTCTTTCTAATTGGTCATATACCGCGGCGCGGAGAGTGCTTACACATGAGCTGAATAAAATCTGTGACATATCACAGTATGAAAAAGCGGATGATGATGTGAAAGATAGATATATTAGTATAATCCTTGAAAAGATTAAATTTTTTCGATCTCATTACGTTGCGATTCCTGCAGGTATTGGCAGACGTGTCGAGTTAATAATAATCGACAATGTACGTTTTTCGGGTTTCGATCGTTGGAAACATTCAGACGCTGTAATGCCAGGCAGTTCGGAAGATGATTAGAGAAATTATCCAGGTATTTGTTTCCGTCAGCCCGGCTTGAAACAGGAACATTATGAAGTTCAAGACAATGAACGCTATTGCGTATCGTGTGACCGAGTTACATGCAAGTGTTCTACCGAGGAATGTGATGTAATATAATAAAATATGGAACAATTCAAGCTACTTGAACGCGACCTGCTGGAGGGATCCAGACAAGTCGCAACTTTGGGCGATTATTTCACGTGGGCTCAGCGATGCGACGAGTGCGTGGAACGGCTCGAAGAACAAAGTCGGGTCAAGCGTCCGCGGCTCTCGATCGGACACAGACAATCTTTGGTGGCGAGCATCGCGCGACTCGCGGGTGTGAAAAATCAACTGGAAAGACGATTTACACATTTCGGTGGTGGTGGTGACTATGAGAATAACAGCGCGAAGAGACTCGTTTGGCGAGAAATCGATACCGCGTTTGAAAATCGTCTTCTGACTGGTGCGGTGATTAACGCGGACTATATCGAGCCGCGTCAATTTTTGGAAGACGCTTGTGACATAGTGCTCGAGCGCGTACGAGACATTTTAAGAGTGCGCAACAGCGTTAAAGTAAACACCATTTTCAATGGGGAATTTGTTACTGGTGACAAACGCGCAAACAAAAGTATTAATACGCGTAACTGCGAACTTTTTAATACATCAGATTTGCGTGAGTGGTATGAACAGCGCGTCATCGAACCTACTCTGGCGTCGCTCGAAGAATTCCAGGAACGCGACAGTGGCTGGGCGTTGTCACGAATTCTTAATCTTACAATTAATGTGAATAAATATAACCCATTGCACGCGGGGTGTCACATCCAATTGCCTCAAGAGATACAACTCAAGAGAGCGGTAATCAATGTGCGGTCTAAAGACAATGCGTGTTTCGCGTGGTCGGTGGTCGCTGCTTTGCACCCAGCCGAAAGAAATGCGGAACGAGAATCGTCGTATCCGCATTACACGACCGTGTTAAATATTAAAGACATTGATTTTCCAATGACATTGAATCAAATAAAAAAGTTTGAACTTTTAAATAATATATCCATCAACGTGTACGGGATAGAAAAAAAGGTGATTCTACCGATACGACTCACCGATCGGAAGAGGGAGAGACACGTAAACCTACTGTACGTGCAGGAAGACGACGACGCGGGACACTTTGCCTGTATTAAGAACTTGTCCCGTCTCGTGAGCTCGCAAGTGAGCAAAAAACAACACAAGAAGTTCTTCTGCGATCGGTACGTATACAAGTTTGCGCAATATGCTTATAAATGAATAATATAAATGAATAATAAATTTCCAGATGCTTGCATTACTTCCATTCAAGCGACAAGTTGGAGGCCCATAGCATCGATTGTCAACAGATGAACGATTGCGCCATCCGACTCCCGAGCGATGACTTCAAATGGTTGGCATTCAAAAATTATGGTAGGAAGGAACGAATGCCGTTTGTAGTGTACGCCGATCTAGAGTGCACACTAGAGAAGACGGATTCGACAACGTCGACGTACCAACACCATCAGGCATTCAGCATCGCATATTACGTGCGTTGCTCGTTCGATGAATCATTATCCGCGTACCGGTGTTATCGCGATAAGGATTGCATCGCGTGGTTCGCAGAAGAATTAAAATGTTTGGCACATCGTGTAAAGGGTATTCTATCCGCGAATGTCCCCATGGAGATCTTATCGAAGCAACAATGGATAGCATACCGTAATGCTACACATTGTCATATATGCGAGAAACCGTTCGCGCCAGATGACGAAAGAGTGCGCGATCATTGTCACCTGACCGGACGATACAGAGGTCCCGCGCATTCACGCTGTAATTTGAATTATAAAGATTCGTATACCATCCCCATAGTCTTCCACAACTTATCAGGCTACGACTCACATTTTATTATCAAAGAAATTGCTACAGCGTATGAAGGGCATGTTGATCTGTTGCCTATAACGAAAGAAAAATATATATCTTTTACAAAACATGTTGAAGACACAGCCGACAGGTCAGAATCGCGAAAATACATGAAATTAAGGTTTATCGATTCATATAAATTTCTCACCACCAGTCTCGAAAAATTGGCATCATTTCTCAGCCGGGATAAATTAAAAATTCTACGTTCAAATTTCACAAATCTATCAAACAAAGATTTTGAACTGTTGACGCGGAAAGGTGTCTTTCCATACGAATACGTGGATTGCATCGAGAAATTGGATGACACGTGTCTACCGCCGCGCGAATCATTTTACAGCTCGTTGATCGGCGACACTGTATCCGACGGCGATTATGCGCACGCCGCGAACGTCTGGCAACGGTTCTCCATTCGAACTCTGGGCGAATACAGCGATTTATATTTGAAAACCGATGTCTTGTTGTTGGCCGATATATTTGAAAATTTTCGTGATAGTTGCATCACGAGTTACGGACTCGATCCCGCGTACTACTACACCTTACCCGGTTTTACGTGGGACGCGATGTTGAAACATACATGCGTCAAATTCGAACTGCTCACAGACATTGATATGGTTATGTTTATCGAGCGCGGTATACGCGGCGGTCTGAGCCAATGTTCCAATAGATATGCTCGAGCCAACAACAAGTACATGCAGTCGTACGACCCATCGAAACCTTCCTCATATTTAATGTACTTTGATGTTAATAATCTGTACGGTTGGGCGATGTGTCAGTCATTGCCCTACGCCGATTTTCAATGGGTCGACGATGCAGCAAATTTTGATTACAGCGCGATCGCTCAGGATTCGCCCACGGATTACATTCTCGAGGTCGATCTCGAGTATCCGCAACATCTTCACGACAGACACACTGACCTACCTTTCTGTCCGGCGCGCGATAAGCCGCCCGGCAAGAGGCAAGATAAGCTACTTTCAACGTTATATGATAAGAAACGATACGTCATACATTATCGTAACCTGCAGCAGTGTACACGTCACGGTCTTCGCGTCACGAAAATTTATCGCGTGCTACAATTCGTTCAATCTCCATGGCTCCGTAAATACATCGAATTGAATACAAAATTTAGAACACTCGCCAAGAATGATTTCGAAAAAAACTTGTATAAATTAATGAACAACGCTGTATTCGGTAAAACTATGGAAAATGTTCGTAATCACGTCGATGTGAAATTATTAACGAAATGGGATGGACGCTACGGCGTGGAAGCTCTGATCGCGAAACCGAATTTCCACAGTCGAAGCATTTTTTCTTTTTTTCTGGTCGCTATAGAGATGCGTAAACTCGAGGTGGTATTCGACAAACCGATTTATGTGGGTATGTGCATCCTCGACATATCCAAGGTCTGTTTGTACGATTTTCACCACGAGTATATGCAACCTTTATATCGAGATACGTGTAAAATTATGTACACCGACACTGACAGTCTAATTTACCATATCGAGTGCGAGGATATTTACACGCATATGAAACGCGATATAGACAGATTCGACACGAGCGATTATCCCGCTGATAATGTGTACGGTATACCGCTTGCGAACAAGAAGGTGCCGGGACTTATGAAGGATGAAAATAACGGTGCTATAATGACAGAATTCGTCGGGCTCAGAGCGAAGATGTACGCTTTGCGAGTAGATGGAAAGAAGGACACCAAAAAGGCGAAAGGAGTCAAAAGTAACGTTGTAGCGCGAACGATAACATTCGACGATTACACGCGGTGTCTCAACGATGAGATCGAAATGACGCGGCAGTAATCGTGCATAAGATCCAAGCTGCACGAAGTTTATACAGTGTCCGAAAAGAAAATCGCTCTGAGTCCGTACGACGACAAGCGGTATATCGTACCAGAATCGACCGATACTCTGCCATGGGGGCATTATAGAATACCTTTGTAATATATTACTACGCAAGGAATATTAATAATCACTTTTGTATTTTTTTACACATCATTTTATATTGTTATACCTTTGTAATATTACTACGTAAGGGATATTAATAATCACTTTTGTATATCTCATATCTCATATATTTTTATATATTGCATACATTTCATATTGTTATATATTGTATACATTTTATATTGCATACATTTTACATATGTTGAATAAACGAAAATTAAATCACATTGTCTTTATGTATCCACGAATTGTGTGATCCATCGAATCCTAGCCATTTCACATAAACCTCGTCGCCTCTCCTGCGCAGTACCTTCTCCACGAGATACACGTCGGGATCGGCCGCGCGATGCAACTCGTGCTCGTAGAACGCTCCAGCGATAGATTTTCCGCGATAGTCCTCGAGCAGGTACGTCGCGGGATTTGTGCGCTGCACTTTAACGATTTTAAACACCTCGGTGGTCCAATTTGGTGTGTATCCTTTCTCGAAAACGGTCTTGTACTTGCTCACGCGCACCGAATCGCCTACTTTGAACTTTGCCGGTCCTGCAATCTTTATCGCGTTGTACACCGTAGCCAAGAGTCTTTCGGCGATCGCGGGCGTAACGTCGGCGGGTCGCATACCGATCGTTCGATGTTTTCGCGAGTTGTAATCTGATACGAGACGTGGCAGCGCGTCGATCCATTTGTAGTTTCCATTGAGCGTAAACATCTTCCACATATCGTTCTTGAGCGTGCGATTGAATCGCTCGACGACCGATGCCTTCAATACCGAATACGTGGAATAATGATTGATGTTGTGTTTCTTCACGAGTCGTTGCACGTCAGCGTTGTAAAACTCCTTTCCCTTGTCAGTCTGCAAATTTTTCGGACATCTCTCTCGAATTATCTTGGCGATAGCTTCGACCGTCTCGCTTCCGCTTTTGCTCTTGAGCGGCACAGCCCACGCGTATTTACTCAACACGTCGATGACTGTGAGTATGTAGCGGTAGCCTCTGTTGAAACGCGAATACGGCTGCATCTCGACGATATCTGCCTGCCACAAGTCATCGTATCCTCGTACTATGACGCGTCTTCGTGGAAAATTTCTTCTCGCCGGAGCATGCAGTTCCTCGACGAGTCGTCGCCTCTCCGAACTGACACTCATGTTTCAACGGTACGATCATCGATCACTGACACGTGCGAAGATTTAACTTTGTTCTTTCTTTTCGACTCGGTGGTTGCGTCGCTTATCGCATTTCGTAACACGTGCACGTCCTTCTCGAACGCGATCAGTCTCTCGACAAATTCGTCTCTCAAAATTTTAACGCACTGTTCCACGTACAGTTTATTAGCCGCGTCATCGTCAGCCTCCGGTTGTGCTACGCGGCGAATCTTGCGCGATTTTGCGTCAAACGCCGTACCGACACGGCACAGAGCGTTATGCCGCACGTAACTTCTCACCAGTCCGTTCTTCCGGCCGCCGTTGTCGAATGAATCGTTTCTCCGATCAAACAATCCAAATTTATTGACGGGCATTTTTTCGATGCAAGTGACGTCGATCGACTGGTTCGTTTCGACGATACTCCGATTAATTTATAATGATACCAGCCTCGCGAAGTTCCTCGATGATGGACAGCATCTCGTTGTCGTGAGCGTTATGACCGGCTCGGTACGAAGCGTCGAGCAACCGTAGACGATCCACCAGCTCGTTGGGATCGTCCCAGTGCACGTAATCGATCGCGTTGTCGTTCAACGTCATAGCGCGAGGTAATCCTTCTCCAGATTTGGACTCGATCGATAGTAACGGTGCGATTATATATTTGTACTTGTATCCTCTGTTGCCCTTTATTCGACCATGCGCATCGTAATTGTACCTGTGCACGTTCGTCGTCAGCAGTATGCTCTTGTACTTTTGCGCATCTTGCTCCGTATAGACGGCATCATCGGGCAATTTCTTGAATATCAGCTCGTAAAGACCGGGTGTACCGACGTATCGCACGCCATCGATAATTATGTTGTCATCGTTATCTACGTCAATGTGTTTATTACCGAGCATCATTCCATCGCTGCTCAGACGAACACCGTACACGTTATCTAAACCGCTCTTTCGATCGTCGTTCAGAACGGCTTCGATGTACTTTTGACTCAGCGGTCCCAAGTTATTGCGCAACGTTTCTTGGTCCTCCTCCGACGTTTGCAACTGCTTTCGAATGGTCGTCACCAGCGAATTATCCGTGGTCTCGAAAACATTCTCGTTGCTCGCGAGCAATTCGGGTGATTGTACCACTGTTGTCGTCGCGGTTGGTGTTGTCGTCGATATCGGTGATATGTCCAGCGGAGGCTCAAATCGAAAGGTTTTATACGGTGTCGATGCGGCGCGATCCGACACTCGTTTCCTCTTTGTCTTCGCATCCTCCTCACGCTTCTGGACGGTTAACGTTTCATCGTCGTCACGCGGTTCTTTCTTTATCACGCGCGTGTCAGAATTTTCAACAATCTTTTGCAGAGGCTCGATAATTGGTTTGAAGCGTGTCTTCACCGCAATATCGTCTTCGATCCTACCGGTCTTCAAGGCTCGATGTTTCTTGCGGATCGATTCACTCGTCTTCTCAATCTTCCTCGCGATCTTCTCGCGCTCACGAGTATCGTTGCTCTCAGCCATGTTTTACCTCGACAAGGTACCGGCGACGACTGATCGTTTTACGGTATCGCGAACATGTTAAATCCTTTTCGATATCGTCCATTCGTGAGCGAACTGTCCTTGTCTATCACTACGAATCCGTACTCGGGCTGCCAACAATCGTGACAAAACGCGCTGAAATCCCTGTACGACATGTCGGTATTCACGTGATCGTTGTAAACATGTTTCAAATTGGTCCCATCCTGTTTGAACAGGATCAGCAAGTTCGCGTTATCGCGTATAAGATGTTTGGGTATTCTCGCATACGTCTGACAGAGATAGAAACAGTCGACATTCGAGTGCCTACCCATCGAGAAGTATTCTCTCACAGTATCTTGCTTGTCGCACGCGACGTCATCGAAAACAAAAATCGAGTTTGGTAGCGCCTCGCTCGGTGGAATGACGTCACTGTTATTGGAGAACGTAAAATAGCCTATTTCGTCGATCGATGTCAACAGTTTCTCCAGATATCGATACTTTGGCTGCTGCAGTGACTTCGAGTACACGTATACGTTCTCGAAACGCACACCGTGTGGACTTTCCAGCAAGCTTATCAGAACGTTGGTTTTACCGCAATTCGAGGGGCCGCAGATGATCGCGCGTATAGTGGTCGGTAGCATTGCACCGTGTTTGCGTTTCTTCGCGTTGTTTCCCATCGCCAGCAGTTTGTCGTCACAGTTCGTGACACGTATCGTCAGCGGCTGTCGCACGAATTTCATTTCTCTCTGCGCTTCCGAGTAGAAAGGACGCACCTATTTATAACCGCGCGGAACCGCAAATCGCTCAGAAATGTTTCTGCTTCTGTCGGATAACAGTGATATATACGGTTTAACAGCCAAACAGTTGGAGTATGTGCCGAAGATCGTTCTGTTACAACAGTTTTACGATCACATAGATTATGTGTGGGATAAACTTCCGGAGCATATCAAAGCAGATCCGGAAATTCAGCAGTACCGTCATTGCCTGGAGCATTACAATCTACCGTCTCAGCGAACGCACATCGACGGTCCGCCGCCGCTGATCAAGGATTGCGACGAATGTCATCGGCGACGTCTAGCGTAAAAGTTGGCGGCAGTCTGCTCAATCGCGCGATAAACGCGCTTCCCTTCGAACTACACATCCCAGGCTATCAGTTTTGTGGCCCGGGAACTCATTTGGAGAAACGTTTGGCGAGAGGTGATCGAGGCATAAATCCACTGGACGCGGCGTGTCGCGAGCACGACATAGCGTATTCTCGGAGCAATAGTCTCATCGAGAGACACGCGGCTGACAGAGTACTCGCCGAGAAAGCGCGAAAACGCATCGTCGCGGGAGATTCCTCGCTGGGCGAGAGAGCTGCCGCCACGGTTGTCTGGGCGGCGATGAAAGCCAAGACGAAGATCGGTATGGGTATGAAGAAGAAGACGAAGAATATGAAGAAAAAACGGGTACTTCCGATAGCGAAACGCGGAGGTGTACTACCAATTCTACCGATGTTGGGTGCACTCGGATCCTTGATCGGTGGAGCTGCCGGTGTGGCAAAAGCGGTGAACGACAGCAAAGCCACGCGACGTCAACTCGAGGAGCTGCAACGTCACAACCGCGCGATGGAAGGTCGTGGACTCTATCTCGCTCCGTACAAATACGGACGGGGACTGTATCTCGGCCCGTACAAGCGCGGACAAGGTGTTGTAAAGAGGAAAAAAAAAACGTCCAGGAGGCGTTAGAAATGCCCGCGGGTGCGACAACGAACATGCAATTGGATCTACTGGCAAGACATATGCGCATACCATACTTTAGAGGCGTTTTCATGCGCGACACATTACCAACAGGCGGTGCACGTCGAAACGAGAGTGGTATCGTGAATCTGGACGACGCGACAGGTCCCGGTACTCATTGGGTGGCATATGCTAAGAGGAGAGAACGCGTTATATATTTCGACAGTTTTGGCAATCTTCGACCTCCTAGAGAACTAGTGCGTTATTTCGGGAACAGTGTGATAGAGTACAATCACACACCCTATCAAACCTACGATCAGAACATCTGCGGTCAGATGTGTCTACAGTTTCTCCGAACGTGTGAATTTAAAGCCTGACGAGCGACTGTGAGGACTCAGTGTTAGTCGAGCGGTTTTTCCATCATGTCGTTGACGCTCACGCTGAGCGGCCGGAGCAGCGTCCTCGCGGTAAACTACTCTCCAGCCATAGATTTGAGTGACGATGACTACGAGCTCGGTCTGATGGACTTTGAGACCTACCATACGATAGCGAACGTGAATGCCTCGAACAATAAATTTTACTTTGGCAATGACGACGCTGAAATTACAATTCCCGAGGGATCGTACGAACTGCAAGACATTAACGAGTTTTTGAAACGCGCATTTAAACGTAAAGTAGAAAAGAAACAAATCGACGATGACGAGATCGGAGAGTACCCGATAGCGCTGCGCGCTAATTACAATACGATGAGGAGCGAGATTAAATGCGACTACAGAGTGAACTTTAGTAAGCCCAACAACATAGGATCGCTGCTGGGATTCGCGTCGAATCGCGTATTGCAACCGCGAAAATGGCACACATCGGACATGCCGATCAACATTATGAATGTGAATATTATCCGCATAGAGTGCAACGTGACCGCGGGCGCGTACAGCAACAGCAAACGCGTGCACACGATACACGAATTTTCACCGAACGTGCCACCAGGATATAAGATATCGGAAAGGCCGTCGCAGATCATTTACCTGCCAGTCATCGTACGGAGCATTACGGATCTGACGATACGCGTCGCCGACCAGCACGGACGATTGCTCGACTTTCGAGGAGAGGAGATTACCGTCAGATTGCACGTGCGAAAGTGTCGACGTTATCGCGAACGTATGTGAGATGCTTGTGTTGAACGGCTCGAGGCACGCGAGAGATAAAGTCACAACAGCTCTCGATAATATCAGATCATCCGAGGGAAAGAAACTCAGCGCGTCGAACGTTGCATTTTTAAAATCTTTGGGATTCGCGGTACGAAACATCTAACGATGACGGACATTCTCAACATCGGGGACGAGCCGGTCTTCGACGATCGCATCATCAAGCTCGAGACTCACACGTACAATCCGTACGCTAATACGACGTTTGGACACAGCGACGAGATAAGAATACCCATACAACAACAGGATCTATACACGTTGCCGTACGAAAGTTTTCTATACATCGAGGGAAAACTAACGATAAAGAATGAAATCGCGGGATCTACTGTCGTACTGGCGCACAACTGCGTCGCGTTCATGTTCGACGAGATTCGATACGAACTCGACAGTGTGGAGATTGATCGCAACAGAAACGTTGGAATAACCAGCTTGCTCAAGAACTATGTAACGGTATCGTCCGATAAAAGCGTGATTCTGAGGAACGCCGGCTGGGATACGCAGAGTAGCGCGGAAGGATACTTTAATTTCTGCGTACCGCTCTACATGATACTGGGATTTTGCGAGGATTACAGACGCGTGGTTATCAACGCTCGTCACGAGTTGATTATGATTCGAGCTCGCAACGATAACAATTGCCTGGTGGGAAATTCGGCGATGAATCCCGAGATCGAATTATTCAAGATACAATGGCGAATGCCGCACGTGTTACTGAACGAGATATATAAGCTGTCGATGCTGCGTGCCTTGGAAAGCGGACGATACATCAGCATGGCTTTTCGCTCGTGGGATCTGTACGAGTTTCCGCTACTGCAGAGCACAACAAAGCATTCGTGGGCTATCAAGACCGCTTCGCAGCTCGAGAAACCACGATACGTTATCTTCGCTCTGCAGACAGCTCGGAAGAATGTCATGTCCGAGGATGCGAGCCGATTCGACGACTGTAAATTGAGCAACGTGAAACTCTACCTGAACTCTGAGTATTATCCGTATGATGACATGAATCTGGATTTCGATAAGAAGAAATGGGCGATTCTGTACGACATGTACGCGCGTTTCTGCAAAGGCTACTACGGATACGATTATCTCGAACCGAGTCTCACTGTCACAACATTCAAACGTTTCGGTCCGTTCGTGATTATCGACTGTTCTCGACAAAACGAGTCGGTCAAGAGCGCAACCGTGGATGTGAGATTGGAATTCGAGTGTAAGGAGAACGTACCGGCGAATACTACCGCCTATTGCCTCATCATACACGATCGCGTGGTTCAGTACAACCCATTGACCAACATTGTTCGCAAAATCACCTAAATGCGACGTTGGAGAGGGGGAGCGGTATAAAAATCTACGATATTCCGCGATCCTCCCACAGTTCGCTCCTCGACATGTCAGCGTCAACCATGTCCGCGCCAACGTACGTGGATCTGAAAGGTTACGTCGTGGATCTGCGTAATGGACGCACCGTTGGCGAAATATACTTCCCAATTTTTCATCGCGGTGAAGACATAATAAATCTGAAAGGTTACGTCGTGGATCTGCATGGACGCACCGTCGGCGAAATAAACTACTCAATTTTTGATCGCGGGGAAGATGTGATCGATAACTCAATCGAATCACCCGTAGATCAAAATCATGCAACGTTGGAGAGGGGAGCGGTATAAAATCTACGGCATTCCGCGATCCTCCCGCAGTCCGCTCCTCGACATGCCAGCGTTAACCATGTCCACGCCAACGTTCGTGGATCTACAAGGTTACGTCGTCGGCAGAAACTCCTTCGTTGTGAAGGAGTTTGCCGCTCTCAGAGAGGGATTTATTCTCACTCATTATATCTTTGGAAGCTCCGAGCCATGGTATTTTCTCAGCAAGGCGGATAGAAAACACGTATCCTGGTTGGAGGCTAAACATCATGGATTGCATTGGCGTGATGAGCACGGAACGATTCCGTACTTCACGGCTAGAGACATGATTACAAAGGCGTTGCGGGATGTGACGGAGAGCGAAAATTCACCCATCGTATACGTAAAGGGACTCGAGAAACGAGAATGGCTGCGGGATTTGCTCCTGGACGATGCGAGAGACGATATCTACATCGAGAGCCTCGACGTGCACTACGAAGACGTGGAATCGCTGAAAAATATGGACGCTACACATACTTTGCGTTGTCATAAACATGTATCCAATTGTGCCATGCAAAATGTATTCAAACTATTTAATTGGTGGCATCACCATAAAAAATAAACGCATACTATTTACGCATATATCGTCATTTTTTAATCCTTCCCCATTTCGAACAATATTTACTTCATATTGACATTATTTTACGTTTCTCAGATGTATGTTATTAACCACTTGACGTTTCTCAATGTATGTCAGATGTATGTTATTAACCACTTGATGTATGTTAGATGTTTGTTTAATAACTACTTGATGTATACTAGATGTATGTTAGTTGTATGTTAGACGTTTTGTTATTAACCACTTGATGTATGTTAGATGTTCGTTTAATAACCACTTGATGTATGTCGATGTATGTTAGATGTATGTAAGATGTTTCTCGACGTTTCTTTCAACGTCTTTTCGGGTTTCGACACGTTTCGATAAACATTTCCCCCTCTCAAAAAAGGTGATTCATGTATGTGCGCAGTTATCCCCTCTCCTCTAATCTTAACAGGTTTCGACAAGTTTCCATAAACATTTCCCCCTCTCCTCTTAAAAAGGGTGAATCACATCAATTAGTTTCACGCGATCAGTATTGCATCGACCGCTCGTACGAAACGAACCTCTTCATCGTGAGAAAAATGTACGCCGCTGAAGGAAGCAGTGTGAAACGTATGAATTATTACGTGCCGCTTCAGCATGAGGAAATTCCGTCGCAAGAAAATAAGAAGAAAAAGTGTAACGAGTAAGTAAAAAGTTTCCTATTTATATATATATTTGTATTTATTTTTATATATTTTATAAAACCTTTCTCTTTAAAAGTCGATCTTTCGACGAAAAAAGAGCGGTCAATTGGATACAGCGCATACTCAGCAGACGATATGCACTGACGGCAACGGGATACAAGTATCTTGAAATTGGAATCAACGTGGGTTCGCAGAGTTACGTGGAGATTGCCATAGGAGATCATCGTGGAAACGAACTGATATTGTCTCTCGAAACGTGGAAGGGACTCTACGAGCAACGATGGAATATTCAAAATTTACTTTGGAACAGCCGTAAAGACGCCGTTATAAACGCTGGACCGCTAACGATCCGCGCTTCCGCGATCAACGGTACTAAAATCGTACGTCTCGAATCATCGAACGTATGTTTGTCGATGACTGAATCGACGTTGATGTTTATGTTTACCTTGGATCCGTGCATCGATTTAACGTTCGAATCATTATCGAACATAATCGAGACGGTTGACGCCAAATTTACACAGTTTTCGCACATCGCTTCTTCGTTAACGGATACCAACGAGATATCGAACGCGATCCGCGCCAGCGATGCTTTCGAGAAGGATCATCTCGTCGATTGCGAGCTGTTGGCTCTAATTTTTAGTATGTAAGAGAAAAGAATATGTAAGAACAAATAATAAAATAAAAGATTAAATCTAATTCATGATGTGATTATTTTCTCGCTCCGTTTCCTTTGTCATACGTTCCATTTCATCTATCGCTCGTAGTAGTTCGCGTCATCTTGCGGTACGTGCGGAGCGTGCGCGGTCGTCTTAGTAGTAGCTCGCGCCATCTTGCGGAGCAACTCGCTTCGATGATGAAAATCTCTTCACGCACGTATGCGTAATACCCCCTTTTATTCACATACGCATGCACACACTTACACGCTCACACGCATGCACTCGCTCACACGCATGCACACATTCACACGCGTGCACTCGCTCACACGCATGCACACATTCACACGCGTGCACTCACACGCGTGCACACGCATGCACGCATGCAAACATGCACTCGTTCACACGCATGCACACATGCAAACATGCACTCGCTCACACGCATGTACACATTCACATACATGCACACATTTACATACATGCACACATTTACATACATGCACACATTCATATACATGCTCATACGCAAGCACACATGAATAAATATAACAGTTTTACATTTAAATACATTTTTATTTTTCACACTTTTACATATTTTTGACTTTTTTTAACACTTTTGACACTTTTTTAAATAATTTAGCTGAACTGATTAGACAAATATTCATAGCATTTCCACGGCATTTCCGGCATTGAACTTGCGTCTTCAAGTTCCTCAAGATGTTCCTCACTCTGTAACAAAAAAAATTTATTATTTATTTATTTATTTATTTATTATTTATTTATTTATTTATTTATTTATTTATTTATTATTTATCTTATTTTATTAATAAATTGTACCTTAGGGAGGGGGGAGAATTCCCACAACTCTTCTTCCCGAACGAAAGAATGTCACTACAATGTCGCCAACAGCATTTCTTCCCCGCCTGTAAATAATAAGAAAAATTGTTAAATAATTGTTAATTACTTGTTAATTAATAATAAGAAAGAAATATTATTGATATAATAATAATACTTACATTAATTGGGAAGAAGATTGTGGGAGGACTCCCACGACGTTTTTCCCCGTGATGGCTGAGAACGTTCTTATCAGACGTCTCCCGTGTTTCCTTAACCACTTTTCTCTGTGGTGTTGATGAATGCTATAATAAAATATGCAATGTTTTTTATGTTCTTCCATACGGCTCGAAATAACTTCGCGCTCACATATGCACATCATCTTGTCAAAAACGTTTGAACGGGAGAAACGTTCGAAAAGGACTGAAGAAAGAGACAGGTTGGAGATGGTGCAGTTATTTTATCAACGATTTATTTTTGATAGCGGCTAACTTTGTTTAGCCGGCGCTTGATATCTAGTATAAACATGCTCGCTAACATTCGCTCGCTCTTACTATTCTCGCTTTCAAATTAATTATGATAAATTAATTATAATAATGATAAATTAATTAAAAAAATATATTTTTTATTCTTTTCATAATTTTACAATTGATTAAGATATATAAGGAGTAGATTGCGTTCGGTAACGCTAGGTTGTGCGGTCGATAATCCCGAGCGCGGGGGATCGATAGAGGCCTGACGGTGCAGCGTCCCGACGGTACAGCTTCCGGGAGCACGGGGGATCGATACGATAGGGGCCCGACGGTACAGCTTCCGGGAGCACGGGGGATCGATACGATAGGAGCCTGACGGTGCAGCGGCCCGACGATACAGCTTCCGGAAGCACAGGGGGATCGATATGATAGGGCCCGACGGTGCAGCAGCCCGACGATACACCTTCCGATGGTGTGGTTTACAGCTGTGGCTCATATTCTAATAACAGAGAATAAAATACTTAAATTTTGTTAATATTGAACATACATCTATAAATAAAAACAAATATACCTTATTACTTTGACAACGTCGTCGATAATGTCGACGATGACGATGTCGATGATGGTGAATTCGGAGGAGTCAGAGGACGATATCCTTGACGCTCGATCGATTTTCGATGAACATAATCTTGAATTCCTTCCTTCTTTCGCTGAACGAAATCTTGAATTCTTTCTTTCTGTTGCGTGAAGAGGTTCGTTGATACATCTCGCATTCTTTCCCATGGTCGTGACGTTGACGACGATGGCGCTGAATTCGGTGGAGTCAGAGGACGATATCCTTGACGCTCGACCGATTTTCGGTGAACATAATCTTCAATTCCTTCTTTCTTTCGTTGAACAAAATCCTTTATATTATCCATATTAACTCTCTTGCAACGAAAGAAGTTTTATCCCTCAGTCTGGATATTAAACTGACTAAAAATGTCATTGTCCGCACTTTATATTACCATTCAACGTGTGCATATTGGGCACATGTTGCATGGGAATATGGCATACACTCTACCTCTGCAATTGCTACATTGTAGGGAACCAATTGCACCGTGCGGCCCAATCTCATGTTGGCGAATAGCCCACATTGGTCCATCGGTAGAGTTTGCGAATTCGATCGCGCACGTCACACATGACACATAATTACCACTCATCCTATAATAAGAGTATATAACACAATATTTCATGCGATCGCTAAGCGCGTTTATTTGCGGTCCAGATAATAGTTTTTCAATTCTTTGTCCAGGATTCTCACTGTCGTCACTCATATCACTGCCACCGCCGCTATCAGTTGATAAAGGGTGATCATCTTCTTCCGCATCCATCACCTCCTCCTCCTCCTTCTCCTCCTCCTCCTCCTCCTCGAAGTTATCGGTATCAGCATCTTCATCGTCGACGTCTATGATATCCATGACATCATCGTCGTCGACATCTACGATGTCCATCTCTTCATTATTTAGTTGACCAGCCATTTTTCACGTATCACAAAAACTGTCAGAGCCCTTACTGAGATCTCGCGCGCTTCCGGACCAATTTTATACCTTCATTTTTCTCTTTCTAACTAACTAACACCGGTTATCATCATATATCTACTTTGATGCTTTGTGCATACAATTTACTAAACATTTAATTAAGAGAAAACATGGAAGTTAAAACGTGTTTCAAAGTCGCCGCTACTTATCAAAGGATTGCTTGCAGGTCCATGCAAGTCAGCCCCGATATCATAACATTAGCGGCCAGATATCGGCGCTCGAAAGGGGTGGAATCAGAGATTTTGTTTCAGTCAGATTTGTTTAATCTTAGGGGTAGAATTATGTTTCAGAAAGTCTTCCGAGGTATGTTAGATATCTTATCGCGTCACAGCAGCCAGATATCGGCGCTCAAAAGAATCATGTTTCGCGGATTTGTTTATTCTTATCATTAGGGGTAGAATTATGTTTCATAATCTTATCAAAAGTCTTCCTGGAAATTGGGGGTGAGGGGGTGGGACAGGGGTTGTATCGCCGATAGCGGCTGGATCATATAGAATTATGTTTCAATCATATCAAAAGTCTTCCTGGAAATTGGGGGTGAGGGGGTGGGGGTGCGACAATCGCCAGGGGTTGTATCGCCGATAGCGGCTGGATCATATAGAATTATGTTTCAATCATATCAAAAGTCTTCCTGGAAATTGGGGGTGAGGGGGTGCGACAAGGGTTGTATCGCCGATAGCGGCTGGATCATGTATCGCCGGTTTTGATGACCGAGCAACCCCTTCCCGCGTGACGTCATACCCCCTCGCCCGCGGAATACCCCCCCGCCCCGCTCCCCCCTCGGAGGACCTGAGTTAGAACCGGCCTAGTATAGCTACTCATAGTCAATATTTTATTATATTTTTAAATCTAAAACATGATTATACTATCTCTCAAACAGGATAACGATTACTACTATTTTTTTTATTATATTGTTACGTCCCACGCATCATTCGTAAAACGCACATGAAAAAAAAACATACGATATAGAACTCTTTTGAAATAGTTCAACAGCTGATCACAAAAAATCAATATTATCGATCCGCAATGGTCAGCTGTTAATGTACCGGGTGCGAAGATTCGGCTCAAGACAAGTGCTGAGTTAGTGCTAGCCCAACAATGTATAATTTATAATTTCATAAACTCCTGAAACCAGATATGTCGTTTTACTTAAAAAAATTGTTATTCTTTTTTCATGATCCTATTTTTAAAAAGTCTTTAAAAAAAGACATTGCTTTTTTTAATATCATTAGAAGTAAATTATTTTAGGAAACAGTTTTATATAATAAATGAAAATGTAAATTTAATATAACAATTTTACATTTATATTGCAAATATATATAAAAAAGAGTGATGTTTTTTAAGACTTTGTATACATTTATTATAATCATGGAAAAAGGATGAGATATAGTAATGAGCAAAATAAATTATACAACTTTTCTTAAATTGAATTTCTTAGTAAAACTATTTTTTTTATAAAACATTATATTATACAGCATTATACTATACAGCATTTCAAAAAGCCTGGAAGGAAATTGATTGAGAATACTTAAAGAAATTGGCCGAGAGTATATCTCATCAATTAGAAGCGATATTAAAAATTAAAGATAGTTACATTGTTGAATACTATTAGAATTTACTGTAACGATATGAAATACAATTTTTAGGAAGAAATTAAGCATGATTTTTATTTTTTCATATTTTCCTTGTTTAAATGCTTTGTAATACTTTGATTTGTTTATTTATACAAAGTTGTTTATTTATTTAAAAATGGTTTTCTTAACAAATTCAATTTGAGGAAAGGTATATAATTTATTTTGTTTATATCAATAATATCTATCAATAATATCCGAGTAATAAAGCGCTGATAAATCGAGTCCCCGCGATAACGATAACGATGATACTGCGCCGCGTTCGAATTACGTTAAACAGGCGAGAGCGGAAAGCACGCCGTGTCACGAAACAACTATTAATGACTGTTGGATTAATATTAACTAACTATTTATCACTACTATTTACCGTGCGGTGAGCTCTCTTGACAAATCGGTGAAATTCGAATACAAATTGTCACAGTCGGTAACGACATCAATTGACACCTGTATGTCGCAATTCGTTCGACGCGATGCGGCCAGCGGACATGATATGTAATATGCGACCGTCGACACAATTATCCATAATGGTCCATCAGGGACAATTTATGTTTTCGAAGATTATCTGATAATATAGAAAAATCTTCGTATATTTTCTTCTTTTGTAATGTGTAATGTGTTAATGTGTATACATATGCAGGGTGAATTTTAAGACTTCTGCAACCGGTCGTGGAGAGATAGAAGGGACTGAGATAAACAGAAAAGTCCCATACCATTTTGTAAAATTCGCAATATTAATCGAAAAATTAATTTTTTAAGTTGTGCGAATGAGAGCGCGCCGTGAGGAGCGCGCGAGCCCGCCCGGCGATAGCACGGCCCAGCATAAAAAGTATAGGCTGTCGGCGCGCCGGGAGGGCAAGGGGGGAAGCGCGCCGAGACTCATGCTTACAGCGTGGCCCCTCTCACGTCTCGCCGCACCACGCCAGGCCGTAGCTCGCGTCGAAAGTCGTAACACTTACGCGCGATTACGAGACAACTTACAATTAATAAAACAGCAAAATAATTAAAATAAAAATGATAATAAGTTTCTGCAATTAATAAAATCGACACAGAGAAAGAAATCAGGGATCTACGGAAAACTTGATTGTTTTCTATTATGCGTATTATAATTCGCGTTACTTCTCTGTACCGAATCCGAAAGACATGATATCGTTTCCTACTGTTCTCTCTGTTTATAAAAGAAAATATACTATGATCGAGAATTAATCTTTCATAAATATACTATTTGCAACATAACATTTTCTTATCGTTTTCTTTTCCGACTCGTAAATTAACGGAAGTCTATCATGATTGAATCTTTCCGTTCTCGAGAGTCGTGGAAAAGAAAACGATAAGAAAATATTATGTTGCAAATAGTATACCTATTTATGAAAGATTAATTCTCAATCATAGTATATTTTTTTTATAAACTGAGAGAACGATAGGAAACGATATTATGTCTTTCGGATTCGGTACAGAGAGATAACGAGAATTATAATATGCATAATAGAAAACAATCAATTTCTCCGTAGATCCCTGATTTCTTTCTCTACGTCAATTTCATTAATTGTAGAGATAAAATTATTTCATGGCAAGGAAACGCTATTGTTTCCACACCACCTTGAGGTAGATAGCTTGGCGCGTTTTCTTTTTAAGTGGTTTCCCCAGTAGGCCTAATCCACTTTAAAACATTCAATGTAATAACTGTTCGAAGTGCCTTCCTCGTGCTTGTAAGCAGAGTTTGGCTCTTCGAGTTATTTGTTGCGTCACACGGTGCGCCATATCCGGCGTGATGGTATTAAAAGCCGCTAAAATTGCTTCGCGTACCTCATTTTCGGTACTTTCACCCCTGTGCTCGACTGAAGCTTTGATGAAGCCCCAAACAAAATAATCCAGCACATTCCAATCTGGCGGCCGTGTCGGCCAAATGATTGGGCCACCTCGACCCATCCACTTGTCCGGAATACGCGTGTCTAAAATATCGCGTGCTTGACGGGAAAAATGTGCGGGAGCTCCGTCGTGTTGGAAAATCATTGTTTCCCGCATGTGAAGAGGCACGTCTTCCAAAAGTGTTGGCAGCTCGTTCTCAATGAATGCTGCATATCTTTCTCCATTGAGACGTGGCGGAAGAAAATATGGGCCAATCTGAAAATCGCCAGTAAAAACGTTACGAGAACAATGCGGCAGATTTGTTCATTTACAGGATTACTTACCACTCTATCTGCAATTACGCCTGCCCACACATTTATCGACCAGCGATATTGGAAGACGGATGTACGTATAGCGTGAGAGTTTTCATTGTTCCAAAGCACAAAATTTTTGGAATTAAACACGTCGTTCGGCGTGAATGTGGCCTCGTCTGTCCATAAGATACGGTCGGAAAATGATTCGTTTCGCCGACACTGTGCGAGGAATCCTGCGTAAATTTTATCAATAATTATTGTATGCTAGAGACGCCATAAGAATAAAAAAAATTGAAAGAAAGAAATGAAAATACCTTCACAAAAATAAATGCGTTGTATTTCATCGCGCGGAAGTAGTTGCTGCACACGTTGAAAATGATATGGGTGCAACCCATTCTCGTGCAAAACGTGACACGCCTTTGAGGCTATCGTGTTAACGCCGAGATTTTAAATGTTTGGTTGCCGGTTCCACTTCCGCGATTTGAGGGGTCGGACAGATCAAAATGAATAACGTGGTAGCGATCAGGAATATAAAACTTTATTTTCTTGATGTGCACGATACTAGCTTAGCGATGTGTTACATCGGATGATTTCGGCTCGACCGACGGAGTGCGCGGAAAGCTCATCGGGTCCGCGCAAATAACTTGTTTTCGTGAAAATAGAGAGAAACGGTTGACATTCTGTGTATTCGCAAATGAGAGAAGGTCAATTAGCCGATACACAAAGAAACGGAGCGAACTTACGCGGACAACATCATGACATGCGAATATTCGGAAGATCGGCCGCAAAACAATTTTGATGGTCGAACCTAACTGAATTCTTAACAATCTTTTTTATAGGCGTATAGCAGCCTTATATCGGCGCACAGCAGCCTTATATCGGCGTACAGCAGCCAATATTTTAATATCAATATATAATATATAAATTAAATTTACATACACGCTCAAACTAAATCTGTCATCGATCATAATAACTCTTCTATAAAATCTTTGGTACATTCAATTTAATGAATTAAGTTTACGAATGTATATACTCACTTAAACTAAATATGTCATCAACAGATCATATAACTCTCATATAAAATCTTAAATTTTTAATACATAGAATTTAATGATTTAATTAAGTCAAATATAAAATATATTAATAATTTATTTTATAATATGATATGTAGATGACAAATTAAGAATGTACATAAAAAAACATGATAAATATACAATAATAAATACTAATATTTTTTAATTAATAAATTTAATAAATATATTCACATTGATTTGATGCTCGACGATCATTTTCTTTAATTCCAAATTACACAAATTCCACCAACGCCTATAAATGAAAGAGAGATACAATTACGTGATGTAATAAAGGATATTATAACAAATGCAGTAGATGACGTATCATTTGATGTACACACCGATACTGCTTTAGAATTTCAAAATTATTGGGAAATAGATTTTCCTGACATAGAATTTGTAACAGATGAAGAAGAAGAAGAATTCGTAGAAAATAGTGATGATTATGAACTTGATAATGAAGATAATTGTGAACCAGAACAGGAAATTTTAAATAGTAACTATAAAAGGAAAGCCATCGAATACTGGAAAAGTGGAAAAAGAGGCCGTCACTTATTTTCAGCAGTGCAAAATCGCTTCAGAAAAGTAAAGTCCCTGCGACAATTATATCGATGGGAAGATTATTTACAAAGGTACTCGTAGAGAAAAACTGTTATATATATCCCAATATGTTTTAAAACATTTTAAAGAAGCTAATGACGAACAACAGATTATTCATGATTTGGATCTGCGACTATGGACGTTAGAAGCCAAAGAAATAGATCTTCCTTTATTTAAAGCAGGAATAACGTGGATATTAAATTTTAAAAGAAAATATGGAATTAGTAGAAAGTATCTAGGAAAATAACCAAATTTGTAAACCGTTCTATAATGAGAGACAAAGAACAATTAGAAGTTGCATGTCAAGAATTTGTGAATACTGTAAAATCTTTTATTGGCCTCTTTGGAATAGAAAACACATACAATGCTAACGAAAATGGATTTAATTTGGAAGTTCATTCAGGCAGAACGCTTACTACATAAGGTGTTAAAACAGTTGAAAGTCTAATTCAATCAACGTCAGCAATGACACACAGTTACACAGTAATGCCTACAGTTTCTGCAGACGGAAAGTTACAATCACCTCTCTATTTGTTTTGAAAGAAGCCAGTGGAAATTTTGGACCACGAGTTGAAGAAACCTTGGTCTACAAACGTTTCAGGTCTATAAACGTTTATATTGCAGCATCGAAATTGGGTAAATTAACTTCACAACACTTTCAATCTTGGTTCACAAATGTATTTTTGCCCACAAATGGAAGCTTCACTGTACTATTGTTAGATTCTTGGACCGGACATCCTACGGCTCTACAAGAATTTATATCATCTGATAAAGATGTACGAATTTTAATTATACCAAAAAAGACCACAGGAATGATTCAACCTCTTGATGTTTATGGGTTCAGGATTTAGAAGAACTTTGTGAGAACATTCAGTGATCGTGTCATATTATTTAATAATTACGATATTACTTTACACTTGAGAAATAACATTATAAAATTACAATCGTTGACACATATACAACTATCTTCTCCGCGTTTTCATAATCTTTTTAAGTACGCCTGGTTCAAAAGTGGATACATCCATTACAATTCCAAAATCCAGTGGATTTCTGTTTCTCTGGAAAAGATATACAAGATATACCACGATGTTTCATATGTGGTGCACCGGCTATAATACGTTGTTCTTGATGCAAGCAATACCTTTGTATGCATCATTTCTTTGAGCACCACCATGATTGCAAACATTATGAAGAATAAAAATAATGTAAGTACTAATAAGAATATTTGGAAAGAGACACAATGATAGATAATTTTAATAAACTTTAGATAATTAAATAAATGTTTATAACTAGTACATTTATGTGTTACAGGAAAAGTATTCAAATATATGACATAATACTTTTTATCAGCGGTGAAAATGTCAGCCATAAAGTGATGTGTACATTGTACATGAGAAAAATAATATTTCTACACATGAAAAAGATGATTAATATCAGCACAATATTAGTTATATGAAATATAATGTAGAATTACGTAGTATATAGGAGAAATAATATATGAGAAAATAATTTGTCCTTATGTAATGGAATATATATACAGCATATTTAACCAAATCTATTGTGTTAGTTATGTTACATGAAACAAATAATATAGTTAAAAGCTTTCGAGAAATAAATCTCTCCGTATATACCTCTATCCTATTATCTCTCTGTAAATGCGTTCGTGACTTTTTACGCAACACATTTTTCGCGTTGTTCCGTAATAGCTGATAAAAAATATGTCTAGAAACCGTCTACATCTAATTATAGAAGTCTCCTAGATGTACATAAGGTCAGTATTAACATACGCATAAATAATAAAAGATGATATATACATACACTTTAATTATGTAACTTTATATTCATCAAGTTTCTATTGCCACGATGGAGGACTTGACCCTCATAAACTCATCAAGTATTCTACTCATCATGCAATAGGTTAACATTTCCATATGAACGGAAAACATTTATTGATATGCATCAAGCTATTAGTTGTGTAGCCATATGGACGTATTGTACGTAAATTGTGGTGTGCCTCATAAAATAAAGGTATTTTATTAATTACTACTAATAAGTAATATTTAATTTTATATTTTTTATAATTTTTACTATTAATTTACTTTACTTTTACTTTAATTTAAATTATATTGTATTTTATTTTTTTGTCTAGTTTTCTCCTTCGAAGAAATCTAAAGAATGTAAAAAAAACATTCCAGTGACTGTTGTATAGCCTTTTATTATTAAAAAAAATGTTATCGAAGGCACGAACACACAGTCCACAGTTGGCAGAGGGACAAGTCCGTCGCAGCCAATGAATTTTATCAGAGGGCCAAGTCCATCGCAGCCAAGTTATGGCAGAGGACAAATGATGGCCATTTTGAAAGAGATGGCTCAAGAGAAGGCAAGAACAGTTGAAGAAACTCACACTTAATAAGTAGGAGAAAGAGAAGATGATATTTACAAAGATATTTACAAAGATATAAGTAAATAATCTTTAAATATATAATTATATTAAATATATAAATACTAATGAAATAAAAGTAATGTATGAATATATTTTTGTTTACAGGTTCTCAATAAGAAACAAGAAAAAACAAGAAAATAATCAGAATAATGCACAAATATAGTATAATAATTAGTATAATAAATATATACAAATATATTATAATATTATAAATATATAAAGAATTTTAAATCAAATATGTTTATATGTTATTTTATTTGTATCAACATATCCTCTAATAAGTAAATTGTCAATATATACAGCATTATAATACTGTTTAAGAATTATGAATCTTAAGCATAAAGATGTAACATTAAAGAAATTTTTTAATAAATAAATAGAGTTTAATAAATAAACAGAGAGATTAAATAGATATTTAAAATGTAAAAGAAAATGTAAAATTTTTGTATTATAAAACACCTTCATATATCGTTCAGTTTACGAGACATATCGAAAAAAGGCAAAAATGTCTCTACCTTTGAAGAGTGATTTCACCCCTTCAAACCGTTTTATGGCCCCAACTCAAAAAAATTTTTTTTTTCAAAAAATAAATAGCGTAGTTAAATAGAGGTATTTTTACTGTAAAACTTTTATATAAAACATTTTTTTATATTTTGTTTTGTTTACGAGATATATCGAGAAAAGCAAAAATATTTCAACTTTTGAAGGGTGGTTTCACTCCTTTAGATCGTTTTGTAGCACCAACTAAAAATTGCTAAATTCATGTGTTCACTCCCTCTACATTTATGCCAAGTTTCATAATTTTCTGAATTTGACACTTCGCGATGTTCCCTTGTAAGTTTCATATCTTGTCAACAGTTATTAATATTTATATAACATATTTGGTCGACTAATTTTAGTAATTAGCTGTAATTACTGAAAAAGTTCAGGTATTATTTTCAATATTATATTAAGTAAAGCATGTGCGTTTTTTTCAGGTTTAAGGTTTTCTCTTCTAATGTTCTGTTCTCTATGTTCTTTATATTCTTTTATATATGTTCTCTATCTATCCTTTTATGTCTATCTTATGACTATCCTTCATACTATCCTATCATCTGTTCTATCTACATCTATCTGTTCTATCTATTCTTTGGAAATGTAAAAAAAATGTTCTCTATATTATTATATGTTGTGACGTGACAAGATCCGTCACAGGGACGTAAGCCTGACCGGGGGTAATAACGAAATTAATTTATTTGTTATTTTGTACGTCTGTAGCCGATTTATTATATAAATACCAATATTATATAAATACCAACATTTGTTGTTAAGGTAAGGGAAACTGCAGAAAACCTTACCAGTATTTAAAAAAAAAACATTGTACATAAGAAATATACATGTGAATAAATACGTATGATAAATACATGTAATACTTAATATTGCAGCAGTCTGACGAAATGGAGGCATCTCAAGAAGATTGCTAAAACAAAGTAAATTACTGATTAATGACAGATACATATACACAAGTTTCTACAATTAAAATACAAAGAAAATAATAGTGCAATTGACAAGAAGTAATTAAATATCTAAAAAAATATTAAAATAAATATTCAATAAATACTTAAAACTTAGATGCACCTGTACATACTGGATCGTAGAAAGAAAAAAATTAAAAAAGAAAGAAATATCAAAGAAATAAAAAAGTATTGCACTGCTTTGATATATTAATATTGTCACACAAAGTAAAATTAAAAAATTACAATAAACAATATGCAAAAAATAATTGAACACGAGTTGTGTGACAACAAAGTAGTATAGAAATATCATTAGTTACCACTGTAATAAAAAGAGGAAAGTGTCCATGCTCAAAAATATTAAAAGCAATGGCAAAACACATGGGTCGCGGAAGCAAAAGAAAGATTTTCAAAGAAGTTGTTACATTTGTACTTGTTAAAATGTTACTGAAATATTTAAAAAATGAGGTTAAATTGTATCAACACTAGAAGGAAAAATTATAATAAAAAGCATGCGTAAAAGTTAACAATTTCTATTTATCTTTATCTGGATTATTGTTAAAAGAATATAAATTTTTATAATTGTGCAGTTCTAAATGTGTTGAATCTACTTTGAAAGTGTGACAATCAATGTTATTAGCTTGGAAACTAGAACGTACTTTATAAACTGCGTCCAAAGTGGCGACATCAAGACGATTCCTCTTTTTATTTTTCACATCTGTAACAATGGAAAAAATTCTCTCTGCTTCGGCATTGGAAAGTGGAAGTGACATAACTGAATATACTAAATTTTGTAAATTTGGAAAAGCCGGTTCATCATTCAAATCCTTTTTTTGAAAAATATTATTCCACATGTCATCAAGTTCTAAGTTAGATAAAAAAATTTTATCCGCGTCACTAAATACAATAGGCAATATTCTCCATTCACAGGCTAAAGCCGTAATATCGGAAAATTTGAAAATGTTTTGCTAGATTCCTCAAGTCTGGAAAAGTAAGTCTACTTTCGTCGCTCAACGCTATACTTGGATCTAAAAATTTCAGTTCTCGAAACATTTCATTATTGTAAGGCAATCGTTTTATCATTTTTTCTAACGCGGTTATGTAAAAAGATAAACATTTGGATTTTATTTCTGTAACAAATTCCGAAGACTCTAATTTTAACAAAGATTCGCATTCGGGACCAACATATATTGAATTTAATGGTAAAAAATTTTGCAAATTAATAATTTCCAAAGAAATATTTTTTAACGCCCCAGGCAGCAAGAAATTGTTACCTATCTGCTTTATTAAATGCTTACAACTCTCAGCTACTTATGAATTAAAATGTTCCTTCCTTAAAAGTACGCATTAAACTGATTAAAGAATTTCAAACAATATTTTAACAATAACATATATGCTTTAATTTTATTATCATTTAAAGTATTAAAGATTCTTATTGCCGATTGATTTTTACTTTCAATAGTTTCCAGGTGGAAGTAATGTTTCAAGACTTCCCAGTTATCGAGAAGTCTAGTAACACATTTCTGTAAGACGAGCCATCTTGTACCTGATAATTTTAATATTTTACGTGATTCTACTCCAAAAAAGCTCTGGAAATCGCACAGGATAGAAGATCTTTTTGCACTGCTCGAGAAATATGTAGCGATTGCATGCAAGACATCTTCACAAGAATCCGGCAATTTTGAACAAGCTTTACTCGATATAATAGCTGAGGAATGGCATATACAATTTAATACAACGAGGGCCGGTACCTCTTTTTTTAATCTACTTGCAAAAGAATCTCGAATTCCTATCATCACAGAAGCGTTATCACAAGCCATTTCTATAATATTTGACAATGGTATTCCTTTACTTTTTAAACATTTTTCAAATGCAGAATATAATTTGTCTGCAGAACAGTCCGTTGCATCTAATGCAACTAATTGTAATAATTGAGTAATGCACTTTTTGGTTTCTAATGATACATACTTTACTAAAATACAAAGCAACTTATCGTTTGAGATACTTGTGCTTCCATCCACTAAAATATAAAATTTCTGACTTTTTAAGATTGTAATAAGTTTATCGGTTTCACGTTTTCCTAAGACATTTTTTATTATTTTTGTACATTTTGTTTTTGACAATTTCAGATCGTTTACTACCTGTGGATCAGAGCAAGTTTCTTTCATTAAAGGGACCATGTGATTTACAATTCTAAAAGCTATATTATGTTCCGCATAAAAAGCAGCTATCTTTATCTCGGCTGTTTTAACTTTCTTAACATGGTCCGCATATTTAATGTTACATTTGAGCTTAGGCAATAAAGCAGATGGTGTGACATTACGACTCTTACTAATATTCGTCACATGTAACTTTGTTTTGGAATGTCTTATTAAATCTAATTTGCCACATAAAATAACTTTATCACAAGCCGTGCAGAGAGCCTTTTTAATAAATATCTTCGTGTGGCATTAACCATTCTTTAAAAATATCTGTACTCAACCAAGAGTGCTGGAATACTTTCATTTTTTATTTCCTCTTCTTTTCGTTGATATCACCCGATATCGATGGCTCTGGATGATCCATCTCCGTTGCATTATTTTCACTTTGTCTTCACCTAACCAGCGCCCTTGTTGCACCTCGATAACGCTAGTATATCTGTCCTGAAAAAGACGTAAGAATTCGCTATTTTGCGTATTGAATCTTGTACCAAAAATCAGTGTAAAAATCAGGTACCAGGAAGATCAAGAAAAAGAATCAGAAGCACCTCGATAACCTCGATGCATCCGTTGCTGGCGTGAACTGTGACGTCAGTTGACACATGCGCACGACGCTCCCGCGCGGGCCGAACAACCCACGGCGTGACAAGACTGACGGAGCGAGCGAACCGAGGACGAGGGCAAAGACGACCAACTGCGTTGTAAGGCCTCCATCCTGGCATTGGTAGTTTATCGAGACCGGCACGGCCTCTCTCTTTCGCGTATCGTTTTATTGTCGTGTAGTACGCCCGTGTAGCTGCAGGCGGAAATAGCGTATTGGGAGGGGCGGTACCGCCCCCGAATTCCTGCAGAGAGACTGACCGTTGCCGATCCATATCGAAATCGGGAATAATCTCGAGGCCACGATGAGGCGATTCGTCTTCCGTTTCCGCGGGTAACGTGCGCGGGAACTCGCCTTTTTAAAGTCGCCCGTATTTCCGACCGCGAGTGCGGGATCGCTTTCGTTCGGACGGTCGCCAACAGTCACTTGCGTCACGTATTATAATTGAATTTGGTCGATTCGTGTGAGAGATTTCATTGTTAATCGTATTAAGTGTATCTTCGAGTTAAATTCACGTAGTCGCGTGAATTTCTGCGGTGGGCTAGAGATGGCCCGTGCGTTCGAAATTCGCCTTAGCACGATCGAATGTCGAATAACAAATAGCGAATAACGAATATTACATATCCGCAAGCGTCCCAGCGCTCAGTTAAAATAACCGCTCCATTAGTAAAATTTTCGATCTACTGCTTCGTGTACAATAATAATTCCGAAGTTTTCCGTTGTACGCGGAGGAATCCGCGAATTCTATCAAATAAATGTTTCTCTTTTTTGTTCAATATTGAAACTCCTGTACTTCGTTATATTTACTACTGTGGGCAAAAAATAGTAAGACTTTTGAATTATATTTCGCGCGGAAACCCTATTCGTCGAAATATTTTTTTTTCTAGGTTGGTATGACTGTCGGTGACATCTGTGCCAAGTGTCACGTCAAAATAATCATTAGTGTTTAGTATACGTCTGTCTTTCTGAAGTATTAAAAGTGCAATCGGCGATTTTTACAATGAGTGAAATTATTCAACAAAGAAGTTCCATTAAATTTTGTGTGCGGAATCAAATTTCTGGTGCCGAAACGTTCAGAATGTTGCAAAAGGCCTTCGGTGATAATTGTATGTCGCGAGCAAGTGTTTTTGATTGGTACAAGTTGTTCAAAGAGGGTCGAGAACGCGTTGCCGACGAACCACGTCCAGGACGGCCATCAACATCAACTGATGATGAACACGTCAATAAAATGTCAAAACTGTCAACAAGGAATACTATTTGAGTGTTATGCGTCGTTTGCGCGAAGCTATTCGTAAAAAGAGGCCGGAATTATGGGCCGACAACTCTTGGTTTTTGCACCATGATAATGCACCGTCGCATACTGCATTGATTCTTCGTGATTTTTTCGCCAAAAATTCAACCAATATCGTTCCGCAACCACCGTATTCGCCTGATTTAGCTCCGTGTGACTTCTGGCTATTCAGCAAACTCAAACGACCGCTCCGGGGAAACCGTTTTTGAGTCAATTGAAGACATCAAACGTGAATCGCTACGCGCATTGAAGGCTATTCCGGAAATTGACTTTAACAACTGTTTCGAGGATTGGAAAAAACGTTGGCACAAGTGTATTGGGGCCGGGGGGGATTACTTTGAGGGGGACGAAATAGATTTGGAAGAATAAATAAAGAATTTTGAAATTATGAACAAAGTCTTACTATTTTTTGCCCACAGTAGTATGTGCCAAAAATACGAACGCCTCCTCCCCTGAAAATCCGTTCTTTCGTCGAACCGTTGTCTCCGCGAGTTAATCGGGATGTCAATAATTGAAGCCTTCCGTAATTATTGAGTTTCGTGGCGCGAATAATCGCGCCTGGCGCCCAATTTTAATGTGAACCTTATACTTGTCGTTCTTAACGCCCTTGGCGAATACTCTAACGTTGCCGTTCCCGTTCGCGCAGTAATTCTGACGTGCTCCGTCGATCCTCGGCGTGATCGGCGGAAAACATCGTCATAATGTTTATAATTTTATTATATTTAATATAATATTGAAGGAACCATATTTTTACATTTCCTGACGGAAGAGACCACCACCTTCTCGTGATTTCCGTTGAGCAACAACATATACGTTATCCATTCACACAATTGATAGAAAATATTATTTACATATTATTAGAATATTAATAGAATATTATCCTCCCGATCGTTTTTTATTCTCATCACCCACACCTTCTCCTGACCGATCTCAAAGGATTAGTGCAAGAGGTAAGCAACTTTTTAAATAAACATCTCATGTGCGTTCAGTCGTCCGTTAATGACATCTCTGCTTTAAGTCACTCAGGGCATGACATGAAAGCAGGTGAAAATAATAAATCGCTGCTTGGGACAGGTGTGTCGTCAGATTCCTCGGTAACCGCTCGCATGGATGCAGATCCTAACGCTTCATCTAACAAAGGAAAGCGGCCTCTCATCCCCTCTTCAGATTTGGAATCGAACTCTATAACATAATCGTCTTGTCCTGCTTCAAAGATTAAAAAAAGCTCTTTGTGCGCACAATCCAAAGTCGATTCTGCGGAGATTATCGCTGACAGTATCCGTCAATATAATGCCAACAATAATAATAATTTGGTAAACCCCGGTTTGGCATCTAAAGGTAAATACTTGAGAGGCGATCCCTCCCCTTACATCGTACACATTCATCCTATTGAGGATAACGATAATAACAATAATCGTATTCCTCACCCGTTAGCTATTAGCAAGGTGATTTCTCGCATTGTTTTTAATGACATAATCGAGATCAAGAAGATCAGCAGAGGCAAAGTGTACAATTAGCTAACCCTCAAGCTGCCAATCGTTTAGTCGAGGATCAATCCCTTTGTTTACATAAGCTCAAAGCTTTCATTCCCGCATATAAAACAATACGGACTGGAATTATATGAGACATTCCCCAGGACATTGATATAGAAGAATCGATATCTTTTTTTGAATCTCCGGCAAAAATTGTACAAGTGCGGTGCCTCAATCGTAGAACTAAGATAGATGATCAAGTTCAAAGAGGGCGGTCTGCATCCGTGCGCTCATCGGGTCCCCCTAGTCGAATGGCACAAGAGCATAGCTATGCCAGGAATGCCCATGCTTCTTCTGGTTTCTTTTGACTTCCACAGGGAAGCGTTAATCGCTCCCAACGGCAGGCTTCCTTCAGCGGTGAGTCATAATGACCTCCCTAGCGAAGATTTCCCTGCTACAAGCAGTAATGGAGTCTCCCTTAATAATTTTGTAAAACAAAGTGTTCCTATGGCAACAAACGCATCTGAGTCAAATGATGTTACTCAGAATCAACACGATAATTTCTACTCGTGTTGATTCAATAATAGGTCCGGCCTCGATGCTTTTTTAAATATGCTTCGCCACTTTATGCATAGCATAATTAGTCATGATAGTAACAATATTAATCCCCTTTCACGGGGCTTTGGTGTTCCTCTTCCGCAATCTTTTCCGCCCTTTTTCTTTTTATAATAATAATATGCCTCAACCAAGACATAATTATAATCAAGATAACAATTACGGCTTTATCGACTCGCCTGACTCTCGGGCTAATTTCGCACATTCAAATAATAAAGCCAATAATTACCAATAAGGACAAACAAATGCTGTGTGGTCTTAATTTAATGCAATGGAACTGTCGAGGTATTGACAATAAGCTTGCGGAAATTCAACAGATAACATCTTCGCTCGATATCTACAAAAAACCCTTATCAATTCTTTTAAAAAGATTAAGATATACAATTTTGAGCTCATCAAGCCAAGTCACTTACATAAAAGGCAAAGAGGTTGGAATTTTCTGTCGCAGTAATATTAATTATTCGTTAGTCGATGTTAGTCATATTTCTCACAACTCGGTTGAATTGATTGCGATCAATATGCATATCAAAATAAATTTGAACGAAATTCTTACAATTATCAATGTTTACAGATATCCCGGCAGGGGTACTCCCGTTAATATATTTGAGGAAATCTTCGCGTTGGGCGCTGGTAGTGACCATGTTTTGTTCCTGGGCAATTTTAACGCCCATCATATCACGTGGGGCGGAACTAGGAACGACATAGACAATAGATTGGCGAAGGCAATCGAGGATTATGAGCTGGTTGTACTGAATGACGACTCCCCTTCTTACGTCAATCTTGTTCGCTCTGTGGAGACAACAATTGATTTGACCCTGGTCACTTTTTCTGTTGTTCTTGTGTGTGAGGCTGTTACAGGAGATGACTTCATGGGTAGTGATCACTTCCCAATCACAATCAGGATGGGCATTTTGCCGCAAATCAAAAATAGGTTCGTTCACAATCTTAAACTCAAGCCCAGGCAGATCAAGCGTCTTTCTCGCTATTTTAATTCGGTTTTTGAAGAAACAATTTGTAAAGATTCAGACAATCCAATAAAGAATTATCAAGCATTTACGGAGGTTATTTACAACGGTTTAGCGGTAGCTTCTGAAAATTCTGTTTAATCTGTGATTGTTCCGAAATCTAAATCTCTTCTAAAGAAGGTCACTTCTCCCTTATGGTGGAGTGATACATGTTCGAAGGCTATTGAGTGCCGTAAAGCAGCCCTGTGTGCATACAAAGCATGTCCCATTATGAATAGATTAGAAATCTACAAACAAGAAGTTAGAGAATGTAGAAAGATCCTTCGTAAGCAGAAAAGGCTTGAATGGAGGAGTTTGTGTTCTTCATTCAATTATAAGACTCTGCGGAAGTATGGCGCCTGATGAAATCGTTCAAGAATAAAGAGTCTGGTTCATACATTTCGGTGGACTCGGATAATTTTAATGCTCTCTGTGATAAGGTAATAGCGGGATTATGCCCTCCTTTCTGCCCTACCTTCAGACAGGTAGATATGAATGCTTTGAGATTTCATGACTGTCTTAATGATAACATTCAATTATGGATCGCCCCTTTCAAATGGAAGAGTTAAGTAGTGCTGTAAGGTCCACCAACTCTAAATCTTCTTCTGGTTTAGACAGAATTGGACACGATATTATCCGTTTACTCCCGGATACCGTTTTAATTCAATTCAATTAATTCAATTATTAGATATTTACAATCGTCTTCTCAGAGAGAATAGCTTCCCTGAATCATAGTCAGATTCATTGGTGATTTTCATTCCTAAAACAGGAGGCAAGGGCGTCAGACCCATATCATTAATGTCTTGTATGCTAAAAATCTTAGAGAAATGTATTTACAGCAGAATCAGATGGTTTACAGAGTCATTCCATATTATTCCTAATTTTCAGTTCGGTTTTTGCAATGCTAGCATCGTGTCAGGACAGCCTTGCCATTATTATCAATCATATTCGAAAGGGATTTCTTAGGGGCCATTCCACCGCTCGTGTGTCTATCGACATCGCAGGAGCATTTGATAATGTTAATCCGCAGATCTTATCGGATCTTTTGTTCAAATTAGGTGTTCCTGCTAACACCAGGGTTTTCATTGAAAATCTCACTTTCCACCGAAGATTATTTTTCGTCAAAGAAGGGCACATATCTGATCCGTTATCTATCTTTAAAGGTATCCCTCAAGGCTCCATTTTAAGCCCTATTTTATTCAATATGTATTTAAGCGATATAAAAGAATATGTCAAAGAAGATATAGTCATTCTTCAATACACAGATGACATAATCATGTATTACACTAACAAGAACTTATCAGTCTCATTTAACTTGCTTAATTCTGCCTTAAGATCCATTACAGATTACCTCAAAAATAAAGGCCTTGAAATCTCTCCTTCCAAAACTCAGGGAATAGTATTCACGAGGAAAAGGAGGGTCATCCTTCCTAGCATTCTACTAACAATTAATGTTACTCCCATTGAATTAGTCAAGGAAATAAGATTCCTGGGTATTATACTCGATGATCGGTTAAAAGACAATTCTCAGCTCAATTATTTCCCAAATGCGAAAACCATTCTTCATATCATTTCCTCATTGGCTGGGATTTGGTGGGGATCACACCCGCAACTGCTGCTCTGCTTATATAAGGCCCTTTTCAGAGCTGCAATTGAGTACGGATGTCACGTTTACCCGTTTGAAAAAAGAAGGAATCTATTTTTGTCCTTACAAAGGTTGCAGTACGCGGTAATTAGGAAAGCTATGGGTTTTCGACGATCTATTAATATACCCCTATTAATGTCATGCTGCATGAAGCTAAAGAACCTCCGTTAAAAATGCGATTCGATTATACCATATCTAAATACATGTTTAAGCAACTTTTGTTTAACAGCATGGTAATTGATAGTTTAAATTTCCTCAAAAGAAGCTGCGCGAAAAGGGAAAGCAGAGTCAAAATCTTGAGGGATAGCTCTATGTTCAGAGCGTTTATAATCAGAGACATGTAACAGGAGTTGTCTTTTCTACCCTGCTTCCAATATACAATTTACCTTATTCCGTTATGACTTTATATATTTCTTATCATAGTGTTGCAATAAAAATTCCAGAGAATGCTCCAGTGTCGTGGGTCAACCATGAGTTTAATCGACTTGCATCTTCTTTCACCAACGGGGCTGCTGTTTTTTATACAGACGGATCAAAGATGGAAGAGGGGCAAGCGGTAGGCTCCAGCGTTTATTTCTTCGGGCAGCGGGTCATTATAAAGGATAGATTGCCTTCGGAAGCTTCGATTTTCACAGCTGAAGCGTGGGCCATACCATATATAGAACTCATTTGGTCTTGTTGCGTCCCGAGCAATGGTAAAATAGAGCGCGTGTTTCTCGGCTCCCGCACGCAGCCGGGAGCGCAGCAATGTCCCAAAAAAGAGCGAGCGAGACAGACAATTTTAGCTAGCGGTTACGAGTGCGCAAGCGCGATCTGCCCGGGATTTCGGCGACAGCGTTGCACCGCTCGGACGCGGTTAGCAACGGACGATTATGCATGCGCCTCCCCGCGCGGGCCTTGCGTTAGCTTCGCGGCACCGAAAAACGATCGACACGTTTCGGCTGGTTTTGGCGGATCGTTAGCGTCGAAAGCCCGGTAAATTCAGTGGTTACAAATAATTAGCGGCATTTGCCCAACTACACACTTGGCTGTGAGCGGCAGTTGCCCGAAGATACGACGGATATCTCGAGAACGAAACGGCTGCGACCCAGTAACGAGATCGACGCTTTCGCTGCGAGCACGCAACGTTACACGATCCAAGAGCGGTCATATATATACTCATAACTAGGAAGGAAGGATGCCTATAACGACAATCACGGACTAATATAACCATACTCGGTTCAGACACACAAACACCAAGCTGTTTACCGTATACGATAAGTACCGCTTCATAGCTTATATTTGATGATCGCCATGATACGTACAATTGCGCGCCAAGTCTGTTGTGTTCCGCCATTACGGCCGGTTCTTCGCGATTCTGGAATCTTCCATTCCTTGCACATAGCATCATGCTATCAATCGTATCGAGATTTTGAATTTTTTATGTAACGATGACATCGAATTAATTATAGAATACTCGAATCTGTCTGTTATACACGGTGGATCATTTGCTACAATTCGTAATAAGATTTGCATAACATATCCGTTTCTCTTTGAAGATATCTTCATTGATCGTTCTTTCTCTTTATATGTTTCGTCATGTGCATTGTATTTTCGTGCGTTTTCACATATTTCTATTATTACTAACATTACCGTCTGTTCTTTGGCGTCTGTCAACAATTTCGATGTTTAATACTGTTCAATTCGTACTTCCTTAGTAATTAAGTAAATTTTTGCATGCTTTGTGCCCACTATGTTTTGCTGCATGTCGTGTTTTACATATATATATATATATATATATATATATATATATATATATATATGTGCTTAACTATATTCATCTGTGATTTATGTTATTACATGCTGTGATTATTTATATTGTTGCACCTCCGCCGACGAATCGCGTCGGCGCTACGACTCGCAATTTCGTGCGCGAGGACACACACAGACACCCGCGACACGCGCGGAAGAAAGGATAGAGACCGTTAATGCAAAGTAACACCAACTTTATTATAGAACAAAATACAAGTGCCGAAACGCGTTCTCCACGAACGGAGTCCAGCGTAGATCTGACGGGCGGCTTGTTTGACAACAAGCGTCCTAGCAACCGTTGCTCCATGTCCGCATGTTCAGATCTTGCGAACTTCACGGCCGGTCAATCGATGCTCCCGATCGACCTGTCTTTTGACTCGCGCGGCCGGGGAGTATACCGGGCGGCCGCAGCGCGCAACAATATCTATGTACTCTTATTTGCTCGCTTAATTCCGACGTGGCTGCCCTCATTTACCTCAATGAATATCTTTGCAATTGAATTATCATTTTTCCAATACTCTTTATGGTCATATTAATTAACTTATATTTACGAAAGCTGTTTCATACTTGCGTAAGTTTAACACTAACAAATGTACTCGCAAGATTCTAATACTAATTCAGCTCACTGACTTACTCATGTTATTAAAATATATTCATATTTATTTAAATTTCCACTTTTCGATTATTCGCACCTTGAGTTCGTTTTTGTGCCAAAATTGCTGTCATCTACCATGCCTCGAACAGGTCTCTTTCCAGTGGTTTTCCTAAGGTTACAATCTTCTCGGATTCTCGTAGTGTCCTTGAAGCGATTTCTTTGTCTAATAGGCTTCACAGAAACTATCTCATTCCTCTTATTAGAGAAAAACTAGTGTTAGCACAGGAACAGGAACTTCAGGTCAATCTCATTTGGATTCCTGCCTACGTTGACATTGCGGGAAATGAGATTGCCGACATTGTCGCTAAAGAAGCTGCTCGTTTTGGGGAGAAGCCCGAATTTAAAGTTCCTTATTTCTTTTCAGAATCTAAAAAAGCCTTATCGGGACGTTTTGAGGGGTATATAGAGGAAGAATCCCGTTTCAAGGGCGTCAAATATTTTGAACATTATAAATTCGAAAGTAGCAAGCCCTGGTATCACAAATTTAAGATTGATAGAAAGTCCATTGTGCTCGTTAACTGGATAAGAAGCAATATATATATAATTTAAATTACAGCTTGCACAGAAAGAATATAGTGGATTCGGCCGCTTGTCCCTGCGGCGAAGCGATACAAGATATCAATCATGTAATTTTTCGCCACAACGACTATGCTGATAAAGCCGTCAAATTGGTTACATATATTTCTGACACTTTTCGTCAACGTCCATTTGACTTATTCTACAATCTAAGGAAACCTACTCCTAAATTATGTGGTCTTCTTACTGCTTTCTTTTCATCTATCGGTCAACTTATTTGAATTCCCCACCTATTCTGCCTCTCCCGCCGCCATGCGGCAGTTTAAGTACTCAAACTATTATTATCCGCTTCTCTGGGCAACCAGTCCGTTTGGCGTACATGGCCATATCGAGTCTGTGCTTGGGACTCGGGAGCTAATTCAACGAAGGAAGAAGAAGACCTGGCTACAGATTATGGTAGTGGATGATGTAACGCTTCTTGTCGTATAAAGACTCGTCTACACAACAAGGTGTAATGGCTCCTGCACACTGGACGTGGAAATGCTTGCCGCGCGGCGGAAGTTGGCTCGTAGCCAACTGGTAGCCAATCAAATCTTCCGCCACGCGGAAAAAGTTAAACTCCATCCAATTTTGATTGGCTATAAAACGGCGTAAGGACGCAGGGTTACACCATATATGTAATACTCCTATATTGCCAGTCCCCGTAAGCGGGCGAGCGAAAACATCACGGTGCAGACGATATTGTTTTCTTCGTCTAATAATGCACTATGTTCACGATGCGCATGTGCGATGCGTCTGCGCATTCTCTTTGAAAGAAAAAGTGAGGATTCTACCCCCCACGGGCCTCACGTTAAAACACGTAAATTTTATATACAGGGTGTTAACAAATCATCGCATTGGCTATACATCGTCGGGTAGCGCGTGAAAATCTAACAAAAATGCCGTTTATTTTAAGTCGATCCGATCTTTAGATCCTGAGTAATTAATTATTGAAAATAACGCGCAAGGGTCAATAAGCGCGCGAGTCCAACGGAAAGTAAAAGAGGCGCGCGCGGTGGACACGCGTGGGAGGCCGTAGACGCTAGCGCGCGCGGACGCCTACGCGCGCGCCTCTCTTACTTTCCGTTGGACTCGCGCGCTTATTGACCCCATCACGAGCTATTTTCAATAATTATTACTCGGGACCTAATAATCGGATCGACTTGAAACAAACGGCATTTTTCTTAGATTTTTACGCACTACCCGACGGTATATAGCCAATGTGATGATTTGTTAACACCCTGTATATGGTGGGAGAAAAGAAATAATCACATTTTCGATAAGGCAGAAAATGGGAAATCTAAAACAGCCGAAATGTAAGAAATAGAAAGAAAATAATTAATTCTACATAAATATGAAAGGCATAGACAAACTGACATTACGTATTATTATATTGCACATTAAGAAGATTGAAATAAAACACACACGCACGCATGCACGCACGCACGCACGCACGCACGCACGCACGCACGCACGCACGCACGCACCTTATAAATTAATAATTGTTTTAGTTTATATGTTATCGTACTTCTATTAGCGCATTACATTACATATTTAATGATGAGGAATTTTCTTGCAGATATTATGAATGTAGTTTCCGTAGAAGAAAGATGTACAATGTAATGCAAAATTATTGAAAAAAAATGGGAAATATATTTTAAACGGGAATCATGAGGGTTATGCTAAACCTATACTCAATCTCATTGGAATTAAAAAAGAAATTGAAGCGTCACAGACATTCGAGCCAACAAGAAGAATAAAAAAAAAAAATAATTTCAAAGTGAGTAAGAAACGATAAAGTATAAAGTAGTAAATGCTGTTATTAAGACAACTACTATTTATAATTTGTATATTTAAACACGATGACTTGTTGGACTTAACAACCATAACGAACGTGGAAGTCCATTGAACGTTTAAAAAAAAAATCTTGGACTGGTTCCAAAGGACTTAAACAGTCTACGTTGCGTCTTACAAAACGAAGAATAGAAGAAATTATTAATGCTGGATGCAACGCACTCTTTCATTGTTGACTTTGTCGTTAAAGATGACAATACTGAAGCCGTTAGCTTTATTGATAAATCATTAGCAGAGAAAGTTACAAATAATGGAAATGTAACAATTTTCATAGATGGTACTTTTGCCATTGTACCCCAATTAAAAAATAATAATTGTCAATTGTGGCCAATTATAATAAGACATAATAATAGAGTATGAATAAATTACTTCATTATTTCATTATATACAATTAATGCATATTTATTTAATTACAGAAAGTATTTTCAAGCTATTTTAAACTTTACTCTTTCAGACATGTCCAATTGTCTACGCAATAATGGAAGGACGCAATAATGGAAGGATGCAAAACACATTATGTTGCTGTGTTAAACAAAGTTGAAAATATTATTAAACTACAACCTGATACAGCAATATGCGACTTCGAAAAAGCTGAACGAAAAGCGTTAAAAATAGTTTTTCCCTGCGTTAAAGTTATTGGCTGTTTTTTCCATTACAGTCAGGTAATGCAAAGTAATAATATAGATAATAATAAGCATAAAATGTAATGCCAATTTTCCTAATTTTATTAATTTCTTATTATAGACATTGGTAGACAATGCAGAAAAGCACAATCTTCTAAAGAATTCGGTTGGGGTGCAACAAAGTTGCTCATAAGTTTGGCACTCCTCCCTGAAAATTTAATAGTAGAAGATTTTTATTTGATCAAAAAGATTAGTTTTGAGGACTGAAAACAATTGCAAAAATTTATAAACTACTACAAAGATACATGGTTGAATGGGTTTAAGCCCGGTTCTTTCTGTGTCTTTCAAGAAATGCACAGAACCAATAATATTTTTGAAAGTCGCAATCGAGAATTAAAAGGAGATTTAAAAAACATACAACGATTGTTGAATTTTTAGGCATACCCTATTGCAAATATTTTTTAGTGGAGTATATATGAATACTTCTCAAAATCTAATATTTCTTACAGCTTACCTCACTGATCACTAAGAAACCATTCGAAGTTTTGAGAGCCACTCGAAATTCTGGACGAGATTGGAGCGTAAATCCTCAAAAGCTAAAGAGGCTGAAATAACAAAAATTTGGAAAGAAATCAAAACAAATATAGAGAATTTATATTTACTAATCATTTAAAATCATCATTTAAAATAAATTAAGAGAACTTGTTGGAGACAAAGAAATAAATATATAAATATTATGATACTCTTTTTTTAATCTACGTTATCGTTTAAAAGTCTTGTGAGATGCCTTGGTTTTTTTTTACGTTTTCCTACAAAAGCGCTCCTCCTCTCTATGTGCCTCCGTACAATGTGTTAAAGTAGATCAACATTTTATTGGAATCACATGATAGTTATGTGATTATGGTACAATATCGCGGTTTCGATAACGGAGAAGCATTCCAATCCTGAATCTGGAACAAAAAAGTTAATCGGAGGAAAAAATCGGTCCAACATAAAAATATGCAAATGAGTAAAAATGGGTATAGAATCTTTCATTTAATGAGAATATTAGCTACTTATCTGATATTTCTCTAGTTTATATTAATGTCTTCTATTCTTCTTTTTATCATTCCATCATCTCGCACAGGTTTCACTTTCTAGTTGACGACAAATTGATTCCAATAATATGTAGAATGTTGCTGCAACAGTGAATTATGTTTATTATATCACAAAACAAAATTTAATATTGCACATATATGCAGAGTCAATTTATGATATTTATAAGTATGCATGTGCATGCACAAGCCTTTGACATTATAGAATAATGGAATATTAAAATAAGAATAAAGTGTATTATAACATATTTATGGATTTTATTTCTCCCGACAAATTGACTTAGCTTATTTTAAATTAATAATAAATAAATAAACATTTTTTTATATTCCTATCTATTTTGTGCCAAATATTTTTCACTGCGACCTTTTCATAATTTTGATTAAGATAAGTCGATTTGTCAGGAAAAAAATTAATCTATTGTAATAAGTTTTATTCTTAACTTTAATATTCTATTATTCTATAGTATCAAGTCTGAATACCCTTATGTCAAAATATATCAAAAAGGTTTCGGCTAACCAAATGTATTACTACTTATTCAGTGAGATTAACCCACAGAAATTTAATCTGAACTATCTAGAGATTTTCGTTGGTACCAACATTATCTCCGCCATTTTTCGGGAAATTGTCGGTTATACGACATTTTCCTCAAAAAAAAAGAGGGGATGAGATGGTACTCACAAGAATTCCTAGGCACTACATTTTAATTTTTGTGTATTAGTAACACTGTTTTAGTGGTAATCTGTCAATTAGCGAAAATCTTTTTGACATATGCGGTGCGAGTGTAAAATGATAAAAGTAAGTACAGAGCGGCACTTACTAAATTAAAATAAAATAAAATAAATTTGCAGTATAACGCTATATAACATATTTTGCAGTATAACATATTTTGTAAAATTCAACAAAATTAAAGGTGAAGGTAGTTATACTTGCATATTTATTAAAATAAATTGACACTAATCTAGATTATACACATATACGTGAAAACATAAATTGCTTCGAGATTAACAAAATGAAAAAAATGTTTCATACAATATTAATTTTTTCTCCAGTTGTGACACGCTTAGATAAACGTCATTCACACTGTTATAAATGACATTTCAGGCATCGGCGATCTTCGGAATGGAATTAATTGGTCAACGGAAGAATGAAACCTGTGCGAGATGAAAGAAGCGCAGAAAACAAAAATACAAAAAAATAAATAAAGAATAGAATGTCAGATAAGTAGATATAATGTTCTCATAAAATGGAAAATACCTATCTATGTATACATTGTAATTGTAAATGTTATTAGACCAATTCTTTTCTTTTATAATTTCTTTGTTCCAGCTTTCAGATTTAGCGATGGAATGCTTCTTCAAAGAGACAAATTACGTCAGACAAATTGGAAAAGACGATTAAAAGAACCATAAGGTATATTAAAATATTTATAAATTTCTTTAATTTCTTTTCCAACTAGTTCTGATAATATGTATAAAGTTAACAGTAAATCTAACTCGTTCATATTTCTTTCTATGTCCTCCTATATTTTCTTTAATTTATTTTCTTTGTTTAGTGTAGACTCACGCACCGACCTCGCCCAGAATTTTGGATGTTGCATCAAGCTCTTGATACTTCTTTGATGCTCAGTAAGGTAACCTGTAAATAACATTAAATTAGAAATTCGTGATGATTACATTTCATTATAATATGTGATATCATGTTAAAACTCCAATTTGAAATTTAATTAAATCATTATGTTATAAGCACAAGATGAATACAAATAATATATAAATATTTGTGAATCTTCATGACTTGTGTGTATGTAATATATATGTATATATAATTTTATTAATGGAAACATTCTTCTGATCATAACGTAAATGAAATCTGAACAGCATGTGCGCACGCATTTCTTGTATGCATTTTTCTAAACATATTATAATGATATAAACTCGTATTGAATGAAACATGATATCTTTCTTTATTTTGTCTGAGACGTACCTAAAAATTCCACAACCGTGGAATGTTTTTTCAGAGTCTCTCGCAGTTCCCGATTGTGTCTCTCTGAGACATTGTTTGTTCTGTGTATTTCTTTAAATACACAGAATGAACTGAGCTTAAACCCTTTAAGCCAAGTGTCTCTGTAATACTTTAAAATTGGTTGTAAACGTTTACAATCTTGGAACACCGTAAAAAATTGTTCATATATGTGTGTTGTGTGAACATATTTAAATAAATTTATATCTGTTTTTATATGAAAAACTTTTTACCGAGAAGATGACATTGGCTATCAATTCGAATCCTTCTTTTATTAATGACTCTGGCAATAAAGCCAGAGATATTAATAATTTTGTTAAGTCCCAGCCTAACTCTTTCTGTTCTCTTTTCAGGATTCCATATTTCTCTGCATTACGTACTAACGCCTGTAAAAGAACCGAACATGAGAAGAAAATCGATGTACGCTTCATGTTTGTTATTATGTGTAATTATATTTTTTAATACCTGACTATAATGGAAATAGCAACCAATGAGTTTAGCGTTAGGAAAAACTGTCTCAAACGCTTTTCTTTCTGCTTTCTCGAAATTAGATATTACTATATCGGATCTTATATGTATAGTCTGTATAATTTCTTTTAATATTTCCATATAATTTTCAGCAGTACGTTTTTCCATAATAGTATATATAATTGGAAAAGTCTGAAATTTGAGAGTAATCAAATTTACTTATACATTTATATGTATATACATATATATATATATATACGAACACACACATACGCACACGCGCACGCGCACGCACACACACACACACACACACACACACACACACACACACACACACACACACACACACACGCACACGCACACGCACACACACGCACACACACGCACACACACGCACACACACGCACACGCACGCACACGCACGCACACGCACGCACACACACGCACACGCGCACGCGCACGCGCACGCGCACGCACACGCACACGCACACGCACACGCACGCGCACGCACACGCACACGCACACGCACACGCACACGCACACGCACACGCACACGCACACGCGCGCACACACACACACACACACACACACACACACACACACACACACACACACACACACAATTTTATATATATATATATTATTTTGTGTGTGTGTGTGTGTGTGTGTTCGCGCTGTGTTTTTTGCACTTAAATGAACTAACTAATTATTTAATGATTGAACTAATAAATTAATTGTTTTGCTTACCCTAGTATTATGTCTAATAAGAATTGTCCATAATTGAGTATCCTTATTTTTTAACAGAGGTACTGTCGCAAACGTCCCATCTACGAAGATTGTTAATTTTTCCTCCGCTTGATCGATTAGTTTTTCTATTACAATTTTATCTATAAGGATTATCGCATTTGTACTGCCATTCTTTTTTATAAACTTGTAAATAAAAGACTCTGTCTGGTCAATCACAAGTAATTGCTTCCAATTATCCTTCTCCAAGCAATCTTGCAATTCATTAAGATTTTTCGGAATGTTTCCAATATTTCGTTTCTTAGAGCGTACTATTAATTTCTCAATATTCGAAACACTCGTTAAATCCAGAAGATGGTCGTATCTATATGTAAATGCACAAATAACGAATTATTAATTGTAATTAGCATCTTCATAATTATTATTTTCTATTTCATCGCCTCTTACTTACTTTGAAACAATCCGTTTTTTTATCATTCTCGTCGTCTCAAATGGTCGTGCTGTTTCGATTTCTCTCTTCAAATCGGCAAGTTCATTAACGGGTTTGTCGTGTTTTTCGTACTTTCCATTTAAAATGTATACATTATTTGTTATTTTTAATCGTGCTCGGCATTGTACATCTCTGTTTTTAAGAAAACTGCATTCGTAATATCTGTAAAAGAAATTCCTCATAATTAAATGCTCCAAATGCAATTCAATGTACTCTTACGCTGATTAGATAAACGTAAATTTAAATGAATTTCTGAGGCAAAAATATATATATGTATATACAAAATAAATGTAAATAATATAAATGATTATAAATAATGCTATTTTCGATCAAAAAATTATTAAATTATCTATTCCTTCCTATCTGTTATTGTTTTGCACTGTATTTCTTACATCTACTTACATCGTATCTCTGTAAGAGCAGTGATAATGGAAATGATATCCCTCATATTCCAATTTTGGCTGATGAAGTCTTGCCGTGTTATATTTCCTTTTCTCTGCCATATCGAAAAGTGTAGCGACAATGGACACAGTAAAAGAAATATACAATATTATACAATATTTCATACAATATAAAATTAATATTGTATGAAACATTTTTTTCATTTTGTTAATCTCGAAGCAATTTATGTTTTCATGTATATTTGTATAATCTAGATTAGTGTCAATTTATTTTAATAAATGTGCAAGTATAACCACCTTCACCTTTAATTTTGTTGAATTTTACAAAATATGTTATACTGCAAAGTATGTTATATAGCATATATGTTATACCGCAAATTTATTTTATTTTATTTTAATTTATTAAGTGCCGCTCTGTACTTACTTTTATCATTTTACATTCGCGCCGCATATGTCAAAAAGGTTTTCGCTAACTGACAGATTACTACTGAAACAGTGTTACTAATACACAAAAATTAAAATGTAGTGCCTAAGGATTCTCGTGAGTCCAACCTCATACCCTCTTTTTTTGAGGAAAATGTGTAACCAAATTGTCGTGTAACCGGATGCAGGTGTAGGCGCAAGAGAACTATTTCCGATCGTAGTGGCGCGGCGCAACGGCGTAATGGCCTTCACACGTACATTTCCGTAAACGTAATCGTAAGATTTTGACCAATCACATTATTCAATTCGGCCGTTCGTAACCGTAATCGGCCGAATCGACCAATCGTGTTGTTCAATTTCTTACGATTACGGTTACGGAAATGTATGTGTGATGGCCTTAAGAAAAATTAATTAATTTTGTTTCTTACGCTTGCGTCCACGTTACGCTGACTTTCGTTGATTTTTCAATATTATATATACACGTATTTACAGTGTTTACTGTTTATCTGTAAGTGAATATGAACATTCAAAACATGGATAAGGGACTTTATAATGAAGTTTATTTTAATGGAAATGAAAGTGATCAACATTCAATAAGTCTTAACGTATCAGAAGAACGTACAATATATATATCCGTACATTCATTTACTTTGTGTATCCCAATGCGCAACTTTATGCTAAAAAAAGCAAGGGATATAACAAAGGCCAAGATAAATTCCACACTTGGGCAAGTATAGGGGCAGCAATAACTCCAGCACTCACTGGTAAGTAAATTCCAGTTATATGTATAGGTTAGGTTAGGTTAAAACTAATTGCTCCACTCAGGGGCTGCGGTACGGGCGGGCAGTTGATGCCCTCCCGTTCTCGCGGACGGGGACATGGCCACCCCGAGTTCCCCGAGCCAGCCGTCGAGCCTGTAGGGCGCGTGGCCTCTCCCCCGGTGATGGAGAGGTCGTAAAAGCGTGGTCCCGATCCAGGTCTTCGGCATAGGCGACTGTGGCCGCCTTAAAAGCCACCTACACCCGGGGAGCGGACACCCCGAGAACAAACCGGCCGGGGGGCGCCCAACCTCTGCGGAGGTAGCCGTGGAGGCTGGGGACGGGCGTGGCCCTAGGTGCTTGTAAGGCCCTGGTGGTAGGGCGGAGATTGCTCCATGGAGCGGTCCCCGGGGCGTCCATGCAGGACGCCCAATCGGCGAGGGCTTCGCTTCGGCGAAGGTGACGCCCGCCCGGGCCGCTCGGACGTATTCCGAGGTCGGGGCCGGGCGGGTGGGACCGTGTGGGGCCGCCGGGACTTTCCCGGGGCGGGGCCCAGCGGTTGGAGGGGTGGTCCGGCCTGCAGTGCGCGGTGGCCCCCTCCCCTTTTGGGAGGGGACCCCGTCCCTGTATGGCCGGTACTTACCTGTTGGGGAAGGTCGGCGGGTCGCGTTGGTCGTCGTGGGGTCGCTCGGGGGACGGGAGTTCGTCGGGCGTGCCGCGGGGGTCTCGCGATCGGTCGCGTGTGCGCGGGCCGATCCCGCGCGTCGGCTGCTTCTCGGGTCGGGCGAGTCGTCGGTGCGTGCGCCCTGGTCCCTTTCCTCGACGCTGCCCCCATGGGCTGTCGATTGGCTGTGACTCGTCACACCAATCGACACCGGCTCGACTGGTGCGAGCTGGGGCAGTGGTCGAGCTGACAGGGTCTCCCACCCATTCCTACTCCTCGGAGGGAAATGGGATTGGGAGTCTCGCATTTCGGGGCGTTTCAGCTGCCGCCGTACTCGCTTTCGTCCCGGCGGGCGGGCGGGGCGCGGGGTGGGCCCGCGGGGAGCGCGTGTTTTTCGCGTGGATGAGACGGGCGCGATAACCCGGCTCGTGGTATGTGTAATGTGTCGTGGGGGGAGTGGGGGGCCCCTCGGGGCTCCCCTTTCTCACCCCGTGCCGTTTTTGTGTGGGCGGCGCCCGCCCGGGCCACTCGGACGTATTCCGAGGTTGGGGCCGGGTGGGTGCTGCAGCGCCTGTGGTATGTGTGGAAGCGTGCATGCGTGCGCGCGCGAGTGCGCACGCGTGTGCGCTGAATGAGTGGAGGCGGCCGGAGCCGCCGGGACGTATTCCCGGGTCTGGGTCCGGCCGCCGTGTGTGTGTGTGGGATGAGTAACTCGGCGTCCGGCGACCGCGCCCCGTTCCGAAGCCGGACGTCGAGTAGGTGGTGCCTGCTTGGGGGAACCTAGTTCGTCCAAGCAGGCGTGCTGGTCGCCATGGCGGGTAAGGCGGTGGAGGGGGGCGTGGCCTCCGCCGCCCCAACTGTCCATGGGGCCCCCCGTGTGGCGACACCCGGCACGGTACCCCTGCTGTCGGAGGCAGGGGTCCCCTGAAAGCCGCGGGAGTCCGGGGCTTGACCCCTATCCCGCGGGGAGTAAGGGGCTGGAACCCAGTGCCCCGGATGTTTTTTCCCGGGGCCCGAGGTATATGCTGCCTCCCTGGGGGAACTCAGGGCGCGTCCGGCTGGTTCGGCCGGGCGTGGGGGTATACCCTGGGCAGCGCAGCCGTGCCGGGCAGTGGGATCTTACAGAACAATGACGGACAAGACTTTCACGAACGTAGTAGGGACGGACGAGGACAGCACGAAGGGGGAGGACAGGGGTCCTCCAGTCCGGAGAGCTGGCCTGCAGCGAGCGAAGAGAGGGAGGAAGGACGGGACGAGGGACCGGATGGGTCAGTCGTCCTTGGCGTCGGCCTGTACTCCTCGGGGATCCGGGGGAGATGACGGGGACGACGAGAGAGAGAGAGAGAGGGAGAAGGAGAAGGGGAAGGAGAAGGGGACGGAGACGATTACAGTGGAATCGTCGGACGTGTCGGGGGGCGAGGACGCCTTTACTCCCCCTGGGAAAGCACCTAGCGGATCCGCTCTGTGTCGTGAAACCAGAGGGCGCAATCCCAAGGACCCGGAGGCAAGGGCACAAAAGGAGAGGCTTAAGAAGCTCTGGACACAGCAGAGGAAGAGGGACGACGAGGCGAAAAGGATAGAGGAGATGTCCCGCTTGATGGAGGAAGCGGGGGACTCCGTCAGAGAAGGAGAAGGCAGTATGTGGGAGAGGCTAATAATGCCACGGCTTCCCACTACCCCGATCCCACCGGCGCAGAACCTCCCGGTGTTGGGCGAATTCATGGACAGCATGAGCGATAGAGAAACGGCCGCCATCGCTGAGGCAATCGGGAGACAGGCAGAGGTCGTAAACAGCGTGGCCTACGCTGCCGCGAATCTGTCCGGGCAGGACAAACGTCACCTAAGGGTGGCGTCTCTGGCTTGCAGGGCGGGATCGAGGATCCTAGCTGAGAGGGGGAAGGATTCCCCCGGTACGGCAGAGCGAGGAAATGAGGTTCTCCGCCTCAAATTAGAGAGGCTGGAGAAAGATCTCCGAGAGAGGGATAGGAGGATCGCGGAGCTTACACGGGAGCGCGACGAACTCCGCATCATGGGGCGTCGGGTGGCTGCGGGAGAGCCCACTAGGGGCTCTCAAGCGGCCCCCCTTCGATCCCAGACAGCAAAGGAAGGCCAGCGGAAGAGTGGAGAGAGAGAGACGCCGGCCTCTCCAGGGTGGCTGCCTCTGTCAAAGGCAGAATTTGAGGCCTATCTGGAGAGGACGGTGTTGCAACAGCTCTCCAGATTCATGGGAGAATGGCTAGAGAGAGAATGGGAGCCGCGGGCGATGAGAATACTGGACGCGGCTCAGACGAAGACGACGACCCCGAAGACGGTGATGGCTCCGGGACGGAGGATCGGCAACGGGGAAGTGGACCTGCTCGGGTCTCCGGTGTTGCTCCCGGGACCGAATTCCGTGTCGGTAGGCGGCGGTGCGGAGAGGGAGATCACCACCGTCCCACAGCTGGAAAAAACGAGCAAGAGGAAGAGAGGAGGGTCGGGGGAACCAACTCCTTCGCCGGAGGAGACGCAGAAGACGTCGACCCCGCTATCAGGGGAGGGAACTTGGGCCCAGGTGGTTGGGCGGAGGGCGGCTAAGAAGGCCAAAAAGGCCGCTGTCGCCGCCGTCAAGGGGACGGGGCTCCAGCCGCAGCAACAGCAGCGTACACCGTCGACGCCGCGACAGGGAGGGCAGCAGCAGCCCCGGCAGCGGGAACCGCCGAAGCAGCCGCAGCAGCAGCAAGGGCCGCAACAGCCGCGGCAGCAACAACAGCAGCAACAACAGCGGCAGCAGGAGCGGATGCAGCAGCAGCAGAAGCAAGGGCAGCGGCGGCAGCAGCAGCAAGGGCAGCAGCAGCGTCAGCAGCAGCAAGAAGGTAGGAGGATCCCGCGTGCCCCTCGATTGGCGGCCGTCGTTCTGACGGCTCCCGAGGACGGATACGCGGAGGCCATGAGGTTGGCTCAGGATCGGGTCAACCTGGGCGACTTTGGGATCGAGGCTCTCCGGCCCAGAAGAGCGCGGACGGGGGCCTTGATCCTGGAGGTCTCTGGGGCCGGAGGATCCGAGAGGGCGGATCGTCTGGCCGCGGAGATGTCGCGGGCTCTCTCTGATATGGAGGGGGTCAGGGTGACTCGCCCATTTAAGACGGCGGAGCTTAGGTTAAGGGATCTGCAGGAGTCGGCCACCCCCCAGGCGATCGTCTCGGAGATCGCTAGGGTGGGGGGCTGCTCCCAAGGACAGGTGCGAGTGGGGCCAATTAGGCTCGGGCCCGCGGGTATGGGGGCAGCGTGGGTAAGCTGCCCGCTCGCGGCCGCGTCCGCCCTGACCAAGGCCGGTAGGGTCAGGATAGGGTGGACGTGGTCGCGGGTGGAGTTGCTGGCGTCGCGCCCGCTCCAATGCTATAAGTGCATGGAGCTGGGCCACGTCCGCCAGCGCTGCCCCAATAAGGAAGTTGAGATGGGGGACCGCTGCTTCCGGTGCAACGAATTGGGGCATCGGGCAGCGGAGTGTGCGGCCTCGCCGCGCTGTCCGGTCTGTAAGGGCCCGGACGGCCAGGCGAGGCACAGAATAGGGACGTCTGCCTGCAGAGCGGGTACGACGGTAGGGAAATCCGCGGGTCCGAGGCTGGGCACTCCCATGGCTCCGCGGGCGGGGTCCTCCCCCAAGGGAGGGGGGATGACTCCGCCTGTGGTGCCGTCAGCGAAGGCTGGGGGAGTGTTCCTGGCCGTCATCGGGGCACCCAGGGAGATAGAGGGAGTGGCTGGGGGGGGAGGTGGGGTCCCGGGCGGCACCGGATCTGCCCTCACTCCCGCAAAGGAGCCCGAGAGGTAAGGTGATGGAGAGGAAGGAGGCGTTGCCTGTGGAGGCCCCCATGGCCGAGGAGGCCATGGAGGTCGACACGGGAGACGCCGTGGAGAAGGAGAGCGGTGCCGGAGGAGCCGATAGCGTCAAAACAGTGTAATGACGCATCGGCTTCTCCAGGCAAATTTGAACCACGCCCGCGGGGCCCAGGACCTGTTTGTCCAAAGCCTCGCGGAGCGTGGTTATGGGTTGGGGGTCGCGGCCGAGCCGTATCGGGTTCCGGCCGGCGACCCTAATTGGTGGAGCGACTCCCGCGCCTCGATCGCGATAGTTTGGGGCAGGGGGGGCGGGGATTCCTCCTCCCCCTCTGCAACAAAGCTAGGGGACGGCCACGGGTTTGTGGTCGTCCGCTGGGGGGCCACCGTAGTGGTGGGAGTATATCTCCCACCAAGTTGGGAGCTCCGGAGGGTCGAGGAAAGCCTCGAGGACATGGGCGTCTGGGTGAGAAGATTCCCCGGTCGCCCGGTCCTCCTGGCTGGGGACTTTAATGCCCACTCGACCCTCTGGGGCTCAAGGAGGACAAGCGCCAGGGGCCGAGTGGTCGCCGACTGGGCGGCGGCTCTCGGACTCCTGGTAGTAAATAGGGGGACGAGGAGCACCCTGGTGCGGTGGCAGGGGGAGTCAGTGGTGGATATCACGCTGGCGACTCCTGCCGCGGCGCGTGGGATCGGCGGCTGGAGGGTACTTTCGGAGGTGGAGACGCTCTCCGACCATCTCTATATTGAGATGGTCGTGGGAGCGAGGGACCCTTCGGCTGCCGTTCGGGGTGCGCCTCGTCCCGCGAAGCGGTGGGCCCTCCGGCAGTTGGACGAGGACCGCCTGAGGGCGGCTGCCATGGCCGCCACATGGGGGGAGAGAGGGGGGATCACATCGGTCGAGGGGGAGGTGGAATGGCTCGGGGCGGCGTACGACGCGATCTGCGGCGTTGCGATGCCCCGGGCCAGGCCACCTCGGAGAAGGGCTGCATACTGGTGGACCGAGGAGATAGCCGAGTTAAGGCGCTCCTCGGTCCGTGCCAGGCGCGGCATAAGGCGGGCGAAGCGGCATAGGGTGGCGGCCGAGGTTGAGCGGGCTTGGGAGTCCTATCGCGAGGCGAGGGGACTCCTGAGCCGGGCCATCAGGCGGGCCAAAAGTGAGGCGTGGGAGGAGCTACTCCACTCCCTCGACGAGGATCCGTGGGGGCGCCCATATAAGATCGTAACGAATAGGTTGCGATCGTGGGCGCCCCCGCTGACCTCGTCGATGGATCCCCCGCTCCTGGAGACAGTCATGGGCGCACTCTTCCCCGAGGGGGAGGAGGATGCGGGAGCACCCGCGGCGCCGGACTGGCTCCGGGAGTGGGAGATCACGGAGGAGGAGATGGCGGACGCCCTCGGGAAGCTTCGGGGCAAAAAGACTGCCCCGGGTCCCGACGGCGTCCCGGCTAGGGTGGTGGCACAGACGGCGGGGTTCTTCGCCGAAAGGTTGAGGCTCCTGTTCGAGGAGTGCCTCAAGCGCGGCGTCTTCCCGGCTAGGTGGAAGGAGGCCGGCCTGGTTCTCCTGAGGAAGGAGGGCAGGCCGCTGGATAGGCCATCGGCGTACCGGCCCGTCTGCCTGCTGGGCGAGATCGGCAAGACGTTCGAGAGAATTCTCGTGAGCCGTCTCGCCCGGCACCTGGATCGGGGGGGTGGTCCCGGGCTGTCGGAGGACCAGTACGGCTTCCGCGCGGGGCGGTCCACGGTCGATGCAATCGGCCGTGTACGTGCCCTGGTGGGAGACGTGCTGGACCAAGGTGGGGTGGCGTTGGGGGTGTCCTTGGACATCTCCAACGCCTTTAACTCACTACCCTGGGGGGTGATCGGGAGATCTCTGGCCATGCTGGAGGTCCCGGTCTACCTCCAGGCGGTGATAGCCCGGGGCTACCTTTCCGACAGGTGGCTGCTGGTCAGCGAGGCGGACGGGCGGGTGCGCCGAGTGGCGGTGCGGTGCGGCGTTCCGCAGGGATCGGTTTTGGGCCCCTGCCTGTGGAACGCCGCTTATGACAGCGTATTGAGGGAAGAGCTCCCTGCCGGCTGCAGTGTCGTCTGCTACGCGGACGACACGCTGGTTGTAGCCGGCGGGAAGACGTGGGAAGATGCCGCGCGTTCGGCGGAGTCGGGCCGTGCGCGCGATCCGGGGCTTGGGCCTCGAGGTGGCGGCCAAGAAGACGGAGGCGATCTTCTTCCACAGGCGGGGGCCGCCCCCTCGGGGCCTGAGCCTTCGGATTGGAGGGGAGACTGTCCCAGTGGGCTCCGAGTTGCGTTACTTGGGGCTCACGCTGGATTCGAGGTGGCGCTTCCGCGCACACTTTCGGGGAGTGGCCACCAGGATGGGGGGCATGGCGGCGGCTCTGAGTCGCCTGCAACCCAACCTGGGGGGTCCGTGTGCGAGGGTGCGCCGCCTCTTTCATGGGGTCGTGCGGTCCATGGCTCTCTACGGGGCCCCGATATAGGCGGAGAGGGTGGTCGCGGACCGGTTCATTCGGTCGCTGCTTCATCGCGCCGAGGGCCGGTCTGCGACCAGGATAGTGAGGGGGTACCGCACGATATCCCATGCGGCGGCCACCGTCCTGGCGGGGGTCCCCCCGATCGAGTTCGCGGCCCTCGCGCACGCCGAGGTGTATCGGAGTGTGCGGGTGGTGCGGGCGGATCGGGGTGGGCCGGCGCTGGAGGCGCGGGTCAGGGCGGAGGTGAGACGCCGGACTCGGCGGCTCGCCATCGAACGGTGGCAGCGGAGTCTGGCCGCTGTTGGGGAGCGAGTTGTCGAGTCGATCCGGCCGATCTTGCCCGAGTGGGTGGGCAGATCGTGGGGCGGTCTGTCGTACAGATTTCGTTCTGTTTCTAAGTCCGGAAGCAGAAAAATTGTTCTACCGTCTTCGTGAAAAATTCGGAAAAGAAATAAAGTCACATTATCAATGCCAAGGTCAGGAGCAGGGGCTGTGACTACCTATCAATCTACTTGGATTTTTTACAATGATCTTCCGTTTCTTATGGATTATATTATGGCGACAGTACGTATCATTATTGTTAACTGGAGTCAATCAGAAGTTAAAGGGTTTATGATTTTTTACAGAACTTCTTCAAATTTTCAACGATCTTTTCGACCTCAGTCCCCAGCTGTTCCATTTCAATCACCTAGTGTTCAAGGTGGACAAGAATCTTCTGTTTCCAGCTTGTTAAAAACATCAGCTGCAATTTCGCTTATGGAATCTATGGAAACAAGACCTTATTTTATGCTTATCCCCTTCATCCAGTATATTTTTTTCAACTATATATTACTTTTAATTCGACATAATGGAAATTTATTGCAAATAAATGTTTGTTGTATAAGTCTGGATTCAGAAATAGCTGACACTACTAAAACCAGTATATCTTGTGGGACAGAAAAAGGAAAAAGCGCAATTGAGGAGGAATCAGAAGGCACCACCTCAGCAAAAAACTTAAGAGCTATGGCAGCCTCTATTCAACCAGTCAAAACAGTGCCTCCAAAAGATTTTATCAATAAGAGAAAGCGGGATTCTGAGAAGACAGAAAACATGCTTTATCAATCATCAAAAGATGTTTCTATTCTGGCTGCATTCTTGAGCCCTTGAAAAGTTCCAGCCATCATTGCAGTCAGTATACCATTCTAGTCGTTTCAATATGTCATCAGATGTTGAAGTAATGCTGGGTAGTGGGTACTTAACGAAGTACATGAAGAAGAACAGGTGTTATGTATAATGGATATATTGGTAGTTATAAAAAGATACATTAAACAATGTTAAAGTTATGAATGTGAAACTCCTCTTTTTGTAGATTAATTAAACATGTAAGCATTGGCTCAACGATGTTGTGATAACAAAATAGATATTTAATTTGTAATCGCTGAGTTAAAGTTGAAATATTTTAATTTTATTTTATTTAGTTCCATTACAATATTTTATTTGTTGTGATAAAATGTGATGTGGTTATATCAAAATGTACCTACACGTTAAAATAATTTCTTTATTTTAACTTTATTAATAAGAAAGATTGGTTTATTTAATTTTACTGTGATAAGTACCAAAGCTACAGTACAATCACTCTAATAATTGCTTTAGTATGTAATTATTTTAGTTTTAAGAATAACTTTTATTGTGTAAGAAAAATAAAAAATACTACATATATGAAACTTATGAAAAACTTATGAAAAACACATTTACTTCTTTCATTTCATTCGACATATTTGCTTTTCTTTACTTACTTATTATATTTTATTATCTATTACATCTTATTATATAATCTACTGTATCTTATTATACGTATATCTATTATATCTTATTACATATTATATATTTATGTAATAATCGATAATCGGTTAAGGTAAATTCAAACGAGCACCTCAAAATGCCCACTCGAGGTTACCAAGGTGCCTGAATCGTGCCTGAGTCTGATACTAGATATTTAGCAAGGCGTTCTCTTATTCCACATACTATTGAAGCTGCCCTATTGACTCCTACTCTGCCAAGTTTTTCAAAATAATTTTCAGTTGCTTGAAAAGTTGTCCAAACTCCTGACTGAATATTGCTATCCTCTAGCTCCAACTCCAATTGAACAGGATTTACATAATTACCAGCTACATTATCTATTAGCATCCGTAATAGTCAAGTCTGCTAGAGGCAGAGTTTGCAAATTGTATGCTGCAAGTTATGCTATGATAATTTTTACAGTAGTGAAGCATTATCTACCTATCAGATAATGCACTTAAAAATTAAACAGAAATGTAATAAAGTCTGTAAAAAAATATGATATTGTTGCGCGCTGCGGCCGCCCGGTATACTCCCCGGCCGCGCGAGTCAGACGACAGGTCGATCGGAGCATCGATCGACCGGGCCATGAAGTTCGCGAGTTCCGACGCGGACATCGAGCAACGGTTGCTGGGGCGCTTGTTGATTGACAAGCTGCCTGTCAGATTTTCGCTGGCCTCCTCTCGCGGAGGACACGCTTCGACTATTGTAAACGATTCCTGATAATAAAGTTGGTGTTCACTTTTAAACGGTGTCTCTTTCCTTTCCGCGCGCGCGCCGCGTGTGACTGAGAGTGCGAGTGCGAGAGTGAACCCTCGTTTCGAAGCGCGAGTCTCTACGTCGTCGCCGGACGACGACCGAGGCGTAACATTTTGGGGGCTCGTCCGGGATCGCCGGACGAACGGAGCTGTGTCATGTCGACATCGTCAGCGCCTGAGGGAAGAACACGAGCGTCCGCCAAGCGGAGGCGCGCTAGCATGTCGGAGCAACCCGCAGAGGCGACAGAGCAGCACGCGGGGACATCAGAGTGTACTCAGGAGACGGCTCTGCGCTCTCTTATGAACGAGCTGAAGGAGATGCGCGAGGAGCGCGAGCGCATGAGGGAACGCTTCGAGGAGTCTCTACGCTCTCGGGATGTCGAACTTCTGCGACTGCAAGCCCAGATAAGTTCTTCCAATAATATTTCTCCCGGAAATAGTGCGCGCGGTGCAGTTTCCGCTTTCGGACGGGCGCGCGAGACGGGGGAAGATAATATTTTGTCAGGGAATAATGTGCGTGGCGCGGCTTTCACGTTCGGACAGGCGCATGGTACGGGAGATGTCGAGAGTGCGTTTGGACCGGCGCGCGGAATAAGAGAAATCAGGAGTGTGTTCGGACAGGCGCACGGCACGGGGGAGTCAGGAAACGCCTTAGGCTACAAGCTCAAGCCGGACAATTATGACGGTTCCGTCTCATTACGGGAGTTCCTTTCCCAATTTAATTTAATAGCTAATGCTAATCGTTGGGATGACGCATCGAAGACCGTCGCGTTGGCCGCGTGTCTTAGAGGGAAGGCTCGCGCCGTTCTCGAGACGGTAGAAAATTTAAATGAGCTGAGCTTCGCGGAACTCTTAGCGAAACTTGAGTTGCGTTTCGGAGAGGGGCACCTCTCCCAGAATTATTATTCGCTGTTCACTAGCCGAAAGCAGAAATTCGGGGAGGAATTTGCCGCGTTGGGCTCCGATCTGGAACGACTCTCGCGTCTGGCCTATCCCGAGTGCAATTATGTTGTGCGGGATAAGATCGCTTGTGCGCAATTTGTGTCGGCTCTCTCGGATGGTTTTGTTAAGAGAACTCTACTATTAGAGGGAGTAAATTCTTTAAAGATCGCAGTGGAAAGGGCAAAGGCGGTAAAGGTTATTCAGGGAGAAGGTTTTTCGAAAACCGGGAGATTTTTCAATAAAAACGAGGGGACGCAGGAGAAATCTTTCGCGGAGATGCGAAAGGAGAAACCAGACGTGAAAGGAGAAAAGAAAAGAATCAATAAAATAAAGCCGAAAGAATGCTGGCTCTGCGGAAAACAAGGACATTTCCGTAACGAGTGTCCCAGTAAAAAGGAAAACGCGGAATAGTTGATCTCGGCGGGGAGAGGTCAGCTTGCGTTAGTAAATCCCCGGGAATTCAATGTTCTTTTGTTAATAGAATTCTAGAAACTAAGAGAGATTTTTGTTATTTTGGATTTTTGAATAATAAAGAGTGTATTTTTAAAATAGATACGGGCTCTGACGTCTCTTTAATCAATAAGAAATTTGTTCGTCAAGGGGAACACAGATTTCCGATTGTGGGGCGTAGATTTGAATATCCCACGGGGGAGGATGTTTCTGTCGAGTGCGAAATTCTCGCAAAAGTTAAACTGGGTGAAAATTCATTGGAACTTCCAATGTTAGTGTCTGAAATCACGGACGATTGTCTACTGGGGGTGGATTTTCTCCAGAAGACTAATTTTATTAAAATCTGTGATTCTTTTTTCGAAGCACCTTCTGTTATTCGTAGGATTATTCAGACGGAAGATTCTGTGGAGTTCCCTCCCATTTTGGAGGAACTCCTTTTTAAGAATTCGGGGAATCTCTCCGAGGTTCAGCGGGAGACTTTTGCTGAATTCGCTCGGGAATATCGGGATGTGTTTTCAGAAAAGATTGTTGCCGGGAATTGTGATGTAGTTAGGCATGTTATTAATGTTGCAGATTCTCTCCCAATTAAACAGGTACCACACAGAATCCCTTTTCATATGAGGAAGGAGGTAAATGAGATAATTGAGGAGATGAAAGAACAAGGAGTGATTGAAGCATCTCAAAGTCCTTGGATATCTCCTGCTGTTTTAGTTAAAAAAAAGGACGGAACGATCAGATTCTGCGTGGACTATAGGAAGCTGAATGATGTTACATTAAAAGACTCCTTTCCTTTACCACGAATTGACGATATTCTTGACCAGCTATCAGGTAACACTTGGTTTTCTACACTCGATCTTAAGAGCGGGTACTGGCAACTGAAAATACATCCCGGGGATAGGGAAAAAACGGCTTTCTCAATTGGTAACGGTCTTTGGCAGTTTAAAGTAATGCCTTTTGGATTATGTAACGCCCCCGCGACTTTTCAGCGACTTATGGAGAGAGTACTTCATGGCTTACTATTTAAAACTTGTTTAGTTTATTTAGATGATGTAATTATTTTCGGAAAGAATTTTAATGAAATGGTTGACAATTTGAAAGAAGTTTTTAATCGATTACGCACTGCCAATTTAAAAATTAATCCCAAGAAATGTGTTCTTTTTGCTAAAGATGTGAAATATCTGGGACATATAGTTTCTTCCGAGGGCGTTACAACGGATCCTGAAAAAATCTCTGCAGTGAGAGACTGGCCTATCCCTCACATCAAGAAGCAATTAAGGAGTTTTCTCGGGTTTTGCTCATATTATAGAAAATTTATTAAAGGATTTTCTTCGATAGCTAAACCTTTATTTATTCTCACGGAGAATAAAGTTAAATTTGTTTGGGAGGAAAATTGTCAAAGAGCTTTTGAGGAATTACAACGCCTATTGTCCTCTTCCCCAATTCTTTCTTTTCCCGAGGGAGAGGGAGAATTCATTGTAGATACAGATGCTTCTGGTGTTGGGATTGGCGCGGTCCTTTCTCAGAGTCAAAAGGGACAAGAGAAAGTTATCGCTTATTATAGTCGCGTTTTGAACAAGGCCGAGAGGAACTATTGCGTTACCCGCCGCGAACTTTTAGCAATAGTTGACTCTCTCAAATCTTTTCGCCACTACCTTTTGGGGCGAAAATTTTTGATTCGCACGGATCATGTCTCTTTGAAATGGTTGATGTCCTTCAAGGATTTAGAAGGACAATTAGCTCGATGGTTGGAGAGGCTCCAACAATTTGAATTTACTGTTTTTCATCGTAAAGGCCTTTCTCATAAGAACGCCGATAGTTTGTCGAGGCGACTCTGTGAGATGGAAAATTGCCTATATTGTGCAAAAGTGGAAAGAAGATCTTCTGAAAAGAATGAAGAGGCTATTGCTCGAATCTCCTTAGAGACTGGAAGTCTAGAACTTTGGCAGAGGGAACAGAGACTGGATCCGGACATTTCTTTTATTTTACAAGCCAAAGAGGTAGGTGTTCGTCCCCCACGTTCCGAAATTGTGTCAAAGGATATCTCTTTTCAGATCTATTGGGCATATTGGGATGTCCTTCTGATAAGAGATGGAATTCTTTATAAAAAGTGGGAAGCTCCAAATCTAAAATCTGTTCGTTTTCAGTTGGTGGTTCCTCAAAGTCAAGTCCCGAAAATTTTGGAAGAAGCGCACGATTCGTTTTCTGGAGGACACTTTGGAGTAAATAAGACCCTTAATAAAATCCGTCAACGTTTTTATTGGGCTACTTGTAAACGCGACGTGGAAGACTGGTGCAGGTCTTGTCGTGTTTGTGTAGCCAAGAGGGATCCCTCAGGCAAGGGAAAATCTCCTCTTCAAATCTATAATGTAGGTACTCCTTTTCAAAGAGTACAGATGGATATACTTGGTCCCCTCCCGAGGACTTCTTCTGGAAATAGATTTTTGCTCGTAATCGTGGATTGCTTCACCAAATGGGTAGAAGCATTCCCGGTCAAAAACATCAGAACGAGAACCATTGCCGAAGTTTTCGTTAACGAGGTCGTCTCTAGACACGGAGTACCCTCTGAAATCCATACTGACCAGGGAAGGAATTTCGAGTCCAAGTTGTTTCTGGAATTAGTGAACCTTTTGGGGATCAAGAAGACGAGAACTACTCCTTTACATCCACAGTCAGATGGCCAGGTTGAACGTCAACACCAAACGATAACAAACTTTTTGGCAAAGTACGTCTCTGAAAATCAGAAGGACTGGGATAAGTGGATCCCTATGTTTCTCCTCGCATATAGATCATCTAAACATGAGACAACAGGTCTCACTCCGTCAGAATTATACTTTGCAAGAGACCTCAGGCTTCCTTTAGATTTGTTACAAGGAAATTCGCCAGGATTTTCGGAACAGCAAATTCAGTCTTCCGGGAATTACGTTCAGGGCTTAAGGGAAAAGTTAGGACAAATACATCTGAAGGTGAGAGAAAAGATGTCGCTGAGGTCTTCTAAAGTTAAAACCTGGTATGACAAGAAGGCCAGGTCGATTCCTTTTCAAGAGGGGCAGAAGGTTTGGTTGTTTAACCCCCAGAGAAGAAGAGGGAGAGCCCCTAAACTCCAAAGTAATTGGGAGGGTCCATATTCAATAATTAGGAGACTTAGTGATGTGGTTTTCTGTATTCAGAAGACTCCTCGTAACAGGAAAAAGGTTGTGCATGCGGATAGATTAGCTCCTTTCTCAGAAAGACATTTGGGTCAGGTCTCGGCGCAGGGAGTCTAACGGAGCCCGAGGGAAAAAGGGAAAAATTTTAATTTTAATTTTTAATTACAGTGTTTACGCGTTAAATGTTATTTTTCAGTTTCTCGAAGAGGAAGGGAATTCCCGAGGCGGCAGGAGACGATGACCAGCTCCAACCGTTAGTCAGGGACCAAGAGGATAAGCCCTTTTTCTTCTTTGAGGAAGACATTTTCTTTAATTTGGAGAAGACCGCCTTTCCCACGGTTTTCGATCCGTGGTTTTCCGTTGGGACTGCGGGCGAATGCCAAGGCGGAGGCTTGGGAGTCCTAAGGACGAAGGGTCCACGGAACGCTATATCTTCCCCCCCTTGCCTGAAGAAAGAAGTCAGAAGGCCGCAAGTCAGGAAGAGCCAAGTGCTCAAGGCTCAAGACGGAAGAGGAGCACGGGTGGCGGTTTAGGCTGGACTTCCCTGATACCGGTGCAGCCCGGTAACCCGAGAGCTTCGCTTCGGGGAGGGCAGGAAGGCATCGTGGGATTGCAGTTCCAGATGGATGATAACCGCAAACTGCCTCCTTGATTGTCGGGACGACAATCTGGAAGAGGGAGGGCAGTGTTGCGCGCTGCGGCCGCCCGGTATACTCCCCGGCCGCGCAAGTCAGACGACAGGTCGATCGGAGCATCGATCGACCGGGCCATGAAGTTCGCGAGTTCTGACGCGGACATCGAGCAACGGTTGCTGGGGCGCTTGTTGATTGACAAGCTGCCTGTCAGATTTTCGCTGGCCTCCTCTCGCGGAGGACACGCTTCGACTATTGTAAACGATTCTTTCTAATAAAGTTGGTGTTCACTTTTAAACGGTGTCTCTTTCCTTTCCGCGCGCGCGCCGCGTGTGACTGAGAGTGCGAGTGCGAGAGTGAACCCTCGTTTCGAAGCGCGAGTCTCTACGTCGTCGCCGGACGACGACCGAGGCGTAACAATATGATGGCAGAAATGCGGCAAAAATTGGGCACAGCTTATCAGTATGAATAGAATAAATTTTAAGCATTATATGCTGGCATAATATATCGTAACAGCAGATCATGCAGATTTCTGCTCCTCATCTGCTGTCAATAATTAATATTGCAAACTTTGTTTAATATTAGCTGCATTTTTAACGTTACTTTGTGCAGCACGCCATGCTTCATTTCTGCTGTTACGTTGTGGCAGCAGATACTGCTGCCAGAAAATAAACTTAATGCGGACGCAGTGGACAAGAATCTGCTGAATATTCATGCTTGGAATATTCTGCTGGCATACTGCCAGCATTCTGCTAACATTTGGCTATTAGGGACATTGTGTAGACACACCAAAGCTTTAATAATGTTTTCCGTTTTCTCCACCGAACACACTAAAGTTCAAAATCTGCCACCGCATTGTGAGTATGCCAAAAGCATTTTCTGATACACGTCGTGCTCGAGATAGATGATAATTAAAAATTCGCTGCTTATCTGACAATCTCTGGTGCATCCTTCCAGAAAAAGGACGCATGAGATATCTTTTTAAAGGAAAAGCCTCATCATCTACAAGGAAATATGGAAAGGGGATGTCAGTTCCAGGAAGAGGTTTGTCTGGTGATAAATCAATTTCACCACGATCCAAACTTTGCCCAAAGTCAGAATTTGACCAAACTCCACCATCACTTATGAATCCTAAAGCATACATAATACACAAAAATAGTTGCAACTAAACCTTTCAAAGTTAACATTTTCAATAGTATCAATAGTAACAATCCACTTATCATACTGTCCAATATCTACCCAAGTGAATCTGTAGTGAGCATCTACCATTGCCAAAAGTACAACACTAAAAAATCCTTTATAATTATAGAATTCACTGCCTGACGTAGGTGGTGCTTTAATGCGCATATGTCTTCCATCGACTGCACCTATATTAAGAAAGTTGCCAATGATCAAAAAATTGTGCAGCAATTCTTTCAAAATCATTTCTGGTCAATTGAGGCAGGTAAATAGGCTGTAGCTTGTCCCATATTGCCTTGCAGAACTCGTTAATAATCTGATGCACTGTACTCCTACCAACACGAAACTTATTATGAAGATTTTGAATAGTTCCTCCTTGAGCAAGAAATCTAGAAAAAAAGACTCAATTTGAACGTACATGTGAAAGCACAACAATAATTTCATGTACAATGTTACAAACAATGACAATCTATACTTACATCAATGTCATTCCTTCCTTCAGTTTTGATGGCAGAGGCTCTCTCATCACGGTTGTTTGTCTTTCAAGCAATGGATACGATGTTATGTAGGAATTCGAATTGCTCTGGCCGCATGAAGATTAGCAAAAAATTCTTCATGATCCCGTAGCTGCGTTTATTCAATAAGGATGTGGTAGAACCCTTGCAGTATTCTTTGCCGATTTACGAGTCGCACTCACCATCTCCTTTGCCCTCTGCCACATCTTTAAGTATTGTGTAGCAAAAGTTGACGATGATAAATCCCTATAAGTACTCCCACACACAAGAGAAGAACAAAAAAAACTTTTCCTCAAGTCCCATACTAGTACCATGCCTATTTCGCGCCTTGTCATGCGTTCTCGTGTGGACGAGCACGGCGCAGACTTCTTGCGTCTGTGCTTAAACTTGCGCTTGCGCCTTTGCGCCGCATATTTACGCCTTGTCATGTAGACGAGCCTTAACGTTGTAAGTAGCTTATCTTGCCGCTTGCCAGGCGGTTTATCGCGCGTCGGGCGGAACGGTAGATCAGTATGCGCGTCGAGAAGATCTTGCGGATATTCGAGATCGACCTCAAGAATGTAACCCGTGGGTGAATCCAAAGCAATCGCGCTATAGTCAAAGTTCGCGGCATCGTCGATCCATTGAAAATCGGCGTAAGGCAGTGGTTGACATATTGCCCAACCGTACAAGTTGTTTACATCGAAATACATCAGGTACGACGATGGTTTTGCTAGATCGTACGACTGCATGTACTTGTTGTTGGCTTGCGCGTATCTACTGGAGCATTGACTCAGACCGTCGCACAGTGCAGCCAAATCCCAAAAAGCTGGCCAAAATTCGAAAAATTAAACTATTTACCTGAAACGTCGTATATAGGGGTTTTTGGAGTCGCTGATAACGAATTTAAAGTCAAAATAAAAAAAAAACAAAATGGCGGCTACAAAATTTTAATATACAGGGTGTCCGGAAAATTGCGCATTCGATGCACGTGACGTGATAATTTATAATAAAAGAAACAACTTTTTTCTTTAGCAAAATTTCATCCGATAAGTTTTCGCAGGCGAGCAGGTTGAAATTAACGAATAAGCGCTCTTATCCATGTGATATTTAGGGCCTTCGCGCGCTTCTCACTCACATATTTATTTGTATAATATTATTGTATTCCAATTTACATGGTTAGAGGTCATGTTCTATTTCTAATTGTTAGTTTTACTATGCTCTTAGTGGTTTAAGCATGGAGGTAAGAATATCAGGAGAGAGCATAAACCAACCTTTTAGGCGAGGAATATGAAGCCAGAGAAGTGAGAGGAAATCGTATGGCGGCCATCTTGGTAGTTCATAACTATATGTAGATTCAGACTATTCATCCGTCGCCGTACGGCGTTACTTTAACTCATTTTATCATAACACAACGGCTACGAAGCTTTCTAACTTAAAATTAATTATTGTAACTTTATATAATTTTTTTGTACGTACTATGTGTTATCTACGTGCTAAATGCCTGTTTTGCAAAAAATTGCAAAAATCAGAAAGGAAATAATCGGAAAAATAAATCCCAATTGCAATGGGGAAACATGACACACGTGAAAATCTCATTTTACAGATATGTTTAAATACAAAATATATTAATTTACTATAAAGATAAATCATAGTCCGTTACATTAGCCACCAATCGTCGCCATCTTGATAGTTCATATCCGTGACGTTAGACTTCAGTCTCCTTGCCCCTTTGGCTTCACCCTCGCAACACTACGCTCCCTCCTGGAATTCTTACCTCAATGGGTTTAAGCATAGGCGTTAATAAGTTTATGTGAATTTGAAAGATTTTAAGTACAAATGTACATTAAAAACAGAATAGCAGCTAGTTTTTGCAAATTTTGTTACATAATAATATAAATTTTAATTTAAAATTTGTTTCACTGCGGGATGTTGTGGGATTTTTTACTTTTCTCTATTTTTCTGAAACGATTGCATACAAGTTTTCATTCTTTTATATTTTAAACACTGTGTAACTGTTAATTTATATACATTTGTTATAATTTTTGACGCATACGATAATAAATTGCTTTTTTCCATCTAAAATATCCATTTTGTAGAATTAGAAAAGATCAACTCTATGATTTTCTACGAATTTTTGAATATGACGCTTGAACATGAGTTCGGACGCTCGAGCTACTCGTGCGAAGATCTCTTTTGTACTGGCTCATATACTTGCTATGTATATTTAATTAGCCTTTATAAAGTTATATTCTTTGAACATTACTCTATACATCTATGTACTTTAAATCGCATAAATTAAAACTTCATTTTTCGACTTTTGACCAGCTTTTCGAAAATCGGCCGCACTGTGCGCCGCCAGGAGAGGAGACGAGAATAGATCGACGCTCGATAGAGCAGTCGATAATAGGCAAATAGGTTGCCTTATGCTCGAATCACACTAACGATTGGCGACTGCGACTGCGTTGCGTCTGCGTTTACGATTGTCTCTTGACCAATGTGAAAAGAGCTGCTGGCGATTGCGATCCGCGATTCTCATTTAGTCGTCTGCCTATTTTCGTATTGTGAAACATGAAATCAGTGAATCATGCCATCGAAAAAATCAGAAATATTTTCTAAAAAAGTAGAATTTCTTTTAGTCGTTTTAGTAGAGTGCAGACCTATCTTTTGGGATTGCACTTCTGATCTATATAAAAGAACGGATTTCTTCTGATCTATATAAAAGAAAGATGCGGTTTGGGAAGAAGTGGCCCGTTTCTTAGGATCTAATTTTTCAGATAAATATTGTATGTATTATAATATAAAGGAAAAACGTCGGGATACGTACTAGCATTTTCAATAGCTAGTACATAATATAGTAGTCCCTGACTTTATACAATTTTTGAATACACCTGCGTAGTTGGGTATTAAACGAGAAGATATACTCGAAGAAAATTATTAGGTAAAAGAGATCCAGCTTGACTCCATTTAGGGCTTTCTATCATTATTATAAAAGAAAGAAAAATACGTCCTTTTTTTAGGTTCTATTGTGGCAAACAGATTTAAAATTATGAGAGATACTTTCATGTCAAATTTGAGGAGAGTGAAAAACTCCAAACGCAGCGGAAAGGGCACTGCAGATATTTACACTCCAAAGTGGTTTTTATACGATCGCTTAAAGTTTTTACAGAAGACATTAGTTCAAAGCAGTTTTATTTCAAATCTTACTATTTCCTCGGAAGAAAATATTAACGATCCAATATCACAGATAGAGCAGACTTTAAATGAATCAACGACACAGTGGATATCATGTCCAACTGAAGAAGCTCAAATTAAAGAAATGACTCAAGAACCAGTAGTTCTTAATATGTATTATAATTATAATAACTCAAAAAAGATAAGATTATTAAACTAATGTTTTGACAACATTTGAACATTTGAACATATCATGTCATTATATAACATTACTTTTGGTCGAAACTGACCAGATTTTGACGTTTAAAATCATGTGTATTTACTATCTGGGATTTTATATAATGAATGAGTATAATAAAATCATTTGTAATAAGTATCAATTAAACTCATAAAATTTGTTCTAGAAATTTATGCTTCATTCAATGGAAGAATCATTTGGTAATTCTACAGATTTATCAGTATCATCTGGAAGTTTTGCAAGCACAGTAAGTTGAAACGCGTTGTCGACATTATATAAACATACAAAATATTAATCTTTTCTTCCGTATTCACAGCCTGCATCTTATATATTTGAATTTCTGCTTGTGTCTACTCCTGTTTTACAGGAAACTTTGAAAAATATAAATGTTCCCAACTCAGCAGCATCAATAAAGCTTGTACCTACTTCTTCTTCTCTCAAAATACAAGATATTGATAATCAGGTGTATGTTAAATGAAGACCTGTTAAAAGAAAGTCTGATACTTTTATGGAAGAAGCATTTAATGGTATTAAAACTTTGTGTCAACCAGATCCAATTACTCCAGTACAGCTTAACTTATTTGTATCTATTGATTCTACTGATTATATTAAGGTTGTTTATTGCGGCAAGACTACGTGAAATGACCTGATCAGCATAAACTATGTAAAAATGAGATACTAAAACTACAGTCCCAGTTTTAATACATATGATATTTTCTTTATAATATTATATGTATGTGTTTATGTTTGTATTAGACAAAATGATTCTTTTGTTAAAAAATGTAAACACTGTTTAGTTTAATATATTTTATTCGTGTAAAATATAAGGTAGAGAGGAGTTCTATGAAAATAATTTTTGTTCGTCACTGACTGCCTGATCATGCTATGGTATTTGTCAGATATTATTAAAATATTGACATAAAGTTTCTCGCATTTCTATTGCAGTAGAAGCATGACGGTTGCTTCCTTGATGTTGTAATCTTAATAAACCTAGTCCTTGATCGTTTCGCCAATCTTCATATTGTAACTGACCCGTCATTTCATCTTTCATATCAATGTATCCTGGTGAAATATAAATTTTACGACCTATACTGTCGGATCTCAACATGTTGTGTAGACAACAAATTGCTAATATTATGCAACGAGCATCATCTGGGTCATATCTCATAGGAGATCTGAGTATATTAAATCTGCTGACAATGACTCCAAATGCATTTTCAACACATCGTCTCGCTCTAGATAATCTGCAATTATTCAATATAGAATTCAATTAATATTGATTTATTTAAAAAAATAAATATTATTGTAGGAATCTTTATTCCTGGATGTACGAGAAGTGTCCAGTTTGCTGGATTACGAGCTTCTGCCGTTATCAAATAAATTCGACATACACTTGCTAGTTTCGCCCTCTCGGTAACCGGCACGCAACTTACTCACTAAGGATATATATTAAGCTTTATCTAGTGTCGCATCCCACATTCGGCCATTCTGCACAATCATCCGTCCCGGATGACAAGTCATTAACTAAATTTCGGTCATATAATATAGATAATTAGAAACTAGCACAACTTAAAATTAATGTCAATTATCATAAATCATCATAAGTTCTATTGTAATTCTTACAGAAATTAACATAAATCATCGTAAATTCCATTGTAATTCTTACAGAAATTAACATAAATCATCGTAAATTCTATTGTAATTCTTACTGAAATTAACATAAATCATCGTAAATTCTATTGTAATTCTTACAGACATTAACATAAATCATCGTAAATTCTATTAAATCTAACGCAATTACTAAGTATAGAATTTAATTGGTGAACAACAGTTATAATCGCTTTCATTAGTATAGGAATTCACATTCAGTCAGACGGTTTAAATTCCGTCTTACCCCATAGTTTCATATATTCGACGCATGTAGAAGTGTGTATGGGTCCGTCGTGTTCTCCCACCTTTTTTACGTCATAGGTATCATTTAATTTGACTTTTTCGATAGAATATGGGCCTAGGTATTTTGCTCGTAATTTTCTACCCGGTCCGAGTTGTGTTCGCTTAATGACTACTAAGTCATCCATTTTATATTTAGCTGGTATTTTACGTCTGAGATTGTATGTTTTACGATTTTCGGATTAAACTTTTAAAATCTGTTCTTTTGCTTTAGCTCTAGATTGATCACGCTCTTCTTGAAAATGTGCTCGGCATTCCTGCTCAATTAATTCACGTAGCTCTAACTTATTTTTATTGCGCATCTCTACGCCAAATAATAATTTAAAAGGCGTCGTGTTTATACTGCGATGGTACGTTGAGTTTAATATACGTTGTAGTTTTTCTACGTAAGGATACCACTTGGTTAGGTCGTCGATCGTTAGCTTAGAAAGAATTGGTACAATAGTTCTATTTAGTCGCTCTATTTGGCCGTTGGCCCTAGGTAATTCTGTCGTTATACTTAAATGTTTAATGCCTTCGGTTTGACAATAATCATTGAAATCATGAGAGGTAAAGGCGGTACCTCTGTCCGTCACTATTTGCACTGGATTTCCAACGATTTGCTTTTGTAATTCTAATTTGCTTATTACTTCTTTAGTAGTCGTGCTTTTGGTAGGGTATAACCAAATGAATTTCGTAAAACTATCTATGAGAGCTAAGATGTGATTGTAACTCTTACTAGTCGTATCTAAAGGTCCTAAATGGTCGGCGTGATAGGTATGCAACGGAACATCAGGTTTCGGTATAGCATGCAGAAAATCTTCCTGTTTACCCTCTTTACGATTTATCAATATACACAGTACACATGCATTAATGTAACGTTCGATCTTATTTTTTAAATTAGATATACAATACTCTTGTCGAATTATTGCTTCGGTTCTTTTTACAGGTAAATGCCCTTTTTCATGCACAGCTTGGATAATACCTGTCTCCAAAGATTTAGGCACCACTAACAGATCTCGGCCATCTTCGAATTTATAAAGAAGTTTCTCTCACGCATATGATAATTGTCATAAGGTCCGCTTTTCAGGACCTCTATTATAGCCTTTATCTCACTGTCCTCATTTTGTTGTCTTTTTATCTGAAACGGAATCGAATGTATTGATATTGTCATCACTGGGTGTCGACTTAACGCGTCAACGTGTTTCATGCGTACTCCTGGTCTATGTTCGATCACATAGTCGTAATCTTCTAAAAGTAATGCCCATCTAGCAATACGGGAAGTTAACTCTTTCTTGCTCATAGTGCATTGAAAAGCTGCACAATCAATTAATATTTTGAATTTAATCCCTAATAAGTATACGCGGAATTTCTTTATAGCTTGCACTATCGCTAGTACTTCGAGTTCGTAACTCGAATAATTTCTTTCCTCACGCGTGGTCTTCCTGCTCATATAATAGACCGGATGGGTAAGACCATCATCAGGGGATCGTTGCATCAAAACAGCACCATAACCGTCTATACTCGCGTCAGTATGTAACTCGGTTATATGATTCGGATGATATATTTTAAATACTGGATTTTGCGATAACATTACTTTCAATTGTCTAAAAGCATTTCTTCCTGCTTCGTCAAAAACAAATGGCTGATCTTTTCGTAATAAATCGCTTAAAGATTTCGCGTTGAGTGAGTACCCTGGAATAAATTTTCGAAAGTACCCTGATAAACCTAAAAATGCTTGAACGTCTTTCAATCCTCGTGGCTCCGGATAATCGACTACTGTTTTGCTTTTTTCTGTTGATGGATAAATTTTTCCTTCTTCAATTACATGACCTAAGAAATCAATGGTTCGTTTGAGAAATTGGCACTTTTTGATATTTATTTGTAACCCGTATTCATTTGTCGTCTTTAAAACTAATCGTAAACGATCTAACGCCTCTCGTTCATTTGCAGCGGGTATTACTAAATCATCTATATAAAGTAACACATATCTTGTTTAATTAATTCCCAGAAAGCAGCATTTATGAATCATTGAAAAACTCTCGGAGAGTTGCATAATCCAAAAAGAACTTTTCGAAATTGATATTGACCGCTAGCCGTAACGAATAAGATATATTTTCGACTTTGTTCGTCCACTGTTACATGGAAAAATCCATTTTTTAATTCTAGACACTGTGCTAGACACACGCGCGTCTCTTAATTTGTCTAGCAAATCTTCAATTACTGGTAACGGATGTCCGTCTTTTTCTACTACACGATTTAGTTTCCGATAATCTACGCATACACGGGGTGAGCCATCTTTTTTCTTTATTACGATTAAAGGGCTTGAGTATTCGGAGGTGCACGGTTCTATAATTCCTTCTAGAAGCCAATCTTCGATTTGTTTCTCGACTATTTGCCTCTCAGCGTCCGGTAAGCAACGGGGTTTCTGAAAAACAGGCTTATCGTCTTTGAGGATAATACGCATGTTTACATTCGTCGTTTTACATTTGTTTGGTTAGTACGCGACCACTGCCGATTCAACTTCTTCGCGAATTTCTGGATTTACTGTATTTCCAACACTTATTGATTGTTCGTTTATTACGCTAATTTGGTTTAGAAACAGGCTCGATGTTGTTTTGCAAAGTGTTATTCCATCCGCGTTAATGATTACTTCCGTCATACTTAAAACATCATTACCGATTATGATACTATTGTTCATTGCTTCAGTCGGCACAACATGGAAACTCTTCGTTATCTATTTTCAAAATAATCTGAAAACAACCTAAAGATTTAACCTCATTTTTACCAAAATCCGTTAAATAAATTGTAATGTCTAATAATTGACGCGGTTTAATTTTATGATAAATATCTTCATGCATGATAGTGACTTGACTACCGGTATTGACTAAAGCATTGAAACGTGTGTCATCTACTGTTACTTCCTTTAACATTTTATTTGAAAATGACGACGCGATTGTATTTACTACGGACTGTTTCTTATCTACTTTATTTTTCTCTGTTGAGCTGCATTGATTAGCTGTATGCCCGAACTTCTGGCATCTGAAGCATTTTTTTCCCAATTCCTTACTTTTGCACTCCTTGGATTTGTGTCCTTTAGTACCGCAGTTGTAGCATCTTATTTCCGCTTCCGGTTCCTTGCTCTCCGTCTTCTTTGCCGCTGTTGTTTTCTTCCACATTTCTTTTTTCTTTGTTGACTCGTCTTTGTTGCTCTTCGTCTTCTCCGAATTCTTCTTATTGATAGTCTCGTACACTTTGAGTTTTTCTTTGAAATCTTCTATTTTCTTGGTTCCATATAACACTAGTTTATTGTTTGTGTCATCTTGTATGCCGTCAATCACGTTGGATAAGCGATTCTTGCTCTATTTTACCACGTGATGCTAGTTCCTTCATCACAAAATAGTATTCTTGCACCGTTTCTTCTTTCTTCATTTTTCGCTTAGCTAACATCTCATGCAATTGAGCACTGCTAATTTTATCTGCGAATTCATCTTCTAAAACAGTTTTCACCTTTTGCCACGTTTTGATAACACCTTCACTCTCTATAAGCATTTTAGCCAGTCCCGTCAACGATCTTTTAGCGAATATCACTTTTTGTAATGCTGTCCACTTGAATAAAACAGCCGTTTCTTCAAAATCTGCTATCCATCTTTCAACTGAATATGCGTCTTTGCCATTAAATTGTCTAATTAACGCTTCCACATCTTTGTAGTTCATTGTAAACTTTATATTTGTTCTGCTACACATTGGAACTCTGCTCTGCCTTCCACTTTCACTCCGTCATTTTCTTCATCTTCTTCTCCTCCATTTTCTTCTTTGTTTATTTCGTCCACTTTTTCATTTTCTTCTTCCACATCCTCAGGATTAAGCACAGGCACTAGTGAATTTAAGTCAATTAAACTTTTGCATATTCGAGCTATTAATTCTTCCTTATTGCCATCGTATTCTAGCCAGAGAAGATTGCAGCAGGATATTAAGTCACCAATCGTTAACCTTTGTACGTATTCGAGTTTGTTTACGTATTCCGCTGCTCCTTCACGAAATTTAAAGCCTTGAAATTCTCTAAGCCGTTGTCTGTTTCTACGGTCTCCATCCTCTTCGAAGATGAATTTGTGTAGTGCCCTCACTGCTGTCTTTATTTTCTGCCTTATGGACTCGATTTGCGCAAGGTTTTCCATCTTGTCACTAGAATGCGCTTGCTCGAGAACGCTTAGTCGATCTCACTCGATAACACTCGATTGTGTTCGAAGTAACTAAATATGGCTGGACGTGTATTAGCGCACTCTATAACGATTGTCTCCGCGCACTGCCCCGCTGTTTACGATGGTTCGCTACAATGACGGATATTTCCGAATTATTTCCCGCCACTTGATTTCGCACTAATCACTATTTTTGAGAATGTATCTATATGTTGCTGTTCTCACTGCTCGTCAAGTCTTTTCGATCTTCATTGTCCGATACTTTCGCCTCGCAGTAATTTCTAGTATACACCAAAAGCGCTCACTCGTTATTTCGTCTTTTCGACACAACACTTTTCTTATCTTCTCGTCACGTCTTCTCTCGTCTCCTCGTCACAGCGTCTTCCTTCGTCTCGGCGTCTTCTTCTCGTCTCCTTCGTCATAACGTATTCTTTCGCCTTTCTTTTCGTCACAGCGTCTTTCTCGTCCTTTCGTCACAGCGTCTTTCTTGTCCTTTCGTCACAGCGTCTTCCTCGTCTTTTCGTCACAACGTCTTCCTCGTCTCGGCGTCCTCTTTTTGTCTCCTTCGTAACGTCTCTTCTTTCGTCTTTCTTGATCCTTTATCCGACGAGCCCTCAATTTTGTAGGAATTTTTATTCCCGGATGTACGAGAAGTGTCCAGTTTGCTGGATTACGAGCTTCTGCCGAGCTTACCAAATAAATTCGGCACACATTTATGCTAGTTTCGTCCTCTCGGTAACCGGCACGCAACTTACTCACTAAGGATATATATTAAGCTTTATCTAGTGTCGCATCCCACATTATTTTACTTTTATTTACCTATTGTTGTAAATTCCTTTTTGTTTACATATTGTTCCTTGGGATAAGGTATGAGCACACTTGTGGTCAGAGTAAAACCTTCATCCCCTATGATTACGTAAGGAAAAGTTTGTTCAGTATCCGGTAGGGGGTTTGGTGGAGATATATTATTAGGTGTATAAATTAATTCTCGGCCCTTACCTTTCATCGATTACAGAATCTACTCAAAGTGGAATTTTATTTCCGCCATGTTGTTATTTTAGAGCGTCATCTATTAGCTTTAAAACGAGGTATAATACTTGATCCTACTGTGAACATAATTTGTAAAATCAGTTGCAAACGCGATGTTGTTCGAAAAGCAACATTTAAGGCACTGCCTTCTTTTCGCGTTTCAACTTAAAAAAACCGCGTCTGAAGCGAAAGAAATGATTTGTTCGGCTTTGGGTGAAAAAGCTGTATCATACAGCACGTGTAAAAAATGGTTCCAACAATTTCGAAAGGGAAATTTTAACCTTCAGGATAGTGAACGCCCTGGTCAACCAAAAAGAATGGAAGACGAGGAGTTAGAGCAAATTTTGGACGATAATTCTTGCCAAACTCAACTGAATCTTGCAAATGCAGTTGGAGTGACACAGCAAGACATTTCCTATCGTCTAAAAAAGCTGGGGAGGATTCGCAAGGAGTCCCGGTGGGTCCCTCACGAGCTCACTCCTGAGAACAAAAGCAGACGCCACGATACTGCTCTCTCTTTGTTCTCCAGATTCAAGAGAAAGAATTTTTTGCATAAAATTGTTACTTGTGATGAAAAATGAATATTGTACGATAATCCTAAGAGGCGAAAATCATGGGTCCGTCCAGGTGAGCCATCAACGAATATCGCAAAACCAAACATCCATGCAAAAAAGGTGTTGCTATGCATTTGGTGGGATCAAAAAGGAGTGATACATTACAAGATGCTCCGACCTGGTCAGACCGTCACTTCTGAGCTTTACCAACAACAACTGATCCGTGTGAATGACGCACTTGAAGAAAAAAGACCATTTACTGGCAGTGGGAGAAGGACGGTGATACTGCTGCAGAATAATGCCCGGCCGCATTCAGCAAAAAAGACTTTGGAAACCATCTCAAATTTAGGCTGGGAAATTCTCCCTCATGCGACGTATTCTCCGGACTTGGCCCTTTCGGACTACCACTTATTTCGATCTCTACAACACCACCTAACTGATTCTCAGTTCAAGTCAATTGAACAGGTCGAAAAAAGTCTCGATGATTAAATTAAAACCACCATCATTTTTCCGATCTGGAATCCAACAATTGCCTGAGAGATGGAAGAAATGCATAAAAAGCGAAGGGGATTACTTTGAAGATTGAGTTGGTAATAATGTTTTTATAAATAAATGTCAAAGTTGGTCAAAAAAGGCCGAGAATTAATTTGTACACCTAATAATATCATTTTTTGAAAATGATGTTTTAATGCACATTTGTTCCATATGCCTTTGTCAGATACTCGTCCATTTGTTCCCACATCGACGTATATAAATCTTAGTTGAGCATTCACAAGTCCCAAAAGCACTATGCTGAATGTTTCCTTGTAGTTATAATATGAGGAACCAAACTGAAGTGGAGGATCTATCCGACAATGTTTACCATCCATGGCACTCAAACAGTTCGGAAAATTCCATCTTTCCATGTAATCATTCGCAATTACTTTCCAACTTAATTCATTGTCGGGAAATTTCAGATGTTCTTCTTGCAAAATGGAAATAAGAGCACGACAAGTATCCTTTATAATTCCTGATATTGTGCTTTGTCCAAGACGAAAACTATATGATAAAGACTTTTGACTTTCACCTATAACAAGTAATATAATTATTATATGATGGAAAATAAGTTATAAAAATATAGCTTGCTTAAAATAAACTTGTTCAACAACCTGTTGCCAAATGACGTAATGTCACAGCAAGTCTTTCTGCACTTGAGATACTTTTACGAAGGTGTATCTTGTCTTTTAATTAACGGGTCCAATTTTTCAACAAGTTTTTCAAACATATCTGAAGTCATACGAAGACATCTGACAGAACAAAAAACTTAGTATTAATTACTGAAAATGATTAGAAATTATTATTTAATGATTACATTTTTGTATTCTGTTGATTGTAACTTATACACAAAAAAAACGATGATTTCATATTTACCTGCGATACTTGTCTGGATCTTCTAATTGTAACTTCAAAAAAAGATTGCATATAATAACCTTTTTCTGCCCTTCTAGCTATCCATGGTTTAATCCACATTCTTTTTTTAAAAAATACTTTTTTTTCATACTGCGACTTCAAAATTAAAAACATTAGAATAGCACAGATTTTTTTTTCTTTCTGCATCCATCCAACTTTTATAAAATATAGATTATCTCACAATTATAAATTTTCCTTTCTTCATGTATGTTGTAAAACATTTATGAATCTGACAAAACGCAAACGTCTACATCTGCGTTTGCGTTTACGTTTGCGTTTACGATTGGATTATGTTTGCGTTCTGCCAGAGATGCATAAATGTTTTACAACATACATGTTTTACAGTGCGAAAAAAAGTATTTTTTAAAAAAAGAATGTGGATTAATATCATGAATAGCTAGAAGGGCAGAGAAAGGTTATTATTCCAATCTTTTTTTGGAGTTACAATTAAAAGATCCAGACAAGTGTCGCAAGTAAATATGAAATCATCGTTTCTTTTGTGTATAAGTTACAATCAACAGAATATAAAAATGTATTCGTTAAATAAATTTCTAATCAGTAACTAATGCTAAGTTTTTGTTCTGTCAGATTCTGTCTTCGTAAAAGACAAGATACACATCTTCGTGAAAGTATTTCAAGTGCAGAAAAACTTGATATGACCTTACGTCATATGGCAACAGGATGTTGAGCAAGTTTATTTTAAGCAAGCTTATTTTTATAACTTTTTTCATCATATTACAATTTTATTATTTGTTGTAGGAGAAAGTCAAGCGTCATTATCTTATAGTTTTCGTCTTGAACAAAGCACAATATCTGGAATTATAAAGAATACTTGTCGTGCTGTTGTTTCCATTTTGCAAGAAAAACATCTTAAATTTCCCGACAGTGATTTAAGTTGGAACATAATAGCCATTGATTAAATGGAAAGATGGAATTTTCTGAACTGCTTGAGTGCCATGGATGGTAAATATTGTCAGATAGATCCTCCACTTTAGTCTAGTTCCTGGTATTATAACTACAAGTAAACATTCAGTATTGTGCTTTTGGAACCTGTGGATGCTCAACTTAGATTTATATACGTTGATGTGAGAACAAATGGACGAGTATCTGACAAAAGAATATGGAACAAATGTGCATTAAAACATCATTTATAGAAAAATGATATTAATGTATCTCCACCAAGCCCTCTATCGGATACTGAACAAACTTTTCCTTACGTAATCACAGGGGATGAAGGGGATTTTACTCTGACCACAAGTGTGCTCATACCTTATCCCAAGGAACAATATGTAAACAAAAAGGAAAGGAGAATTTACAACTATAGGTAAGTAAAAGTAAAATAATATCTATTTTTTTTACTAATCAATATTAATTGAATTCTATTCTATATTGAATAATTGCAGATTATCTAGAGCGAGACGATGTGCTGAAAATGCATTTGGAGTCATGGTCAGCAGATTTAATATACTCAGATCTCCTATGAGATATGACACACATGATGCTCGTTGCATAGTATTAGCTATTTGTTGTCCACACAACACGTTGAGATTTGGCACTATAGATTGTAAAATGTATATTCCACCAGGATACATTGATATGAAAGATGAAATGACGGGTCAGTTTGTAAGGAAGGAAAGGGGCAATAACGGGAGGAAAGGGCCGGCTCATGCCAATAAGATTCATTAAAAAAAAATAGAAGACAAGTTGATATCAATTAATATGGAAACTTATGTCAATTAAAATAAAAATATTGATTACCAGCAATGACTATGTTAACAAATTACAGAATATAAAAAAAGAGTGTGATAATAGTATTTGGTAAAAAATAATTAGTCTAATTAGTCTAAAATTCTAAATTCTCTGAACCTCAAAAACGTATACACTTTCGACCGCATGTTTTTGATGCCTTGATTCTCTTATTTTTGACATTTATGCCTAAAGATCGATATGATCGATTCAAATATATCTTATTGATATCGCCAGTAAACTCATTTATTTCATACTGAATTCTTGCACTGTACTCGACAGATCGATACTTGATCATTTATTTGGTATCCTGTCTGCGTGTTCGTGCAAATTTAGAAACTTCTCTCCATGTCCGAGAAACGTTTGACGCAGACCGGAGAGATTGATCGTCCAACATGTTAAATATTATGTTGGAAATTTCAGTAAACAGATCTCTGATAAAATCCAATTTCTTTTCTACAAAAATGTTAAAAGTATGCAATAATCTTACCAAAAGCCTCCATCGCTTGTAATCTGTGCGAGTGCCAAGTGGAAAATGACCATCTCGGCAGTTTCGAACGTAGTTATAACTCACCATGGTCACGCGAGAGAAGTGGTAATCGAGAACGGAGCGTTCTGATTGCCTTCTCCCAAAACTACGCAGTGAGCTAATTGGTTGGCGGATAGTCATTTTGGCGAGACGAGGGATTGGATAAAATGACGGGAATGAAGGAAAGGGGCAATAACGGGAGGAAAGGGCCGATTCATGCCAATAAGATTCATTAAAAAAAAATTAGAGAACAAATTGATATCAATTAATATCGAAACTCATATCAATTAAAATGAAAATATTTATTATCAGCAATGACTATGTTAACAAACTACAAGATATAAAAAAAGAATATGATAATATTATTTGGTAAAAAATAATTTTTCTAATTAGACTTAAATTCTAATGAACCTCAAAAGCGTATACCCTTTCGACCGCATGTTCTTGATGTCTTGATTCTCTTATTTTTGACATTTATGCCTAAAGATCGATATGATCGATTCAAAACTATCTTATTGATACAGCCAGTAAACTCATTTATTTCATACTGAATTCTTGCACTATACTTGACAGATCGATACTTGATCATATATTTGATATCCTGTCTGCGTGTTCGTGCAAATTTAGAAACTTCTCTCCATGTCCAAGAAACGTTTAATGCAGACCGTAGAGATTGGTCGTCCAACATATTAAATATTATGTTGGAAATTTCAGTAGGCAGCTCTCTGATAAAATCCAATTTCTTTTCTATGAAAATGTTAAAGTATGCAATAATCTTTCCAAAAGCCTCCATCGCTCCTGATCTGTGCGACTGCCAAGTGAAAAATGATCATCTCGGCAGTTCCGAACCGTATTTATACCTCAACATGGTCACGCGAGAGAAGGGGTAATCGAGAACGGAGCGTTCTGATTGGCTTCTCCCATAGCTTCTCAGTGAGCTGATTGGTTGGCGAATAGTCATTTTGGGGAGACGAGGGATTGCATAAAATGACGGGAAAGAATGAAAGGGGCAATAACGGGAGGAAAGGGCCGGCTCATGCTAATAAGATTCATTTAAAAAAAAATAGAGGACAAATTGATATCAATTAATATCGAAACTCATATCAATTAAAATGAAAATATTTATTATCAGCAATGACTATGTTAACAAACTACAAGATATAAAAAAAGAATATGATAATACTATTTGGTAAAAAATAATTAGTCTAATTAGTCTTAAGGGGATGCTAAAGTGACGGGAATTACCGACACAAAGTAGTGATGTGAAAATCTTTGAGATGACTTCTCAGATTGCAAAATGCTTTAGTACAATTAAAATACGCACAAAAATAAATAGTGTGGCGATCAATTTCACGAGGAAATCGAAAAGAAGTTAAAAATTTTATTTACCTCGACTCATACAGCTGTCACCTGAGGTTAGTTTCCTCTTGATGTAAAGGTTTTATCTCTTGTATGCACGAAATGAAATGCTCTCACCATGCGGATTACATGCACAAACAATACTAAACATTTAAAATGATGATTGAAAGTCTAACAAAAAAAATTAACACTACTCTACTATTGCACGTTGCAAATTGCCTATATACATACGCAGAACGGTAAGCAGAGCAATTATTACATAGGACAGTAGTTCCAGAATTTTCGAAAAGATGGCATTGGCGTGTCGGTGTGACACTTCCTTGTGTTAGTAACTTAGCACAAGGAAGATTCACACATACACACTACTACATACAACCCGAGTGCGTGAGAATACGCGCGCAGTCAAAACATAAACAGAAAGAAGTCGGCCGAACTGTCAAAGCGCGTGAATCCTGTTCGCTCCGTGCATTTTGGAGCGTAGTCGTGTACTCGTACCGTGTCTCACGACGAGTGAGACGAACTATGTCGTGATAGTTAGTGATAATCGTGACGGTTAGACAAGATTGCATTGTTACGTAGTGTAAAGTGTAAAGCATAAAGTCTTGCCTCAAGAATTAGAATCTTGAAACAACAATTTCAAAGATTCTCAGTCCCGATTTTTAATGGTATGTACAATCAAAATCAGAAACGTCTATTTTGACGGTATTGAGTATATAAAATTGATATATAAAACTGCATGATTATATATTATAAATAAAAATCAGAAGCGTCTGTTTTGATGGTACTGAGTTTATAAAATTGATATATATAAACCTGCACGATTATATATTATATACAAAAATCAGAAGTCTATTTTGATGGTACATAAAATAAAAATATAAAACTGCTTGATTATATACTGTACATAAAAATTAGAGGCATCTGTGATCTGACGGTACTGATTATAATAAAAATCAGAAGCGTCTATTTGACGGTACTGACTGTAATAAAAATCAGAAGCGTTTTTATGACAGTACTGATTATTATAAACATTTGTAAATTTGAATCGGAGAGACGAAAAAAATTTATTAATTGCGTTCTCACGGGAATGGGCGTTGGAGGAGCCCATTCACTATTCTCAATATTCAAAATCGTTATTTTGAATTAACGTAACATAATTTCTAAGATACTCAATCTCAATTTTAAATGATATAATTAAAATTAAAAGCTTCTACTTTGACGGTATGTGATTTTTATAATAAAGAATAGAAGCGTCTATTTGACGGGACTGACTGTAATAAAAATCAGAAGCGTCTTGTTTTTATGACAGTACTTGTTACAAAAATTTATTTGTTGCGTTCTCACAAGAATGGGCGTTGGAGGGGCCCATTCATTGTTCTCAATATTCAAAATCGTTATTTTGAATTAACGTAATATAATTTCTAAGATACTCAGTCTCAATTTTAAATGATAGAACTAAAATCAAAAGCTTCTACTTTGACGGTATGTGACTTTTATAATAAAAAACAGAAGCGTCTATTTGACGATATGGCTGTTATAAAAATCAGAAGCGTTTCTTTGACGGTACTGGTTATTACAAACATTTATAAATTTGAATCGGAGAGATGAAAAAAATTTATTGGTTGCGTTCTCACGCGAATGGGCGTTGGAGGGACCCATTCACTGTTCTCAATATTCAAAATTGTTATCTTGAAATAACGTTACATAATTTCTAAGATTCTCTGTCTCAATTTTAAATGATATAACTAAAATTAAAAGCGTCTACTTTGACGGTATGTGATTTTTATAATAAAGAACAGAAGCATCTATTTGACGGTACTGACTGTAATAACAATCAGAAGCGTCTTGTTTTTATGACGGTACTTGTTATTACAAAAAGTTATTTGCTGCGTTCTCACAAGAATGGGCGTTAGAGAGGCCCATTCAATGTTCTCAATATTCAAAATCATACATTAATATGATTTTGTACTATAGTTTTAGTCACACTTGAAGACAAAACTAGTACTATACATCAAAGTCTAATACAAATTATGGAATATATTCTTTTATAAGATATAATATAGTCATTATGGTATTATATGTGTATGGTATTATATGTGTTAAATATGCGATTTTAATGTTTATTAAAATATTATCAGGGTGAAGGGCCCTGATTTGTAGCGCGGCCCTGCAGTGCCTGGTAAAAGGAAATTCGGACGCTTTAGCCATCTCGGATAATCGAGAATCTTGGCAACATCGAGAATCTTTGCAACAATGAGAGGAAAAAGGAAAGATCATATATCTGTTCTCCTCGTATCGTAAACAATCGAGGCGGCAACATTGCACGCACAAGCGTGCCATGTATGTGTGTTTTGCTTGAACTAGGATCGATAATGTAGGAAACGGAATTAAAAATGTCGAAATTTTGACATTTTTATTCCGTATTCTACGTTACCGACCTCGATCAAGTTTGACCGTCACTTTAGCATCCCCTTAAGGGGATGCTGGAGTGACGCTCGAACTTGATCGAGGTCGATAATGTAGGCCGGAATTCTAAGCTATAATATTATAAACTATCAAATTGGCTTTACTGAAAACAAAATCCTTTTGCAGGATTAAAGTACACGCAAAAATAAACCACGAAGACAGCTTCTTTAACAGAATATTGTGGAAAAATAACTAATGTAAGGTTATAATATACACAAATTTTCGTCACAAGATTTCGTATCGAATTAGGTATCAAAGTTAAGTTTTAGGAGCTTGATAGTGTTTGTCTGTGTCATCTATATGTCTGTAAACTAGAATTTCATGAGTATACACGGTACAGATTTTATATCAAGCAAATATTGTTACAACGTGACAGCTCCAGACGCCATTATTCGACTAATAAATGGTAAAGAAAATGTGAATTAAAAATTTGTTTCGTTTTAGACATAAATTCCACCTTGCAGACTGGTATTAATACAAATACTTTAATTTTGGAAAAGGATTTCCTAATCTATAAAAATAATATGTACGAAATCTTGTGACAAAAATTATAGCGTTCAATCGATAAAACAGACCTATCTCCAGCATCCCCTTAAATTCTATTGAACCTCAAAAGCGTATACCCTTTCGACCGCATGTTTTTGATGTCTTGATTCTCTTATTTTTGACATTTATGCCTAAAGATCGATATGATCGATTCAAATCTATCTTATTGATACAGCCAGTAAACTCATTTATTTCATACTGAATTCTTGCACTATACTTGACAGATCGATACTTGATCATATATTTGGTATCCTGTCTGCGTGTTCGTGCAAATTTAGAAACTTCTATGTCCAAGAAACGTTTGACGCAGACCGTAGAGATTGGTCGTCCTAACATGTTAAATATTATGTTGAAAATTTCAGTAGGCAGCTCTCTGATAAAATCCAATTTCTTTTCTATGAAAATGTTAAAGAACCTCAAAAGCGTATACCCTTTCGATCGCATGTTTTTGATGTCTTGATTCTCTTATTTTTGACATTTATGCCTAAAGATCGATATGATCGATTCAAATCTATCTTATTGATACCGCCAGTAAACTCATTTATTTCATACTGAATTCTTGCACTATACTTGACAAATCGATACTTGATCATATATTTGGTATCCTGTCTGCGTGTTCGTGCAAATTTAGAAACTTCTCTCCATGTCCAAGAAACGTTTGATGCAGACCGTAGAGATTGGTCGTCCAACATGTTAAATATTATGTTGGAAATTTCAGTAGGCAGCTCTCTGATAAAATCCAATTTCTTTTCTATGAAAATGTTAAAGTATGCAATAATCTTTCCAAAAGCCTCCATCGCTCCTGTATCTGTGCGACTGCCAAGTGAAAAATGATCATCTCGGCAGTTCCGAACCGTATTTATACCTCAACATGGTCACGCGAGAGAAGGGGTAATCGAGAACGGAGCGTTCTGATTGGCTTCTCCCATAGCTTCTCAGTGAGCTGATTGGTTGGCGAATAGTCATTTTGGGGAGACGAGGGATGCATAAAATGACGGGAATGAATGAAAGGGGCAATAACGGGAGGAAAGGGCCGGCTCATGCTAATAAGGTTCATTAAAAAAAAAATAGAGGACAAATTGATATCAATTAATATCGAAACTCATATCAATTAAAATGAAAATATTTATTATCAGCAATGACTATGTTAACAAACTACAAGATATAAAAAAAGAATATGATAATACTATTTGGTAAAAAATAATTAGTCTAATTAGTCTTAAATTCTATTGAACCTCAAAAGCGTATACCCTTTCGATCGCATGTTTTTGATGTCTTGATTCTCTTATTTTTGACATTTATGCCTAAAGATCGATATGATCGATTCAAATCTATCTTATTGATACCGCCAGTAAACTCATTTATTTCATACTGAATTCTTGCACTATACTTGACAAATCGATACTTGATCATATATTTGGTATCCTGTCTGCGTGTTCGTGCAAATTTAGAAACTTCTCTCCATGTCCAAGAAACGTTTGATGCAGACCGTAGAGATTGGTCGTCCAACATGTTAAATATTATGTTGGAAATTTCAGTAGGCAGCTCTCTGATAAAATCCAATTTCTTTTCTATGAAAATGTTAAAGTATGCAATAATCTTTCCAAAAGCCTCCATCGCTCCTGATCTGTGCGACTGCCAAGTGAAAAATGATCATCTCGGCAGTTCCGAACCGTATTTATACCTCAACATGGTCACGCGAGAGAAGGGGTAATCGAGAACGGAGCGTTCTGATTGGCTTCTCCCATAGCTTCTCAGTGAGCTGATTGGTTGGCGAATAGTCATTTTGGGGAGACGAGGGATTGCATAAAATGACGGGAAAGAATGAAAGGGGCAATAACGGGAGGAAAGGGCCGGCTCATGCTAATAAGATTCATTTAAAAAAAAAATAGAGGACAAATTGATATCAATTAATATCGAAATTCATATCAATTAAAATGAAAATATTTATTATCAGCAATGACTATGTTAACAAACTACAAGATATAAAAAAAGAATATGATAATACTATTTGGTAAAAAATAATTTTTCTAATTAGTCTTAAATTCTATTGAACCTCAAAAGCGTATACCCTTTCGACCGCATGTTTTTGATGTCTTGATTCTCTTATTTTTGACATTTATGCCTAAAGATCGATTTGATCGATTCAAATCTATCTTATTGATACAGCCAGTAAACTCATTTATTTCATACTGAATTCTTGCACTATACTTGACAGATCGATACTTGATCATATATTTGGTATCCTGTCTGCGTGTTCGTGCAAATTTAGAAACTTCTATGTCCAAGAAACGTTTGACGCAGACCGTAGAGATTGGTCGTCCAACATGTTAAATATTATGTTGGAAATTTCAGTAAACAGATCTCTGATAAAATCCAATTTCTTTTCTACAAAAATGTTAAAAGTATGCAATAATCTTACCAAAAGCATCCATCTCTTGTAATCTGTGCGAGTGCCAAGTGGAAAATGACCATCTCGGCAATTTCGAACCGTAGTTATAACTCACCATGGTCACGCGAGAGAAGGAGTAATCGAGAACGGAGCGTTCTGATTGGCTTCTCCCAAAGCTACGCAGTGAGCTGATTGGTTGGCGGATAGTCATTTTGGGGAGACGAAGGATTGGATAAAATGACGGGAATGAAGGAAAGGGGCAATAACGGGAGGAAAGGGCCGATTCATGACAATAAGATTTATTAAAAAAAAATTAGAGAACAAATTGATATCAATTAATATCGAAATATCATATCAATTAAAATAAAAGTATTTATTATCAGCAATTGCTATGTTAACAAACAACAAGATATAAAAAAAGAATATGATAATATTCTTTCTCTTTCTAAAAAAGATGTGTTAAGGTGATGCTGGAGTGACGCTCGAACTTGATCGAGGTCGATAATATAGGTCGGAATTTTAATCTATTAAATTATTAATTATCAAATTGGCTTTACAGAATACAAAATCGTTTTGCAGGATTAAAGTACACGCAAAAATATTACTTATTACTTATGAATATTACTTATTTGTACTTGTAAAATTTCAATCTGAGGCCTGTGTGACTCGAAATTTTTAATTTCTTGCCAATTTTTTTGGCTTTATAGAATTAAAAAACTTTTTCACAGGATTAAAGTAGACATTCCAAAAAAGTAGGAATGACAGTTGTTTTGTGCCTAAAATCTACTCAATTTTTATATAAAGCTGTTGGATTCACATGTCAACAATTCTAACCATAATGTTGTAAGTAAATAAGCATGTTTTTATAACTTTTCTCTCTTTTTCAGCGTAAAATCTATCACTTCTACTTTATTTCACTGCGTACTTTAATTCTGTAAAAGGATTTTTAATTCAGTAAAGCCAAAAAAAATTGGCAAGAAAGCAAAAATTATTTATCTTTGTCGGTCAAAAAGAACAGTCCAGCATCCTCTTAACAGTGTTAAATTCGTTTGTATCGAAGCGTTGAGGCCTCCTTTCCGCGATGCTGATTGGTTATCTCGAACTTTGCATTGCGGACTGCTTCATTATGTCGGTGAGATACGTGACAGTTATTGTGACTTTTCGTTTGGTTTTTTTTTATAAACTAATGAATTTAATTCATAAATATATGATATATGATACTGTTAATGTACCTTTTTTTAGAAAGGATTCAAATATTTACAAATATTGCACAGATAAAATATTTAATGGAAAATGTAACGAGATTCATATACATATTTACTAATAAAGAAAATATTAGAAATTATTTGATTAAAATTTTCAAACTAAATTAATCTTCACATTTATTTTTTATATTATGCGAAGACATCAATCTACTACATATTTCTTCACACTTAGTTTTTTTTTCAAAAATTATATATATTGTTTAAATTTTATTTAGAAAAAATATAAACTTTTAATTAAAATAGAGTTAATAGAATTAAATCTTTTATACTTACTCTTGCCGTTTTTGTCATGGAAATACATTAATTAAATTGCATGATCCACTTAGAGAATTATAATTTACAATTTTCTCTTTCACAAAGCTATATTTAGATCACAAAGTAATAATAATAAATCAGAGTCAATCTTACGAATCTGGCGTGAGCGGAATGCGTTGTTTAAACTAACGTAACATTTAACATTATTTACACATTTTTAATTAAAAAATTTTTAATATTTTAATTTAATATTTATATAATTTATAGATTATAAATATAATTTATATATACTAGAAGTTGTTGTTGCGTGCGTTTCTTAAATATAATACATTTTTTTCATATTTTAATTTAATATTTATATATAATTTATAGATTATAGGTAGAATTTATATATACTAGATTTATATATACTAGAAATTGTTGTGCGCACTTCTTAAATACAATACAATAAAACAATTCTTTTTTCTGATTAATAAAGATAATATTTCGTATAATAAAACGTTATTTAAATAAAATAAACAACGGAGAAAAAAATGTTCTTTGAAAAATGAAATAATTGTATTTCTTCATATAAATAATTTTGTTTATCTATTCTAAACAAATCAAAGGATAGTGAATTGGTGGCGGTCCTCTTAATGGAAAGATAGAGAGGTCGGAACTGTAAAAAGATCCGAGATTTACTGGCTGGTAATACGGGCGATGGAGGTGTTTGGTCCAGAAGTGATGATACTGATAGCATGATTATATCTATGATACACAAAATTATATCATTATTTAATAATTGTTTATACACACAAAGAAAGATTTCTTAAAGAAAGATTTAATAAAATTTATTAATACCTTACATAGTCTAAACTGTTTATGTGAAGAAACATACGTTTATTTGATTTTTCAATGTATCATTTACAAATATAATACAACGAAACAATACTTTTTGGTTAATAATGATAATATTTCGTATAATATACTGTTGTTTGAATGAAATAAACAAATGGATAAAAAATGTTCTTTGAAAAATCAAATAATCGTATTTGTTTCATCAGATAAATAATTTTGTTACTGTAAAGTTCGAGACAACCAATCGCAGAAAAGAGACCTCAACTCTTCGATACACATAAATTTAATACTATTAATATACCTTTTTTAGAAAAGGATTGAGGAGTTTGATTGATCAATAATCCAGGAGTTGAGTGGCGGTAGTGATGTTTATTTAAAAGTGATGTTTATTTAAAAGAAAAATTTTAAAAATATTATGTAATTATTAATATTATATTTAATAATTAAAATTGTATCTTTGTTACGGTAGTGATGTTATTTAAAAGAAAAATAAAAAAAATATTATATAATTATTAATATTATATTTGTTAATTAAAACTGTATCACTGTTGAAATTGAATTTGACATTTAAGATGGCACATCTTTATTTGATGAATATCTTTATTTTTATTGGATATAACATAACATAAAATAACATAATATAAAATAACACAACATAACATGATGTAGTATAACATATAAATTCTCATTTAAATGCGTTTATTAAATCCATTTAAATTGAGTTCCTTTTTTTTTCAATCTGAAAGAAATATATTAAATTGTTGTGAGTCCATTTAAATAAAATATTTAAGACAAAAGTTCTATGATTTTTGTGAGGATGAAATTAACTTTGTTTTTAATTAAAATTATTTTTACTAATGTTATTATATTTATAAATAAATTGAATAATAATAATATTTTCATATTATTATTATTCAATTTATCAAATTACTTCTTGCAAATCTTCTTCTGCTTTCTTCTTTTAAGATATCTTTACTCCTTTTAATAATAAATTTAGTTCCATACGACCTTTTACTTTTTTAATATTGTTTAAATTGTTAACTTGTAGAAAAACTGGATTCACTATAAATTGATAATAATATAGTTAATTAAACTTTTAAAGTTACAAATTTTAAAACATTAAAGATTATTTTTTATTATAAATGTTCATTACTTGTTATTTGTGTCGTTCCAACAATTTGAATTTTATCACCTTTATTAATTCTCATTTTCCAATATTCATCATACGAAAAATGAATAATATGGACTTCTAATTTATAAATACCATCTGTGATGGAGCCGAAGCCAATTATTTTATTTTGGATTTTATCATGCAAGTCCATAAAATTAGTTTTAACGTATACTTCTAAAACTATAAAGAATGTGAGTAAATATATATATATATATATATTGTGATGTGACAGGGTCCGTCACAAGGGTTCGCCTGACCGAGCAGGGTCCGGCAAGGGATCGGAGTCGCTTCCGCGGGGCGGGAGCGCGGCGAGTCCCTTTATTTAGCGTAATTTGGTCGCGTTGCGGCGCGTAATCCGCACGTTTGTTTTGTGGTTCCGCTCGCGGAATTAAATTCACAGACTTATGATTTTTCGATTCGACAGGAAGATTAAAAAAGCGACTGGAGTGGTGGTTCGCGTGATTAGAATTGGAAATTGTGATGGAGAGGACGAGCGGAGGAGCAGCGTGAGCAGCGGAACAAGGGCAGGGCGGAGGCAGGGCAGGAGAACGGAGGAGAGTGAGAGTCGGAGCGGACATACGGGACGAGGCGTAGGGCGCGGACTTCTCCCTGAGCGACTAGCGCATCTCGAAAATTCCGGGACACGGGCGAGTGGAGGGTCGCCACCCGGAGGACGCTTCGGTGGGACCCCACTGTTAAAGAGCGAGCTCGCCGACGACACGAGGAGGCGATGGAGAAGCGAGCCCTGGCCCGGCCAGCCGGGAACTCGCGCAAGGAAACGCGCCTGATGAGCGGCAAACAGGACACGGGCGTGTACGGACGAGTCAACGAACTTTTTGGATAAAGTTATCGACCGTCAGGATCGACCGCCCTTATCGACTGCCCGGGATCGAAGGGTAATAATCAATGAGTAATGCTAGGCGCTGGATGGCGCGGAAGCAAAGGGAGGGCCCGACGCTGCGCCGGAAGCATCCCGGCGTCACTGTCTTGTGGGATGCCGAGACGTGAAGATCGACTCCGAGACCGTGTGCCGCATCGCCCGAGCCGACAAAGAGCCCAGCTGAGGACGAGACCCCGCTTGCGAGAGATCCTTCGTCAACGTTTGTAAGGCCACCACTCCAGCGCGTCGCGAAAAAGCGAGACCGGGGGCGGCAGCCTCGTGATACCGTCCACGGGAAAGGACGTCGAGCCGTAACCGCGCGGCGGCCAAGGTCACCGGACCGGACGCCGTGGCGATAGTCCCGCGAGGGGGCTGGCTGCCTCGGGCTCGTCGTACGTTGAGTTCTATCGTTGGGATTCTAGGGGGAAATCTCCCGCCGTCGCATCTCACACGCAGTCGAAGGATGCGTTCGCGAATTCGCGCGGTAGCGTCATGGCCGTTGTCTTGTGGCCGTGTCGTCGGCATTCGGAATTCACGTCGGATTAACGTGCGCTTATTTCTCGCATTGGGACTTATGTGGGTTAATTACTGCGTTGAATGTCTAACGTGTCGACGCCTCGCGCTTTACCTTTGTAAATTCGTACTATAATTCGGTCTGGCTCTATCGTTGTGATCGTATATTCGCGTTATAATGCAATTAAAGTTTCTTTTGTAATGAGTCCTTTCGAATGTTCAAGCTGTACTTCGGCTGCGGTATTATCGTTGTGGGTCCGTTCATAAATTCCCGTGAGAGATCGACTATCGTATTCTTATTATGAGTCTGTTCGTGTACTCGCAGTCGAAGTCGATTGCTTATTTTCGAGTTATAATTTCGCTTTGAAAATCGCGTAATGATTTAGCCAGGTCTGTACGCGGCAAGTCGCTCTTATTCCGTTGTTATTTGTTCTTTCTTTTTTTTGTATTCGAGTCGTAACGCCGTTTATGTGTCTGAAATATATATATTCTGTTATCAGCATAATAATTGATGCCATAATGATTTGCGAAACGCTGACCTCTCCTTTCGTCCCGAACCGCGTATTTGATAATTAGCTTGAGTTCCGCACATCGTATTGTGTGGCACGGACGGCCGTGCCTGGCGCCCAACTACCTTTTGCGTACTTTCTGGATTTTCGCGGTATATTAGACGTGTCGATATTAAATCTGGGCAGACTTCCGTGGGGTCAGGCGGACCCACGGAAATTACTGTATATATATATATATATATATATATATATATATATATATATATATATATATATAATAAGTAGTTTATTTCCTTTGCGGGGTACACGCGGACTTCCGCTCCGCTCACATAGTTATCTTAATTCTACGCACTCGCTCGCCCGAGAGAGAGAGACACACACACACCCTCACTACCATCCACGCATCCACACTCATTCCTCTGGACCTCCGTTTCCGCTTTGCTCCTCTCTTCCCATTCCTTCCTCATTCACACCTCCTCCTATCCTCTTATCTTCCTCCTCCTCCCTCCCTTCTCTCATCTCTTCTCACTTTATCATCCACTCCTCCCCCTCCCCCTCTCCCCGAGAACCTCCTCCGTCGCCTCTTGCCACCCTCTCTCCTGCTCACAACTCGTACATTCTTTCCAAACATTTCCCACGTTTCTTCTCCCCATCCGCATCTCCTACGCTTTCTCTCCTCTCTACACTCCCAATACTTGTTTCCTCTCATTCCGTCACCTAACCTGTGCCTTGCTACCCTCTGCCATCTTTCCTCTTTCCATCCCCCTTTTAAATACTCCGGCACTCCTTTTCCTTTTATTCTGCCATACCATTTGTTAAACTTAGACTCCCTTATCCTTTCTCCTGCATCTCCCTCTCTTTCCTTACTATCTCCTCCCCTCTCATTTCCCCATCTTCTCTCATCTTTTCTATCTCCTTCAATTTCCATCCTTTCCTCTCATAGAACTCTTTCCTCTCCTTCTCCCACTCCCCCTCTGCTGATCCTCCCTTTGCTCTTTCTCTCAATTCCTCCCAACACAACCTGGCCAATTCCCCTCCTTTTCCTTCCCCCAGTCTCCTCTCATATCCCCATGCTCTTAGACCCGCCTTTCCTCTCAACTTTTCTCTTTGAAATTCCTCCCTTACCATGTAGCTTGGTGTACTCCTTTCCACTCCTGCTACACATTTTAGAAATCTGTCCTGCACTTTCTCCACCTCTTCCCTCTCTTTCCACCGCCATATCTCCACTCCGTACCCCATCACCGTCCATACCAACCTGTCAAACAGCCACATTCTTCTTGCCCAGTCCTTTCCGAATCTTCTTTTTCCTATCCCCCAAACCTTTCTCATCACCACCGTTCCCTTCCACACTCTTTCTCTTATATGTTCCCTGTGACTTCCGTTTGCCATCAACATGTATTCTAAGTAGTTAAATTTCTTCACTTCTATCTTCTTTTCTTTCCATTTCCACTCTATCTTCTTTCACTTCCCTCCTTCCCTTCTGCATCTCATCACTTTCGTCTTTTCCACATTTATTTCCAGGCCCTTTCCATCCACATACCAGTCCCTTTATCATTCTCTGCATTCCATTCTCCTCTTTCGCCATAACCACCACGTCATCCGCGTACGCCAAGGAGTAAATTTTCCTTCCTTTTACTTTTATTCCTCCCCAACCTTCCTCCTCTAACGCCTCGTCCATGTCCGCTATCAACAGGGTGAATAAGCAAGGGCTCAAGGGACACCCTTGTCTCACTCCTCTCTCCGTCCAAAATCTTCCCCCTTCTTTCTCTCCCACTCTCACTCTGCCCACCGTCTCCTCCAACACCTCCTCACATCTAGCCACCAGCCCTTCCCTCACTCCCTTTTTTCTCATACTCTCCACCAGTATCCCCCTGTCCATCGAGTCAAACGCCGCCTTCATATCAATGAACATGGCCACCATTTTTCCCCTCCCTTCTGCCATCCTCTTGTTTATCATATAATTTATTACATGGATTTGATCTATTGTCCCCATCCTTTTCCTGAAACCCGTTTGACTCGGTGGCAGTATCCCTTTCCTCTCTATCTTCTCCTTTAGTTTCTCGCCAGTATTGCTGCGTATATTTTATATGCTGTTTGCGTCAGCGTTACTCCTCTGTAGTCCTCCACCCTTCCTCCTTTCCCTTTCTTCAATATCGGTATTACCACTCCTTCTCTCCAATCCTCTGGCCACCCCTCTCCTTTCCAGACTCTGTTACATATCTGACACAGCCACTCTCTCACCTCCTTTCCTCCATACTTCCACACTTAATTTCCTATACCATCTCCTCCGACCGCCTTTCCCTCTTTTAATTTCCTTATTGCTCTTTCCATTTCCTCCTCCTCCGCCTCCCCGCTCTCTACCCTTTCTCTTTCCCTTCTTATCCTCCAATCCACACCGCCCAGTAGTTCCTTAAAATATCTTTCCCATTCTTCCATCTCGATTTCTTGTCCCATCCCTCCTCTCCTCCGTCCCTTTCTCTCCCCTCTCACCACCTTCCACACTTGTCTCTCTGTTTTCATCTTTTCCATTTCTCTCTCCCATCTTTCTCCCTCCTCCCTCCTTTTCTTCTCACACATTATTCTGTATTCTCTCTTCGCTTCTTTATATTTCTCTCCTTCTCCTCCTTGCCTCTTCCATCTTTTTAGTTCCTCTTTCATCTTTCCTTTTTTCTCTCTACATTCTTCATCCCATCATCCTCTTTTCTTCTTTACCTTCAACTCTTTCTCCACTCTTCTCACCACCACCCCTGCTCTCTCCTTTAGCTTCTCCCATTCTTCTTCTCCCTCCTTTACTTCCTCCTCCTTCTTCCCGAAGTATTCCTCAAATCTTTTTCTTCCCTCCTCCGTCCATATTCCCTTCCCTCCTTTTTTCTTCTTCCATCCTTTCCTTTTTTCTCTTTCCTCTCTCCTTTCTATCCACACCGTTATCGGTTGGTGATCTGAGTCAATCCTTTCCTCCACCCTCATCCTTTTCACTCCCTCTCTTGTCTCCTCATTTCCCAACACGTAATCAATGACCGTTCCATTTCTCCCTCCTGTATATGTCCACTCTCCCTCTTCATCACCTTCCATATTTCCATTCATTATCGACCACCCCAGCTCCTCTAAAACGCCACATAATTTTCTGCCATCCCCATTTATCTTCCTGTTTCTCGACCTCCTTTTCTCCTTCTCCGTCCCCTCCTCACTTCTCTCTTCTACTCTTCTCCCTTCCCTTCCCGTTCTCGCATTAAAATCCCCTCCTATTACTCTCACCCCTTCCTCCCCATTTTCCATCCACTCTCTTAATTTTTCCATCTTCCGATCTATATCCTTGTTTACATACACTCCCACTATCCTCCACCACTTTCCCCTCAAATTCATTTCTTTCATCATTATTCCCTCCTCTCTCCCATCCCTTCCCTCTCTCTCTCCCCTCACTTCTATCCCCTCTTCTTCCCATCATCATTTCTCCCATCGCCCATCCCTTCCTTCCCGCTTCCTGGACTTCCCAAATAAATCCTTTTGGCATCCTTCTCTTTATCATCTCCCACCCTTTCTCCTGCACCCACGTTTCACTTAAAATCATCACGTCCCACTCATCCAATTTCTCCCAAAACTCTTTATCTTTATTTTTCAACCCTGCCACATTCCAAAAACCTATTTTATATCCCTCCTCTTCTCTCTTCCTCTCCTCCACCTTCCCCTTCCTCTTATTTTTATCTCTCTTCTTCCCTTTCTTCTCTTCCTCGCCAGATTCCCCTAGGCGAAAACCTTCTCCATTCTTTCTCCTCCTTCTACCTTTTCCTCTCTTTCTCTTTCCTTCACCTCCCCTCCATCACTCGTCCTCCATCTTTCCCTTCTCTCGTCCCACAGCTATAACCTTCCCTCTACCTATCTTCATATACCCCACTCTCATTCCCTCTCTCCTTTTTCTTTCCGCTTCTTTCCTTATCATCCATTCTATTCCTCTCTCCTTTTCCGTCAGATCGTCCGTTATCCACTCTCTTCTATTTCTTAGCCTTCTCTTTCCCTTCATCACTTCCACTTTCTCCTCCACACTCGCAAACCTTACCCACACTATTTCTTTTCCTTCTCCGTTCTTCTTCCCTATCCTCCGTATCGCCTCTATCTTCGCTATCGCCCCCGTTTCTTTTATAATCTCTTCCACCTCTTCTCTTCCCTCTTTCTTTGCCTCCATCCCTCTTATTATCACGTTTCTTTTCCTCTCTTCTCTTCTTTTCATCTCTCCCTCTATATCCAGTCTCTTCATTCTTCCCTCCATTTCCTCCCACTTTTTTCCCAACCCCTTCTCTTCCTCTCCTCTTTCTCTCTCTCTTTTTCCTTTTCCCTTTTCTCTTCCTTCCCACTCCTCTATCTTTTTCTCCATTTCGCTCAATCTTCTTTCCAATCCTTCTTTCTCTTTTTCCCATTCTTTCCTCATTTCTTCCATTCATTTCTTCATCTCCTCTTTCCCTTCCTTCAATACTTTCATTTCTCTCATTATTTCATTAAAGCCCGTTTTCATCTCTCTTATTACTTTCTTCCATTTTCACTCCTCCATCTCCGTCGGTGATCTTGCTGGTGATCTTGCCGGTGATCTTGCCACTCTTGTGCTTCTCTTAAAAGCTTCCATCTCCTTCCCCTCCATCTCCTCCTCCTGTATTCCTTTCCTTTTTTCTCCTCTTTTAATAAAGTCCACTATCAGCAAGCTGTTTGATCTCTCTCTTATCATTTTTTCAAATTTCGTTGGCCTTCTTCCTGCCTTCATCTCTCCCCTCTTTCTCCTTTCCTTTTATTTCCTTCCCTTTTACATTTCTCTCATCCATCATCTTATCACTCTCTTGCTTACTTACTTCTTTATTGCACTTTATCACCCTCCCGCACTTTCTACACCTTCCTCTACTCCATCCGCTCTGCCGCCCGTCTTCTCTATAACGCTATTCTATGCTCCTTCCCGCCGCTCCTAACCTACACTCTCCGCCTGTCTAATTTCTGCTTTATCTTACTTCTCCCTTACTGCCGCTCTACTACCCCACTTTCGCTGCTTCACGCGACCCTCCGCTATCCACTCCACCTCTCTGTACCTTCACCCTTTCTCTCCTTTTCTCCCTACACGCTCTCACACTCACTCCTTATCACACACACAACACTCGCTCTCACCACTGGAAACGGAAGTTTATATATATATATATATATATATATATAATATATATATATATATAATATATATATATATATAATATATATATATATATATAATTAAATAATAATATATCCAGATAGGAACGCATGCAGAAAAATTTCAGCTTCATTTTAATTTTAAAATATAATGTATAATATATTGCGTATTATATCTTTATTTAAATTTTAAAATAAATAATTTTAAATTTAATTGTTGTAACATGTAGCAATCTTTAAAAAATTGATGTCTAAAATAAATTTCTATATAATTGTAACATTAATAAGAATCATCTTGGCATAATTATTACTGAATACATTTTAGAAATAAATTTTGTAATTATTGTAAAAATCATTACTGCATAAAATTGTAGAATTATTATTCAAATAAGAAATTCTTTATATTTTTATTTTTTACATAACTTTGCGTCATAATTATGTCAATGTTTTGAACATAATTATAAAATTCTATTTTTTTTGCAAAAGATGTGTGTTTTGCAGAATCATCTTATGATACGTATTGTGAAATGCTGTGAATGAAAAGATGCAATAAATGTGCATTTATTACAAAAGTTTTCTATCTGGGTATGTATCTATATATATAAATATACAATAGTCTATGTAGGAACGTACTAACGCGTTCGGTATTATTTAATACATTGTGCAGTTATATTGGTACAAGCTTTATTTCATTTTTTACGGGTTCGTATTTTCTTAAATTTGAAATTATTATATTGCTATGTATCAATAATTCAAAAGGCACATTTCCATTGTTGAAATTTGCAATTTTTGGTATACGGGCTTGAACACCATCAAGATGAATGATCTAAATCAAAATTATTTTTATAAAATATATATTATTGACAATTGTAGTAGTAGTTAGTTTATTAAACCCTTTCGGGGTACACAGGGACTCCCGCTCCCTTTACAATTTCATCTCTTCTTTCCTTCCTCGCTTCTCCACACTATTCTCTCTCTCTCTCTCTCTCTCTCTCTCTCTCTCTCTCTCTCTCTCTCTCTCTCTCTCTCTCTCTCTCTCTCTCTCTCTCTTTCTCTATTTCGCTCACTACTCTCGCCTTTACATTTTTACATTCTTTCTCCTTCCCCATCCGACCTGACCTTCGCTGGTCAATACATTCTAAAAGTCCTCTCCCTTCCCGCACCTCTCCTATCCATTTCTCACCACTCTCTCCTTTCTCTCTCTCACTCACACCTCTCTCTCTCTATTTCGCCTTTACATTTACATTTACATTTTTCTATTTCTTTCCTTTCCCCATCCGACCTGACCTTCGCTGGCCATTACATTCTAAGGGCCCTCTCCCTTCCCACGCTCCCTCCCCTCTCTCTTACCACCTTTCTCCTTCTTTTCATTCCCTTACTCCTCCTGCTCTCCCTTCCCTTCTTCCCACCTCATCTCCTCCTTATTCCATTCCCATTTCTTTCCTTCTACCCAAATCTCCCTATTCGTAACTCTAACCCTTTTTCCTCTCACTCTCTCCCTTCTTGCCACCTCCACCATCCTCCACCTCATCCTCCTTTCTTCCATTGTCAAGTCCTCGTCCACTCCCACCTCCTACTTCCTCCTTATCTCCCACCCTTTACTCAGTAATTCCTCCCTGTCCTCTTCCCTTTTTATCTCCGCTATTACCACCCACGTTCCTTCTTCTCCCTTCCTTTCCTCTATCTCCCCAAAATCTACCTCTCTTCCCAGCGCAGTCTCTGTCAGCGCCTTCATATATATTGTCCTTTCCTTTCTATCTTCTCCCTCCACTCTCCTCCACACCACATTCCTCTTCCTTTTTCTTCTTTCTTCCTCTCTCCTTTCCGCTCTTTCCCTCGCCTCTTCTTCCTCCAGCCTCTTCCGCATTCTTTCCTCCATTTTCCTCCTTACCTCTTCTTTCTTCTCTCGTTCCTTCGCTCTCTCCGCCTCTTCCGCTTCCATCAGCCTCCACCACTCCTATCATCTTTTCCTCCTTTTTCTTCTCCTCCCACGCCGTCTTCTCTGCTATCTCTCTTCTCTCTCCTCTCACCTCCCATCCTCTGTTCCTTCCTCTTCTATCTCTCCCACTGCTTTCTCCTTCTTTCCCCCTTTGACCACTCTCTCCGCCTCTTCCCTTCCTCCATTCCCCTTCTTCTTGCCCTCCTCTTCTTTCTCACTTCCGCTCCTTCTTCTTCTCATCTCCGTCCACTCTTCCTTATCTGATCTCCTCTCCCTTGCCTCTCCTTCCTCCCTACTTTCCTGCTTCTCCGCTTCCTCCTGTGCCTCTCCTTTTCCTCCTCTCTGTCTTTCCTCCCTCTCTCTCTGTCCGCTCTCCGTACGTCCGTCCTTCCCCTTACTCCTCGCCTCCTCTCTGTTCCTCACTTCTTGCTCCTTATCCTTAGTCTCCTTACTCTCCCTCTCCTTCTCGCCCTCTTTCTCACATTTCTCTCCTCTCTCCTCTTCCTCTCCTCTCTCACCTGCTTCCTCCACCTTCTCCTCTTCCTTTCTCATTAGCTTCTCCATCATCTTTCTCATTAATTTCATCTCCCTCTTGCACTCCCCCATCTCCTCCTTGATTCCGTTCATTTCCTCCACCATTCTCTTCCACTCTTCCATACTTGCTGTCACCTTCTTCATTTCAACTCAACCTCTTGTCTTTTCTCTCCTCGCTTTCGCTATTCTTCTCACCACGTGTTCCCTAACCTTTCTTTCCCGAGCTTCTCGACGTCGTCCTCGAATTCTCGAATTATCGAGTTATCGATTGCTCTTTCAGTCGATCTTCTTCCGCTCCTTGCTCCACTTGCTATTCTCTCCGGCGCCACCTGCGTCAACCCGCTCACTTCCGTCTGGACTGCCTTACCGACTTTCTTTCACTCCTCCATACCCACTAACACTTCCTTCATTCTGACCGCTCTTCCTCACTCTCTCACTTCTCACCGTTACTTCCTCACGTAACTTTCTAACCTGCTCCTCCTTCTCCATCCGATATCGATTTCAATCGCTCCCTCGAACAATATCCAATCGACATCCCTCGCTCTTCATCCATCGCCTCTCTCTTCCCGCTCTATCTGAGTCAGCCTTTTCTCTTTACCCGAGATCCGCTTTACCGACTGCTCGGTCAATTCCTCAGCCCTCTCCTCCTCTCTCTCCACCTCTCTGCCGTTTCTGCCATGTCATCTCGAACTCCTTCTTCCTTTCCACCTTGCTCCATTTCAACTCCTCTCTGCTGCTCTCCTCCTTACTCCTCCACCTTCTCTCCAATCACTCTTCTTCTACTCCACATCCTCCACCCTTCCTTCACTCTCCAACTCTTCCATTCCCTTCACATCCACCAAAAATCCTCCTTTTTCCACCCACTCACTTTCCACTCAACCGTCTCTTCCGCCATCTTTTCGAGAGTCCTCTTATTGACAATTGTATACTAATAAGAATTTTTAATATTAATTTTTGAAAAGTAAAGAAAATTATATAAATATGCTTTTCTTTTTAATAGTAAAATAAAATAGTTTAATGTAATAAAATAATAAAATTTATATTACATAATTTATTATTGTGAAAAAAAATTAATTAACATAATTAAAAAAGAATATTTACATGGTTGGGTATTACATGATGTATTATTCTTTCTATTTCGTCATTCCAAGCAACAACTTGAATTCGTTTTACATTCGCGTTATTGATATCTTGATATGATATATGATATGATATATATTAGGAAGATGCTAAATATCATTTTTTTGACAGACGAATCATTGAAAGAAGGATGCTTTTTTTTTTAAGGTTACGTTAAATCTGTCATATCTTATACGTACATATATATATATATTTATCTGTTTATTTACATCAACAGAGTAATCGCGCGCAATGTTTCGTACTCCTGGTATATGTATGTATGTGTACATTTAAAAAAAAACTAATAATTTTTCTAAATGAATTTATTGGCTGCGTTCAGTAGTAATTGCTGCATTCGCAACTGTTGTAAAAATCGTGAATCTGATCTGGTCGGTATATGCTCTTGATCTTGGCTAAACGCTGTGGAAAAATGATGGCTCATAAAAAAACTAACAATTTTCTGCTTATATCTCTTCTAATTTTTATCTTACCTTCTGATATATCCTGCGTACATTATTGAGATTTCTCGTTATTGTTGCCATTCCAGATATTTGCAACTGATATTATATGAGATAGTCAAAGAGAAATTAAATGAGATAGTCCTGACTCAAGAAGAAAAGATGGCAAAGGCGGACTACGTGGATCCCAACCTGTAAGTATCAAACAAAAATAAGTTATTCTGCTATAGAAATATTAATGAATTAATTATATTGCTAATAATTAATAATATTGCTTTTATTTCAGATTGCTCATGGAGGCAGAAGACTGCATCGTAGCACGTGCAGCCCTTCAAATGGAAGGGCTGCCTTCGATGACGACGACAGTTTCACCGCCACCCCGTCAATCCTCGCAGCCGCTGCAACCGACGCAGGCCCCACAGCCGGCACAGGTCCCGCAGCCGGCGCAGGCCCCGCAACAGGCGCAGGCCCCGCAACAAAGACGTAAGTAAAGAAAGAAATACATCTTAATTATATTATTAGCGCGCGAGACTACCGTCTCTCTTGATAAATTTTCTTTTTCTTTTTCAGCTCCTCGATGGCAAAAAGCCGGGGTAAAGCACGCTCCCTATAACCCGACTAACGGCGAACGAGGACGAGGACGTGGACGTGGACGTGGACGTGGACAAGGACGAGGCCACATTGTTAATAATTTTTACTTCAATTAAACATCGCTCACATTCAGAGACCGAATCGCGGTGTCGTTTTCAACACTCCACGCATCTGCTGGCGACCGAGCGCCGCAAGAAGCAGTACCGTGTATGTACGCCGCGCCAGATTTTATTGAGAAGCACATGGTTGGATATTTTTAATAATTCAGAAAAAACGTAGAAAATTATAGTTTTGTAATTGCCAATGATTAATTTTATAATTTTAACGTATTCATTTTAAAAGTAATTTGGGTATGACTGGATTGAAAGTAAAACAGACAAATTATAACATAACCGTTTTTGTTTTGGTACATAGGACACTTGATCCAGGAAGTCCCGGAATTTTCGCTGTTGGTTTACGACAAGATACATATACATACAATACAATTAGAAGAATAGACGAAAACTAAACAAGCTGTCATCTTTTTGAGACGCATCGAGGCTTGGAACGATGTCCAAAAGGTTTTAATTTCTAAGTTTTAATCTCCAAGTCTTTTTCCCGTGTCACTTACGTCACCTCTGTGTGCATCAACAAATGTCCGCATCTTTGCTAAAGCAAAGTTTATCTTGGATGTTTCTAATGAATGCTAGAGAAATATGATATTCTGGCGTACCTTACTAGTTGATTTACACTCGCTAGCATGGTGTATGAACGCACCATGCAGTCTCCTCCATTTTATTAGAATTCTAATTTTTTATATATGAAAAAAGAACAAGTTAGTCAAGTCTCTCTACGCAAATGTTTCTGATTTAAATTACAGGTCTCTTTTCTTTATTTTTTTTTAATTTTGCACCCAATTATAATTTTAATTATATTTTATTAGGTGTATAAATCCCAACGTTTCCGTGCTGGTAAAGGTAAAAAAAATGCGTAATCGTCGACGCATTCAGCGACGTGGACCCTTGATTGTATATGTGGTCACGATCAGGTAGGGAGTTTTTATTTTCTTAATCTTTTTTTTTTTCAAAATATGTTTTTATATTTCAATCTATAAACACATAAGTTGTATATGAATTAAATAACTTTTTTATTATTACATATTTACATTTATACATGAATTTAATTATTATCATCATTATTCAGGGTTTACAGGGATTATGAGAGATTGTTAAATAAATCACGTTACAATAATTTCTAGGGTATTCGTAAAGCATTCCGCAATATCCCTGGCGTCTCTCTGATTAACATCAACAAGATGAATCTGTTGAAAGTGGCACCTGGTGGCCACCTCGGACGCTTCGTAATCTGGACGAAATTCGTTTTTGTATAATTGAACGCCCTTCACGGAACCTGGCGTAAAGAATCACACAGCTTTTTTTTTTTTAAAAAAGGATACATCTTTCCAATACGGATTAAAGTGGCCAATACGAACCTGTCCAGACTTCTAAAGTCTGAGGAAATCCGCAAAAGTCTCGAGAGCTCCTAGGTAATTATCAGCGAAAAAATTATACGTATCTCGACGATTAAATTTGTAAAAATATTTCTTTCAATCTGATAACGCATGGAAACGTTACATTAAAAAAAGGATCTATTCTATCTTATCATTGATAATGGATAATAATGTGATTGATACATTTTATTCGGTACTGCTTCTTGCGGCGCTCGGTCGCCAGCAGGTGCGTGGAGTGGTAAAAACGACACCGCGATCCGGTGTCTTTGAAAATGTGAGCGATGTTTAATTGAAGTAGAAGTTGTTAGTAATGTGGCTGTGGCCTCGTCCTCGTCCTCGTCCGCGGCCGCGATTAGCCGGGTTATGAAGAGAGCGCTTTCTCCCGGCTGTGCCATCGAGGAGCTGAAAAAGAAAAAGAAAATGTATCAAGAGGCACGGTAGTCTCGCGCGCTAATAATATAATTAAGATGTATTTCTTTTTTTTTTACTTACGTCTTTGTTGCGGTGGCTCCTTTACGAAATCTGTTAGATATCAATATATATTATAGTGTGTAGTACATATATACCGGCGTATATGTATATATAAAATATATATTATATTTTATTTTTATTTTAATAATATACAGAACTTTGTTTAAGATCTTTTTAATAGAAACCGATTTAACTTAGAGATTAGATTTAAATCTAAAAATAAAGATGTAAGACAGCTTAGAGTTTCGTCTTTCTTATTATTATCTACGAATCCTACCTTGATGTTTTCTCCACGAATCCTACCTTGATATTTTCTCAATCAATTAATTTTCAACAAAAAAATTAATAATTGGGAAGAATTCTGAAGGGCGCGAATGTAGTTGAAATAAATGGCGGGACGATTATTGTGAAATTTAAGAAAAACATTTCTTATTAATTAAATAATAACTTGATATGATATATCGAAAAGATTTAATTTCAGTGTTATGAAATTAAAATATCAGTACATATTTATTTGATGAAACTCGAATAAGCGGAACGCTGCGCCGGTTTTCTCTATTGTTGGAAACATATTTGGGCGATATCAATAATATGCTGTGGTATGAGAAATATTTTATCGTATGCGTGAAAGTAGTTATGAGGCCAAATGCCGACGTCGTTTTTTCTCGTTATTGATTTTTTCAAGTAAAATAATTCAATTTTCAATTAAAATGAGTGCGAGCCAAAAGATCGAGAGAGAGAGAGAGAGAGAGAGAGAGAGGGAGAGAGGGAGAGATGGAGAGATGGAGAGAAGGAGAGAAGGAGAAGGAGAGGGAGAGGGAGGGGGAGAGAGAGAGAGAGAGAGAGAGAACGAGCAAGAGAATGTAAAAACTATTTGTATGAAATATACAAATTTCTGTAGTATTTCTCCTTCATACAAACAACAAGTAACTTTTCCAAATGAGATGAGAAAAAAATAAAGTAATAGAAAAACAGAAAGAGATTAACGTGGAGAGCAAAATTTAATAGTAAAAAAAAGGAAGAGAGAAAGAAAGAGAAAGCACGGCAATGATAATACAAAAACAGGAATAAAAATGAAGGAAAGAAAAGGAGAGTGTGATGAAAATATTAAAAATAGAGAAAGAGAGATAGATAGAATGAGAAGGAAAGCGAAAGAGAGAACGAGAGAAGATCGGAACAGAAAACTAAATTAAAAAAATATGCAAAAGCAATAAAAAGAAAGACAAAAAGAAACATAAAAAATTGAAAAAAAATAGTGAAATAAAAATAGAAAAGAGTAAAGAAGATTATAAATCAATTTAACAAAATTTATAAATAGAAAAAAAATAAGGAAAGAGGGATAGATAAAATTGAAAAAAAAATGAAAGAAGGAACGAAAGAAGATTTAAAAGAATGCGAAATTAAAAAAAGCACTTGAAAGAAATAAAAAGAAGAAAGAAAAAAGAGAAAGAGAGTTATAGAAAAAAACATGAGAACGTGTGAATAAAATATAAAGTAAGTGAGAAAATGAAAAGGAGAGAAAGAGAAAAAGAGAGAGAGAGAGAGAGAGAGAGAGAGAGAGAGAGAGAGAGAGAGAGAGAAAGAGAACACGGCAAAAATCATTCAAAAACTTTTAAAAAGTGAAGGAAAGAGAGAGATAATAGTATGATAAGAATATAAAAACATAGAGAAAAAGATAGATAGAATGGGAAGGGAAATGAAAGAAAGAACAAGAGGAAATTAGAGCAGAGAGCGAAATTAGAGTACGCGAAGAAAATAAAGGGAAAAAACAAACAGAAGGAAAATTAAAGAGAAAATGTGAGAACGCGAGAATAAGAGATATAGTAAGAGAGAAAATAAAAAAGAGAAAAAGAATCAGAGAGCAAGTGGGCACGGTAAAAACAACACGAAAATGGGAATAAAAGGAAAAGAAAGTGAAAGAAGATGTAAGACAAATATAAAAAACAGAGAAAGAGAGATAATAAGAATGAGAAGAAAAATAAAAGAGAAAATGTAAGAGAGGATGTAAGAGCAGAGAGCGGAATTAGAAAGAACACACGAAGGAAATAAAAAAAAACATACAGAAAAAGAATTAAAGGAACAATGTGAGAAAACAAAAATAACAAATAAAGTAATGGAGAAAACGAAAAAAAAGAAGAGGAGAGAGAGAGAGAGAGAGCGGCAAGACATCATAAAAACATTAATAAAAGTGGAGAAAAGAGAAGGAGAGTGTGATAAGAATATGAAAAATAAAAAAAGAGAGATTGATAGAATAAGAAGAAAAATGAAAGAAGAAACGAAAGGAGGTTAAAACAGAGGGCGAAATTAGAGAAAGTGTGCAAAGAAAGTAAAAAGAAATAGAAAAACAGAAGGAAAATTAAAGAGAAGATGTGAGGACCCGAGAATAAGAGATATAGGCAATGTTCGTTTATTACTGACAATTCACTGCCAGTACTAAAAATTTATAATGAGCGTGACATAAATTATAGATTTGCAGTACTGGCAGTGAACTGTCAGTAATAAACGAACATAATAAACGAAAAAACGAAAAAGAGAAAGAGAATAGGAGAGCAAAAGGGCAAGGTAAAAACAACACGAAAAAGGGAATAAAAGCGAAGGATATCGAGAGAAGGTGTGAGAAAAATGTAAGAAACAGATAAAGGGAGATAGAAAGAATAGAAGGAAAAGTAAAAGAGAAAACGAAAGAAAGTTAACGCAAGGAACGGAATTAGAAAGAATACACAAAGGAAATAAAAAAAAAGGAAACAGAAAGGGAGTTAAAGAGAAAATGTGAGAACACTAGAATAAAATATAAAGTAAGGGGAAAACAAAAAAGAGAAAAAGAAAAAAGGAGAGAGAGAGAGAGAGAGAGAGAGAGAGAGAAAGCACGGCATATACATCGTAAAAACATTAATAAAAATGAAATAGAGAGAGGGAGTGTGTGATAAGAATATGAAAAATAGAGAAAGAGAGATAGATATAATGGGAAGAAAAATGAAAGAAGACACGAGGGGAGGTTAAAACAGAGGGCGAAATTAAAGAAAGTATGTAAAGAAAATAAAAAGAAAGAGAAAAATAGAATGAAAATTAAAGAGGAGATGTGAGGACGCGAGAGTAAGAAATAGAATAAAAGAAAGAAAAAGGCAAAGAGAGAACACGGCAAAGACAACACAAAACATGAGTAAAAATGAAAGGAAAAGAGAAAAGAGAATGTTAGTGGGAAGAAAAGGAATGATAAAATTGTAAAAATAAAGTTTTATTTATCTGTAATCCTATCTTCTGAATTTCTCTTTTCTCCTCCTTATATACAGACGTATATATAATTATACGCAACGCAACGCAATTAATTTGTGAATAATATTTGAAGTTCGTTTTTTAACAAACAAAAATTAAATATTTAATTGATGATAATAATGTGTTTACTTCATAATATACGCTTCAGGACTGTTCTTATCATTTATTAATTTTTGCGAAAATTAATATCAAAACGTGCGTCTCAAGTTTGTCAGTGGTGAAATTGATAAAAATACTATACATAATAAATAAAGTACGGAATAAGTGAAGAAAAGTAAAAAGATAATTAATATTCAATAAACAAATAAGTAAGTTATACGTTTTTTTAATTTGAAACGTATACGCGCGCGCATGATATTCATATATATGTATACACATTACACATTACAAAAGAAGAAAATATACGAAGATTTTTCTTTTATTATCAAATAATCTTCGAAAACATTAATTATCCCTGGTCCATTATGGATAATTGTGTCGACGGTCGCATTACATATCACGTCCGCTGTCTGCATCGCGTCGAACGAATTGCGACATACAGGTGTCAATTGATGTCGTAACCGACTGTGACAATTTATATTCGAATTTCACTGATTTGTCAAGAAAGCTCACCGTACGATAAATAGTAGTGATAAATAGTTAATATTAATCATTATTGAAACAGTCATTAATAGTTGTTTCGTGACACGGCGTGCTTTCCGCCCGACGCACAGTGGGACCAAAAGTCGGTTTGAGCGGACAAAATCTCTTCTCCATCACATATGCGCTCTTTAACACGAAAAGAAGTACCCGTAAATGCAGAATAACAATAACATTGCATCAATATAAGAAAAATTTAGAAAATGTATTTTTTAGTTTTTCAAACTTTTTTATTTTCTAAATCTTCTGGAATAATAATTACGCCCCAACTATAAAAAACTTGGCGCGCGAGACACTACCGTGCCTCTTGATAAAATAACGATATATGTATAATTGTTAGAGATAAATACCATTGTTAGTATTATAACAGCTATTTATATTTTTATGCATAAATATTTCATTTGACGTGTATGGTTTATCATCCAATGGTTTATCCAATGATTTATCATCCAATGGTTTATGATCCAATATTGTTAAGGCACCTGCTGTAATAAATATTACATTTAATTTAAAAAATTGAACTTAACTAAACAAAAATTGCATGGTACGTTTTTCTTTACTGCATGTTCATAGTAAATTTGCTAGAAATTATGCGATTTGTTAGGCACTCCGTTAGATTTTTGTGAAAGATCAGAACTTGATTATTCAAAAATATATAGTATGTCATTGGCTGCGTTCAGTAGAAGTGTTACAATTGCAACTGTTATAAAAATCGTGAATTTGATTAGTATATGCTTTTAATCTTGGCTAAAAGCATACTCCAATCAGATTCACAAATTTTCACAACAGTTGCAAATTCAGCACTTCTGCTGAATACGGCCATATAAGACCGATATTCATAGTCAATTCTTATTTTAAGACCGTCTTAAGTAACGTCTTAAAATGCTAATACGGCTTTGTGATTGGTTTAGAACCATATAAGACTTTACTTAAGATGATCTTAAATATAAGAACTAACTATGAATACGGGCCTTATGAATACGGGTCATTGTCTTTTAAGATTAAAGCATATATGTACATATAAGATTTTTACTTACTGCTTTTGTTGTAATATAACATTGTTGTAATATAAATAACAAGTATTAAATACTTTAACCTCTAAATGTAAAAGCAATTTACATATAAAACACGTTGCTTAATGCTCAATGAAAGATAAAGCATCGATGTTGTTTTGACATCGAAAAAGACTAAACTATGTCAAATCGACATTAATTCAACGGTTTATTTCTCACTGGGTATAGTTGCTTATTTTATATTTGGCACACATTTACTACGTACCAGAGACTTGCACAAACAAATCTGCTTCCGAGCCTAGTATAGCGTGGTATCAACCGAAGGTATACCAAAACGGTTAACCACGCCTCTACCATAAACTATCTAATACGCGAAAATGTTCTGGTACAGTTCGGTATACTTTAGTACATGAACAAGAGGTCACCAAAAATCGCCTAATGATGATGATGATGATGAAGACGTTTCTTAATAAAAAATTTCCCAATTCAGACTTTACATCGCGATATCTCCGCTCGTAGGTCACGCAGAAGAAAAATAAAAATACTTTCGTTATATAACTTAAACCCAAGCTATTCATTGAGCCTACTTAAAATTTTGTCGGTTCAGTCGTTTTTGAGATCTGATAATCGAAGGGTCTGTCAATACGACATCTCGCGTAAAAGAGGCTCGTCGGTCTCGGCGCGACGCTGCGCGTATACTTGGCGCGAGACACTACCGTGCCTCTTGATTCTTCTATTAATTATACATAAAGTTTCTAAAAATAATTTATTTAATAAATAAGTGCTTAAACTTGCGCAGTATGATAAAATAATTCATGGTTATATTCAATAATTATGGTATTAAATATTTGGGCTAGTTTCTGCATTTTCACTTATATATCTTCTTTTTTTAATTTAGCACAAGTGTGGATACTGTGGATGACTTTTCCGCTTCAATACAAATTTTATTGATCACAAGTGCTTTAAAGACTACATTGAAGAAGTAGACCACATCAATGTTGATGAAAACTACACCGTGACAATACGTATGATTTTTATATGGCTTTTCATGTTTATTTTGTTCCGTTATATAAATCAAATTTTTTTTTCAGTGAAGAAGAACCCAACGATTGTCGAAAAATAAGAAGATTTGGATGAATTGTTGATAGTAGTAGTTAGAAGAAAACGTGGGCTATATGATTTTCGTGTGCCTGCTTCAGAAAGAACTATGTTGCGGAAAAATGCATTGTGGATGGAAGTTTCGAATCTACTACAAGGTATATTGCACCTATAGAAGGACCTTTCTTTTACTTGATTGTATACGAATAATCTTAAAATTAAATTTTTTATTGAAGGATTCCTCAGTCCAGAAGAAGCTAAAACCCGGTGGAATTATCTACGTGATAATTATATAAAAGCCCGTAAGAAGGTTGAGGCATATATACCCAGCGAATCAGCACGCACGAGACGTACTGAGAAGAAATCAAAGTTTCAATATTATGTCCTTATGAGATTTCTAAATGACTCATTGCAGACACGGCCGTAAATTACTCTTTAACATTCACATGTATAAATCACTTCTGTTGTTCAGTTAGAAGTTAAAAAGAGTCTGTAACATGAGCGACACATTCATTAATTCCAGGACTGTAAGTTCGTTGACAGAATCCAATGTTACAAATAAAATGGTCACTTCACTTAATATTGGAAATGAGCAACATGAAAGTGATACCATAGCTGAGCCTTTAACGACACTTTCATCTATCAACAATTCTTTACCGACAGAGACACTGGCATCTCTATATACTCCTTTACAGATGCCATCACTCACAAAAAATTGTCGGAAGAAATTAATATTACCTAGAGAATGAGCCACAGAATCAAAACGTTTGTTTAATATTTTCATTTTTTTAAATTAATATTTTCTTTTACCTACCACGGGAATGACATTTTTATTGTTTTATAGTATCGGCACAAAACTCCATCAACAATCACCCGCAGCCTGTTGTGAAAAGTAAGTGTTTTTTATTTAAGTTCTTTATATATTTATAATAATAAGATAATTTCAATGTCAACATGTGAGTACGTTTTAGTGTTTGTGTTTCAGAAAAAAAATGATATCATGCAAGAAGCTTTAATAGAAGCTTTGAAAGAGCCAGCAGCATAATCGATTGATCCACTGGACGGATTTCTTGTCCGTTTGGGAGAAGAAATGAAGAGACTGCAATATCAAGACAGAGCCCGATTAGAAATACGCTTTTTAACATTACTAGCTGAAGTGGAAGGGTCTTGCTTTAACCCAGATTCCGATAGAATAACGTAATTAATTAACTAAAATCTAAAACATACGATGTTTTTTATCCGTTTGATTTTTTTGTTCCCGCTTGTGTTACGCATGGTGTTTATTCGCTTTTACAATCAGAACGCATAAAATATGCGCAAGCAAGCAAATAGAAAAGCATTACGTGCTTGAAAAAGAAACTAGTCTATTTAAAAGGCAATGATTAATAATCGTTACAGCTTTAAATGTTTTTTTTTTTCTATTACTAGAGAACAAACATAGCGCGCGCTATACACGCGCCATTTATCGTTTCAGATATTAACATATAATTATTTATAATATAAAACGAAAAACGTTAATTCTATTTTGGTTAATCATTTCTTTTTATTATTTTTCTCACATTTATTAAAATAAATTTATGCATTTTTTTAACACTTAATATATGAATTATCATGTTAATAACTTTGATTTTAATTAAATGAACGTAGTGAAAATATCGCTTCTGCAAATAAATTCTGTTTATTTACAAATCAATAAATGTCATTTGTCACCGTTTAAAACATACGTTTATACACGTTTAAAAGTCGTAGAAGAAAAAATAAAGCCTTCGAAAGTATAAGCTTTATAATAATATTTAAATTGAAGAAGAAACCATTAAACCATTCTTTAAGTAGGTGATATTTAAATTTCAAATGTTATGCCTAATTATTTATTCTCTCTCTCTTTCTCTCTCTTATTCTCTCTCTCTCTCTCTCTCTCTCTCTCTCTCTCTCTCTCTCTCTCTCACACGCTCACGCTCTCGTTCACGCTTTCGATCACGCTTTCGATCACGCTCTCGCTTTCGCTCACGCCCTCGCTCACGCCCTCGCTCACGCCCTTGCTCTCGCTCTCGCTCTCGCTCTCGCTCACGCTCTCCCCCCCCCCCTCTCTCTCTCTCTCTCTCTCGTAATGGAATAGCTGTGTGAAATATTGCTCTGTCTTGATAGATGTCTTTTCAGAGAGAAAAAGATCAGGAGGAGAGTAGAAAAGTTGGTGTAGTGATAGTTGCATAGACCGGTGGTAGCAAGAATTGTTATGTAGCCAGGAAGTGCAGATTTGTGAATGCCTGAGGTACATTACTGATCAGGTGTACTGCCGAAGTTATGGCATGCAGGCATTGAGGTGGACGGAATCTGCTGACGTGTAGGCGGACGGCGGCGGAACGCAGGTGCTGACGATCGGTAAATTATGAAATACTGATGCTCGGCATGCAAGAAGGCTATTAAAGTAGACTATGAAGTAGTGCAATGCAAATCATGCGTTAAACTGTTTTACCAACCAGGCTGTGTTAGTAAACACAAAATTTATGATAGAAATAATGAATTAGTATAGTGTCATGGACTTTTTGAAAAATTTATGACTAAGAATGATAATGGAGAAGGAGCAAAGACAGGTAGCAATAGAGATAGACTAGGATCGACAGGAGCGTCTGGAAGACCAGGCACAAGCAGGAGTGGATCACCAAGTATGGACGTAAAAATAGATTGGCTTGTGAGAACAGTCAAAGAAATAAAAGACAAGACTATACGTAAGAAAGAAATTAAAACAATGATAAAGAAAATTGTCCAACTGGAGCTTAAGAGTATCAAAGAAGAACTAGAAGAAGTAAGAAGGATGCTGTCCACTGGACCTAACAATCCATCAAGAAGATCACAGAAAAGTTTCAGTGAGATAGTTAAAGAAAAGAAGAAAAAAAATGTTATAATTGTTAAACCAAAGGTCCAGCAAGAAAATGTTGATACGGCAATGTTAATAAAAAAGAAGATAGATATAAAGAATATGGAAATGGGAATAACAAAGTTAAGGAAAGGAAACAATGGAAAAGAAACTACAGTACGAGGGGTCAACCACTACGGCAATTATTGTACATTTCTTTATAAATATATTGCGGCAGTACAGTAATAATTGCAATAAAACAGACAATACTAGCAATACACTGGCAATACTGGCAATACATGGAAATACATAGCAATGCTTCGCAATAGATGGCAGTACTTCGCAATAGATGGCAATACATGAGTAATATGTAGCAATATATCGGCAGTAATATATTAATGCGTGATAGTAAAGCAGAAGTCACGGTATATTTTACATGTTCATAGAGTCTTGTGCTAAACCTTGTGCTTATTCGTATTATAAAAAAGAATATGTTTATTTCTTTGATACAGTTTGTGTTCGTATCCACACTTATTTGCTGATATTCTGGGTGTCTGTAACCTGTAGATGTTTTAGTTCACTCATTTGTTTAGTCTGGATACGATCTAAATTTATATATCTTTTGGTAACTATACTCTTTTACATAATCATAAAAAATAAATAGTTTCTATTAAAATAATGTCTATTAAAATTGTGGTTATGTTATGTATTATATGAGAATATGTTATGTATTTCTAGTAAAAATATCGTGAACAATTTTATAAAATTATTGCTGCTAAAAGTAAAAATAATAAAGATTCTAATTATACGTATGTTAAAATTTTGTAGAAAACTTGAAGCATTATAATGTAATAAGATATAAAAACTTAATTTAATGAAAAATTATTTCAAAACTGAAGGAAAATCTATTCCATTTTTTATAAAAATATTTATCTATTTATTTTGCTTGCTATTTTTTTTTGTACATTTACATTCTTATTTTTATTTTTAAGATTTAACTTTCTCTTCGAGAAAAATTTTATCAAGAAACCTATAATGTCCATAACATAAATTATAGCTTTTAGTAAAATTAAAATTTTTCAGGGAAGAAGTTTCAGAACATGATCTAAGAACATAATTTAGCAACAAAGTATATTGTATACTGTAAAGAAAAGAAATGTTCATGATAAATAAAAATAAAATTTTTTAGTAAAAGTTTACTAAAAAATTTTATCTTTATTTATATCTTTTTCTACCTCCGATAAATTAATAGATATATATTCGCAATGAGAAATAATTAGTTTCATCATTAAAATTGTTTCAGATTAAAAATGGAAGCGGAAGAATTATTTATTTATTATAAAATATTAGAGAATTATCAAACAAAGCTTCCAAATTATATTAAATTACTTTTAAACCATGCAGATTATCATAATATCATATTAATTTCAAAATTAGACGGTGCTTCTATTACAGAATTAGAAAGATTGGCAAAAGAAGATTTGACTAAACTTTTAAATGAAAATGAATTAATGGAATTGTTTGGCAAAATATATTATCGAAATCCATCACTTTTCAAGATTGCTGATGGCCACAAAAAATTGTTGTTACATTTAAAAGAAATCTGTACTAAAGAGGTTGAAAATATTTCAAATAAATTTTGTTCAAAATGTAATAAGACAAATAATCCTGAAGAAAAAAAATAAAAAAAAAGAAATGTTCATGATATGCAAAAAGAAGCAGAAGAAATAATGACTGAAGATGATGAAAAAAATATAATGAATGGTGTGGATAATAGCGCATTCGTTATTTTTTAATTTCGTTTTGTCTAATTCGAGCTAGTGCGTTCTATTATAAAAGTCTATTATATTTGATGAGTACTGCCTTATTTTTAGTTTCTATATTCTTAGCGATATTTTGCGCCATCTGGATGTATCAGATATACATTATGTTATCCCGTCTAGTAAACTTACGTATCACAGGTTTTAAGAGCTTGAACCGTTATAAGCGGGTTTTCGTACTTCCTCCTGTAGACACCGCATGGTGTATTTTGTATCTCTTAATAAATTGTTATTATTATCTTTAAAACACCAACAAATGGTGCTAAAGAACATGTAGAAAATTTGGCTAAAAAATATATTAAAAGGTGTATTGATGAGTATTGTGAAGAACACGCCGAAGACTTCATTAAAAAAATTGATAATTTAAAGATTACGATAGATAATCAAAATTATTGTGCAAAAATTAAATATTGCTTTTGTGAATTCACTTCCACAGGATACTCGGAAAAAAGTTCCAAAATTGGAAGAAAAATGGATATTATCTAATTTTAATACACATATTTTAACTCATTTGAAAAATGTTAAAAGCAAAAAATATAAAAAAAAGATAACCCTAGTAATACTTTACTTTCATTTATAAAAATACAAACACCTAATGACAATTTAGTTTCAACATTACTTCCGAGTTCATTTCAAAAAGAGAATGAAATGCAAAATAACTTTTTAAATATTTTATCTGAAGTTTTATCTGATACTAATAATAGTCTAGTCAATACTATTCAAAATGCGGAAATTTACGTTTCGCCAAATATAAATCCGACACAATTAGAAGAATATTTCAGCTCGACAAATTTACAGCCAATATATGAAATACAAAATAAAACCTACAGCGGTGAAACTTCAAATTTATTAGAATCGGATTTTTGTGAACGCAGAATTATTGAGGAGACTAACAATTCTGCGATATTAAATAATAAGCCTCAATTGCAAAGCACAAAGAATGTAAAAGTAAATACTATGACTAGACAACAACGAAAACTAAAGGAATTAGAAAATTTTGAAAAATCTCAGACCAAAATTACAGATTATTTTCTTGAATCTATGACAACAATTATTGAAGATCATCCTGATATACGAAATACTTTACTAACTAACGTAGAAAATACCAGTGAATTCTCAAATATAAGTTCATTTTTAAATTGCTTAAGGGATACAGCAATGAAGAATATCAAATCCCAGAAACACAGAAACAGATTTAGTGAATCTTTAAAACTCTTCAATCTATATATCTTTATTGGTGGTCGTATGCTATATGAACTTTTACATGCTAATTTACAAAATATATTACCATCTATTACAACAATTAATAGATCCTTAGATAAGGAAAGTGATATAGTCGATGGAATTGTTCGATTAAAAGAATTAAAGTTATTCTTAATAAAACGAAATTATCTTTTGAACATATTTATTTCAGAAGATCAAACTGCAATAATTAGGAATGTAACATATGATTCTAAAAGTAATAAAATGATTGGCTTTGTGTCTTCATGTATAGAGAATGGATTTCCTAAAAATAATTTTTATATAAATTCTTTAAAAGATATTGAAAATGCTTTTTCAAAATGTGTTATTGGCTGTAATGCGTATGTGTACATGGCTCAACCGCTAGTCGATAACGCACCAGGATTTGCTTAACAGTTTTTGCAAGTGACAATAAATTCAATCATAACGATGTCTTAGCTAGATGGATGTTTTTAAAAAATGAACTTGAAAAACTATAAAAATTACTGGTTTTTCAAGTGATGGTGATACCAGATGTTTAAAAGCTATGAAAATATGGTCTAATATAACTTTACTGACTCAAAATCCATATTCTCCCTACTTTCAAGTAAATAACCTAATAATTTTTATTTTTTAAACTAAGTTGCTAAATTAATAATTGTTAACAATAGAACAAATTAATAATTGTTGTCAATAGAACAAATTAAAATTTTTGTTTTGGACATATATTATTTATTTAAAATATTATTGAAATTTAAGTTTATAAAATTTTTCTAAGAAGATTATATATTGTTATCTATATATATATGAAACGGATTATTTTAATTTGAATATTCATAAGTTGTAATTCAATACTAATTTTTTTCGGTGCAGTTGCAAATGTAGATTGACAGAAGATTTGTTCACGTTGACAACATTAGTAATTTAACATCTTTAATTACAAATACCGTAAAAAATGTATAAATTTTTATTTTAGATGAAATTTGATATAAAGCAACCGGTTTGTATTCAAGATACAGTTCATATTGGAACGAAAATGAAAACAAGATTTTTAAAACCGAACGGGTTTTTACCAATGGGCTCAAAAGTTGTTTCTCCAGAACACGTGAAAATATTAATAAGACAATTTTCTAAAGATAAACATTTATTATGTGATGGTGATCTTGAACGTATGTTTAATTTAGATTAATTGTTACGTGAAATATTATATTATTTATTTAAAATTAAATCTATTTTCAGCAAAGGATAAGATGAATTTTGACGCAGTTGAAAAACTATGTGCGCCACGAGTTACAGAATTATTATCTAGTATTTCGGATAGTCAAGGAACTGTACAGTTTCTTATTTTAATTAATCATATATTAAATTTCTTTTTAAATAAAAATTTGAAAATTGAAGAGCGTATCTATTTCATGTGGCAAGCAACTTTTTTCTTAAGATTATGGCGAAGATGGCTGCAAGAAAATAATTACAGCATTGATAAAAATTTTATAACTTCTAATACTTATACGTGCATAGAATTAAATGCTCATGGTTTACTAATATTAGTTGAGAAATTACGAGAAACTAATCAGTTTACACTTTGGTTATGCAGCAGTCAACCATGTGAAAAAATTTTTAGACAAATAAGATCTATGACATCTACTTTCTCAACTATAGTTAATTTTAATTTGATGAGCATTTTGAGACGTTTAAATCGAGTACAAATTTTAAATAAATTAAGTAAGTTTATTCATAATATTAATTTTAGTAAAATCGTATAGATGATTATAAAAATTTAATTTACTTTAATGATATATGTATTCTTTATATTTTCTTTATGTTTTCTTCTAATCTAATCTAATATGATATATGTATTCTTATTTTTTTAAGGAGGTACATTTCGATTTCCACGAGATGAAAATAATTGTTTAGGAATTTCTTCAGATGCTGTTTTAAAACATGATGAAATTCCGTCTACAGAAGAAATTTTAAATATTTTGAACGCTGCTAAAAACGATGCACTACATATTGCAAAACAATTGGAAATGAACATGACTGAAGAAAACATAAAAGAAAACTTAGAAAGGATTAATATTCGATGTATAATTGATGAAAAGAAAAGTAAAGAAGAAGAAGAAAACATTGATATCATAGACAAACAAAGTGAAGATATTGGATCTGCTGAAGATTTCGAAGAAGATTTTGAAAATCTACAAAACAAAATTTCTATATTTAAAAATGAAACGGAACTTAATTTAAAAGATTATACAACTGACTGCAAAAAAAATAAAGGTTTATTTCTCGAAGTAAATGTAAACGGAAAAAAGTATGTTGTAAGGAAATCGTCATTTTGCTGGTTGTATCAAGATAAAAATAAATTATCAAGTAATAGGTTATATCGAGTACGTGATATGAACATTGTAAGCACGAAGGAAAAATCAAGTAAAGAAAAAAGTATAGAATTAAAGATAGAAAGCGAGAAATATTATTGCGTTTATTACGATACAGGATGGTTTATAGGACGGGTGTTACATGACAATGTAGAACAAAATACATGTAAGATTAAATTTTTATGCGCTAACTTAAACGTATTTAAATGGCCAAAGAAAGATGACATTCAAGAAATTGATAAAAAATTTATTACGTATGAGCCAATATCTTTAAACGGTTCAAATCCTTTTACAATTGATAATGTAGTACGTGCTAAAATTCAGAAAAAGTATAAAACATTCAAAAATAATTAATTATTTTATATTATATTATGTTTCAAAAAATATTTTAATATATTGCTATTAATTTTAATACATTTTATTTCTGTATATTATGTTATCTATTACATATTTTATATACGTAACATTATATATTATGTAAAGTAAAAATAATAAATTAATTTTCTTTAGCTGATCTCATTGATATACTTTATTATCTTTAATTTTTAATTACTATTAGTAAATAGTGTTTAAATAAATAAAATAAATATAATTTGAAGAAATATATTTTAGAAAAAAAGAATACATATATATACTAACAATATTAGCAATATAATAAAAGAAAAGTAGTACGTTGGAAATACGTTGGAATACGTTGCAATACTTTTTTATATTGTGGCAGTACTAGCAATACTGGTAATAAAATCAAAATACTGGAAATAAATTAGTATTTCCAGCAATACGAAGGTAATACTAATAATAAAATGGCAATACTAGCAATAAAATGTTATATTGCCAGAAATGGTAATCACTGTACATTTTTTGACTAGTGGTTGACCCCTCCCTACAGTACAAAACAAGTTGAGTGATAACTTTAAAGTCACTGAGTCACTACAGATGAAGCCAAAATTAAAAATTGTATATATCGACGAAGAAAAATGGAAGATGAGTGATGAAGAATTAATTGATACAATCAAAAAGCAGAATAAATCTGGAATACGTGAAGAAAGTAATATGAGAATAGTGAAAAGATTAAAAACTCAATCTAATAGAAGAGGTAAAACAGAAGGCGCCACAATAATCGAAGTTGATGAAAGAACTCATGAATTAATGTTAAGTCAAGGAAAGATAAATATAGGATGGAAAAAATGTCCTGTATTTAATCATATCAGTGTCAAGAGGTGCTTTAAATGTTGGGGCTACCATATTGCGAAAAACTGTAAACGAAATGTACCGTGTCATAAATGTGCGGGTAATCACAACTCAGATGAGTGTACATCGAATGAGAAGAAATGTATCAACTGTATGTATAAAAACCAAACGTACAATCTGAAGATAAAAGATGACCATGATGCATTGAGTCCAGAGTGTTCGATATTTAAGAGGGTTCTACAAGAGGAGAAGAGAAGGGTCGGCTGGGAGGATACAAAATAGCAATCACAGAAAGAAGAAGAAATGATTTGGTACACAAATGCGCAAAGTTTGTTAGCGCATAAGGATGAAATACATAATCAAATTATGAAGAAGATGCATCCAGCAGTTATAGCATTGTCGGAAACGAGGCTGACGTCCGAAATAGAAGATTGGGAAATGAATGTGTCGGGTTATGATATAATCAGAGAATAGAAGGACAGGAGAATATTATATCTAAGAGAAGACATTAAGTATGAATTGGTACTGATTAAATCTATAAGTGCGAATTGTTGGTGTGTTGCGATAGATGTAAAAGAAAATTTTTATAAAGGGACGCTGATGGTAGTGTATCACTTACCGAGTGCCTCTGATGGCGGGTTTGAGGTTTTTAGAAAATGTTGTAGAGAAGTTGGTGATAAAAGGAGATTGTATAGTAGTAGGAGACTTTAATATAGATTTTAAGATAGATTCATTTTACGCAGGAAAATTACGAACGATAATGTCCAGTCTAGGTATGAAACAAATGATTAATAGCTCGACGAGAATTGAAAAGAATAGTCAGACAATGATAGACTTAGTATTTACTAATAATATGGCACAGGTATATGTGGTCCATGAGCCTAAAATAACGGATTATGCTTGGATAAAAATTGCATTAGGAGAAAAAAAGAATGTTAGTAAATATAGAGTATTCACTGCGAGAAATTATGGTAAATTTAGCATTGATGAATTTAGTCTATTAGTGGAGAAAAATATAGGGCAAAGTATAGTTCACGGAATAGATGAACGAGCTTGGAAATTTGTAAATACACTGGCGATCAAAATTAACGCATAGGTAATTCCATGCCAAAATTTCACATCATGATTTCAAATAAACATATCTCTATCAAAAGTGGTCGTAGCCTAAAAAATTTTTTTTGTTTTGAAGCTTAAAGTTTCTACTTTAAAAAGCAATTAAGACATTTTGACTTTAACTTTCTCCCTTCGAGCAATCTCTTCATATGTAAGGACGTGTTTTATTTCCCAAAATTTGCATAGTTTGACTCACTCCACGTGCTCGAATAAATTTTTTTCGCAAATGTTATTACAACTATCGAAAAATTTGGACTTTTCCGCGTAAATTAAAAAAAATAGAATGTCGTACGATTTTTTTTCACGGAGTTATGTCGTTTTGAAGTTTCCCATACATTTTTGTGTAATTACTGTCAGCATGATCATTATCCGATGCGCACCACGAGGAGATTGGTTGGATTTGGCGCATCGTGTGTGTAAAAACCTTTGCATTTGAAAATGCGTATTTCTGTCTCGTCTTTGAATGATCTCTTGTAGACGATTACGCATATTAATGCAGGCTCTAATAGTGTCCTGAGCAATTTCATGCCATATTTGTTATAGCGCTGTTTCTAATTGTTGAAAATTTGTTGGCAGTTTCTCTAAATTTTGTAATCTCCTACTCATTATGTCCCACACATGTTCAATCACATGTTAAAAATTACAAGAGGTGTTAAGAACAGGGACCGACAATTCGTAACATGTTCGAACAAGTTACAGCAAGTCGTGCACGACCATAAAACGAAATATTAAAGAATATAAAAACATAGCGACAGTCCACTCGGTGACTATTGTATTCACTTTCCTTTGTTAGAATCTATGACTCAGAAATATCTAGTAGAACAAAGGATTATGCGTCGAAGTCGTCTATGTCTATGCGATGTGACGATGGTGGGATAGCCTACGATCGTCTCCCGAAAATCACTCTCTCCGTGGTGTTAAACCGAGTAACATCTCGAGAAATTAGCTCGTTCAGGCCACGGCCTCTAAGCGCTCTTTATAAGTTTCGACTCAGGGATACGTTCCCCAAGGCGATGTCAACTACAATTTATATAAAAGGTGAATAAATAAAGACTCTATACGAAAACAAGGTGTGCGCGTTTAAATACCACCACCTACAGACGTAACAAGAGGGCTATAAAACTTTGTAAGACACACTTTGTGAGACGCGGTCATTCAAAGACGAGTCGGGAATACGCATTTTTAAATGTAAAAGTTTCCACGCACACGCACACGACGTGCCAAATCCGACCAGCAACCTTTTGTTGCGCGCATCAGGTAATGGTAATGCTGCCGGTAATTGCACAAAAATGTTACTGTAACTTTAAAACGCCATAACTCCATGAAAAAAAATCGTATGGCATTCAATTTTTTTTTTAATTTACGCGGAAAAGTCCAAATTTTTCGATAGTTGTAATAATATTTGCGAAAAAAATTTATTCGAGCACGTGGAGTGCGTCAAACTATGCAAATTTTGGGAAATAAAACACGTCCTTACTTATGAAGAGATGGCTCGAAGGGACAAAGATAAAGTCAAAATGTCTTAACTGCTTTTTAAAGTAGAGACTTTAAGCTTCAAAACAAAAAAAAATTTTTTAGGATACGACCACTTTTGACGGAGTTACGCTTATTTGAAATCATGCGAAATTTTGGCATGGAATTACCTATGCGTTAATTTTGATCGCCAGTGTAGTATAGTCGATGCGTTGGATAATACAGCGTCAAAAAAAGAATTTCGAATTCCGAAAGTCTGGGAGGGTAAAGTGTGATTCTCAAAAGAAATTAAAGAACAAGCAACTAGAAGAGATAAGGCTTTTAGGAGAATTATAACTGAAAAAACGGAGTGCAGCTGGATACAGTATAAAACCGAGAGGAACGCAGTAGTAAAAATGATTAGAGAAAAAAAAAAGGAGTATTATGAGGATATGATAGATAACAATAGGGATGATCCTACAAATATGTGGAAAGTATTGAAAGAAATAGTTAAAGGGGAACCAATAGGTACAAAAGAAATAAATAATATAGACTTTGAAATACTAGATGAGGCAAATAAAAGTAGTTTAGCCGATAAATTTAATATGTATTATATACAAAGTATTCAGAATATAGTAGAATCTATAGAATGTACAAATAAAGATGTAAACAGAAGAAGAAGTATTTATATTATCGAGGATAAGGAATATTTTGAGGATTTTAAAATGATTAACACAAAAGACTTGAAAGAAATTATAATGCAATTACCGCGGAAAAAAGATACAGAGGAGGGAATAACTGGTGATGTACTGAAAGCGATATTTCCAGTTATTAAAGAAAAGTATGTTAGTGTTATTAATCAATCATTAAAAGATGGGTGCTGCCCACAGAGCTGGAAAACATCGACAATAATAACGAAACCAAAAATTGAAAAAGCTAAAAGGGCAAATGAATTTAGACTTATTAATATTTTACCAACCTATGAGAAAGTACTAGAATTAGTAGTTAAAAGGCAGATTGAGGATTACTTTGAATCTAATGAGTATATAACAGAACATCAATTGGGCTTCAGGAAACACTATTTATGTGAAACGGCCATTCAAACCGTGATCAATGACTGGAAAATATTAGTTAGTGAAGGGAAAGTAATAGGTGTAATATTTATGGATCTTAAAAGAGCATTTGAAACGATAGATAGTAATAGGTTAATTGAAAAATTATACCAATACAGTATTAGAGGAAGGGTGTTAGAATGGATGAAAACATACCTTAGAGATAGATATCAACAAGTTCGTCTTGGGAATAAATGCTCGAAAGTAATGAGGACTGAATATGGTGTGCCTCAGGAATCTGTATTGGGACTATTGTTGTTTATTATATATATTAATGATATAATTAAAATTTGCCCAGAAGGCTATAGTATAAAAATGTTTGCGGACGATACTCTAATATATGTAGATGGAGAATGTAGTGCAGAAGTAGAAGGGAAAATGACTTTAATATTTAATATAGTAGAAGAGTGGATAAGGATGAATATGCTAAAAATGAATGCGAGTAAAACAAAATTTATGGTTGTAAGAAGTATAAGAAAAGAATTAAAGGAAAATATTGTGTTGAGATGCATAAACGGAATGGAAATACGTGTAAAGGTAATAAAGTACTTAGGTATAATCATTGACGATAAACTTAGATTTAAGGACCATTGTGATTATATGCTAAAGAAAATTGGAAAGAAAACGGGTTTTTTAAATAGAATAGGAAATTACATATCGGCATACACGAGATGTATTATATATAAATCGATAATAGCACCCCACTTCGAGTATTGTGCAACAATGTTATTAGATATGGGAGATACCGAATTGAATAAGTTACAAGTAGCACAGAATCGGGCTATGCGAGTAATACTGCAATGTAATAGATATACTAAAATAGAACATATGTTACAAGCATTACAATTTATGTCTATAAGACAGAGGCTACACTATAATATATGTACATTTATATTTAAAATTGTACGTAACTTGGCGCCAAATAATTTCAGGGATAGATTAGAAATAAATAGAAGGGAAGATGGAAGACAAACTAGGCAAGAAGGGACTATTGCAATAAATTTCTGTAGAACTAGGAGTGCACAAAAAAGCATGTGCTATGAAGGTGTAAAACTATACAATGCCCTACCAGCTGAAATAAGAAGTTGTGAAAGAATTGATATATTTAATCGAATGTTAAAAAAGCATATTTTATGTATGTTAATTTATGTAACACATAATAGCTGAAAAAGCTAATAAACTTCATTCAATCAATCAATCAATCAATCAATCAATCAATCAATCAATCAATCTCTCTCTCTCTCTCTCTCTCTCTCTCTCTCTCTCTCTCTCTCTCTTCTCGTTCTGTCTTCCTTTTTTTCATTCTTGTGCATTTTATAACCTTGTTTCTTCAAACCTTACTCTCTTTAATTTCGATCTTATTAGCCCTTTTGCCCTCTTGTTCTTTTTTTGGCTTTTTTTTATTTTCAATCTCCCACGTTTTATTTACATTTTCACCATCAGGATGCTACTTTTTACTCTTTCTTTTCCCTTGCTCTTTTTTCCATTCTTCCTTTTTTTCTCTCACCCTCTTCTTCTCTTCATCGCCTCTTCTCCCCCCTCCTCTCTCTCTCTCTCTCTCTCTCTCGAGAGAGAGAGAGAGAGAGAGAGAACGGAAAGATTCAATCATGATAGACTTCCGTTAATTCACGAGTCGTGGAAAAGAAAACAATAAGAAAATATTATGTTGCAAATAGTGTACCTATTTATGAATGATTAATTCTCAATCATAGTATATTTTGTTTTATAAACAGAGAGAACGATAGGAAACGATATCATGTCTTTCGGATTCGGTACAGAGAGATAACGCGAATTATAATACGCATAATAGAAAACAATCAAGTTTTCCGTAGATCCCTGATTTCTTTCTCTGTGTCGATTTCATTAATTGCAGAAACTTATTATCATTTTTATTTTAATTATTTTGCTGTTTTATTAATTGTAAGTTGTCTCGTAATCGCGAGTGTGTGTTACGACTTTCGACGCAAGCTATGGCGTGGCGCGGTGCGGCGAGACGTGGGAGGGGCCACGCTGTAAGCATGAGTCTCGGCGCGCTTCCCCCCTTGCCCTCCCGGCGCGTCGGCAACCAGTACTTCTTATGCTGGGCCGTGCTATCGCCGGGCGGGCTCGCGCGCTCCTCACGGCGCGCTCTCATTCGCACAGTTTCAAAAATTAATATCTCTGTTATTATTGTGAATTTTGGAAAATGGTGTAGGACTTCTTTACTTGTCTTAGTCTCTTCTATCTTATCATAAAATATGGCACAACAACTAAAACCTGTATATAAACAATTTTTTATTATATTGATGTACATTTTAATATTTATTGTTAGTTGTCCATTCTAATAGGTCTAAATTAATTTTGTACACAAATACTTTTATTATCCATACAGATTTATTATATAAATACATTTCGATATATATTTTTTAGAGAATCAAATTATATACATGCGAAGAGGTTTTTTATTGACCGATTTTTTTTTAAGATATTGATGACATTCATACTTCTATTAATAATTATTCTTTCACAACTGATAAAGTTTGTTTAGATAATCGTTATTAAATAATAATTAATTTGAGACTTAAATTATACGTAGATATATATGGACATTGATTACACAGGCCTGTAAATTTTTATTCTTTTCTCGAACCGAGATCTCGAACCGAATTCTAACATCGTGAACATAAGGCTTAATTCTAAAACTATTATAGCCTGAGTATCTTGATTTAAGGCTTATTTTGTCTTAAAATAATTTCAAGAATTTGCCCTTAAGCGTTGTTACAGTCTTTACGGAACATATATATTATATATATTATATAATATATAATAAAAAATATATTATATGACATTATATATATAAACAATTTTTTATTATATTGATGTATATTTTAATATTTATTGTTAGTTCTCCATTCTAATAGGTCTAAATTAATTTTGTTCACAAATACTTTTATTATCCATACAGATTTATTACATAAATCAGTGATTGCCACGGTTTGCACATTTCGGCCGATTTCCGAGAGTCAATGCCTACTGCTACCCGCTCCTCGTCTTGAACTGTCAATTTAACAAAACACGCGGCGCTCTGCTCAGGTACGGCTCGATACGGTTCTATACTCCCTAACTGCTAAATGTCGATGCTTTAAATTTAAACGCCACTTCTTCAACATTTTTTTTTAATAATTCAAAAGAACGAAGTTTTAATTTTTAATTGTCAATTATATTTATATAATTTATATTTATATATATAAATTATATAAATATAATTACAACTTTAGCAATAGGTTTCCTCATCACCCAGGAGGTACTATTGTCGACGCGTTTTTTTTTAAGTGGTTTCCCCTGTAGGCCTAATCCACTATAGAAAATAATAATACAGCCAAAAAGATATAGATAATAATTTTTAAATTAATTAATTATTATTAAATTAAGATTGTGTACGATTATGTCGTTCGTGCGATTCAATAATAGACGGAGTATCTATTTGGATATTTGAAGAACTTATTCGCATTAATGAAGCTAATGATTCATCGTTCAAACGAGAGCGCCTGTCTGTTTTAATATATTTCATTTTAGAAAAAGAACATTCGCACAAATAAATAGATCCGAACATGGAAAAATATCGAAGACCGAAATTTCTAAGCTTTGGATAAGTCGCTACGTCTAAAATTTTGAAAAACTATTCCTTTTTTCGACCGCGTTTTAAGAGAAAGATCATATTGTAAATCGCAAAAAAGGCAAAAATGTCTCCACCTTTGAAGGGTGGTTTCACCGCTTCAAACCGTTTTATGACACCAACTAAAAATTTCTAAATTCATGTATTTACCCTCTCTACATTTATGCCAAGTTTCATTAAAATTGGAATTTTAATGCAATAAATAATCAGTATAAAGGGTGAATTTTTGAAAAAAATTTTTTTTTTAAAAAATGACTAACGTAGTTAAATAGAGGTATTTATACTGTAAAACTTTTATATAAAACATTTTTTTATATTTTAGTTTAGTTTACGAGATATATCGAGAAAAGCAAAAATGTTTGAAGAGTGGTTTCACCCCTTTGCTTCATACGTTCTCTTTTGCGATTTTATTACAGTATTTTCTGCTACAAGTTTGCAGTTATTTTTTAATTTAATTCTGCCAACTTTTTCAATCGTTTCCTTTATTTCTCCGTGGTCTTTACAATGTATATTAATTATTTGCTTATTTGCTGCTGAATATATCCACGAGTTACTTAATGCTATCCAAATGCTATGATTTGACGTTATATTTTTAATCTTACAATCTTTATAATAATCCTTAATTTCTAAGTAAGTTTTTTTTTCACAAATAGAATTTGTATCCACGCGATATATTTGATAGTTTCGTGTACACAAGTATTGACTGTTGATTTCTATACATTTTTGCAAATCGTTATTATTAAGTATTATATATGTATGTCGTTCCGAATCGGTAGCTATAAGGGAATTAACGACATCTATAAGGGTAAAAATGTTATCGTGATTTGGAGTGGGTAGTGGAATTACTTTTATTATTTCATATTTTGGTAGTGAGGTTAAAGGAAATCGTAGAATGGTATAAATATTTTCAGTATCGCAATACGCGCTTATGGTTGCGGATTTTTCTATTGTTGGCCATTCTTCCTTTTTTACTCTAAATGGAAAGTAAAGTCCCTCTGGTAATTGAAAATTCGCATCTTTAAGGCCTTCTATTCTTCTATTCTTCTATTATCTGATCAATAGGCGTTGATCGAGGGTGCATAATTCCTTTTTTACTGTAGTTAGATATTCTAATATATCCTCGATATCGCGTGTTAAATCTGCTAATATCGCATTGATTATTATAAAGTTTTCGTGTATATTATTTTGTCGTTCGCTTTCTAACATTTGTGTTCTTAGAATTTTTGTAAAGATTGCGAGGAAGTATTCGTTATTTTGTATCGTTTTTTCTGTCGCGTCAATGTGAGCTATAGTTGCGTGAATTACTTTAATTTGATTCTTTATTGAATGTTGCGTTACTTGTTGTGCATCTTGTAGCATCGTCAACTGTTCGTTTATTAGTTTCTCGTCATTAGCGTCCATAGTTCCAAATAATGATTTGGCAACTGAGCCTATTCCGTCAATTATTCCTCTTTTCTGTATTGTTGGTTGTTTATATATATATATATATATATATATATATATATATTTGATATTCTTTTTCTATAATAGCATTGAAATTTTCACATGTTTCTCTTTTCGCGATTGCTATTACCTTGCATAGATTTTCTGTTTTTTGAATATGTATTTCTAGTTGTGCTAACCTTCTCGTAAACGTTGTAATATTTATTTTGATGACTAATTTCCAGGATGATTGATGTAATTTTCCTAGTTTCTCGAAATATATTCCTGGGTGATGAGTGAAATTTTCGATTTCATATAACGTTTTCGTTTCGTTAGGTTGTGCGAGACACAATGTTGTCCCCAGTATAATTCTGTAATGTAATACAAGATTATTTTTTATTTTATTTATTCTTTTTAAAGTATTTTAAAGTATTTATTTTATTATTTTTGTTCTATTAAATTTTCATTATAAAGTTTTTTATTCTAAGAGTAGCTGGATGCTGTGCATCGTTGCGCTGCGGTTATCTCGCACCTGTTCGTATTTCGCTTATGGTATTAGTTTCTATCAGTTCTTCTCGTCTTTATTTTTATCATATAGCAATTCTCTGAAGTCTACTTTTTAATTTGTCAGCGTTTTTGAGATCTCTTCTCGTTGCTGTTGGCGAGTGCGTTTTCAGTCCGTTGTCTGTCGACTTGTACGGTTCGTGCGCTTTTCGATAGTTTTGTCAATATGGTCGCTTTTTATGGAAACATTTGGGGTGTCGAGGAGAATGTGCAGAATGGTTTCGAGGAGGATGGTGTCGAGGAGAATGCTGCCCCTCCTCTCTTTGCGGATCCTCCCGTGGGAGATGACTTTGGGGGTCCTCCTGCAGAAAATGAGGGGGATTTCGAGGATCCTCCTACTGGGAACGGCGTGGTTTCCGATAGTGTTCCTGTCGGAATGGAGGAGTCTTTCATTGAAAATGCGGAATTTCCCGGCACTCTTGACGATCTTGTCCGGGAAGTCGTCGGCTTAGTTATCGCCGATTTTGCTTCCAGTGATACCGGCGATGCTGAGTCCGATCGTGAGGTGGACGGCCTCGCTCGGGCGCTTGCCGATACCATCATTTCTGTACTTCTCGTTCCCGGTGCTAATGAATTTGATGTCGGGGAATTTAAATATTTTTCCGACGGTTCTGGCGACTCCGAATTTGAGTACGAGGGGGAGGTCTTCGTCCGTGGGCCTGCCGTCACGCGTCGCGCTCCTCGCGACTCTGATGATGAGGACATCAATCAAGTTGATTAAGTGCTTCTCCGTTTTAGTTATTTAAGTGCTTCTAGTTTTAGTGTAGCTTAGTGTTTTTTTTTAGTTAAATGCTTTTTTAAATAGTTTAAGTGTTTTGCTTGGTTGGATTTTTTCTTTCTTCGTCTGGTGAGTTTTCTTTCTTTATTACTTTTACTTTTTCTTTATTTATTTGTATATATTTTTATAATTCTATGCGCTTATATACGCTTTAAGTCTATTCGCGTCCGTACATAATTTCCTTCGACCCATTTTTATTGTGTAATTTACATCTGAGTTTTTTTGTAATATTGTATATGGGCCGGTCCATAGAGCGGCTAATTTTTTAGATCGTCCGCGGCGAAGCGTTTCGTCGTATAATAGAACTTTGTCCCCTACTTTGAATTTAATTTCTTTGGATTTTTTATCGTGATATTCTTTCGATTTCTGCTTTTCTTCTTTTAATCGTTCTTTGGCGATTTGATTCGTTGCTCGTAGCCTTTGTTTCAATTCTTGTACGTAGTTGTCGAAAGTATACGACGGTTTTGGTGGATGTGTACGGCTGACGGTAGAGTAGCTGGATGTCCACATACGAGTTCGAACGGTGTATATCCCATAGCTGTATGTGGCGTATTGAACGTAAACATAGCATATGGTATCCATTTGTCCCAGTCCGTTTGATCTTTATTAATATAATGACGGAGGTATTCGGCTAAAGTTCGGTGTGAACGCTCGAGAGCTCCGTTACTTTCGAGGTGATAAGCGGTTGTTTGTACCTTCTCGATTTTTAATAGCTTGCATACGTCTTTGAACATTTCGCTTACAAAATTTTTTCCTTGATCGGTCAATACTTTCTCTGGACTTCCATGTTCAAATATTATTTTTGTAACAAATTCTTTGGCAATTGTTGTGGCTTCTTGATTCGGTATCGGTATTGCTTTACTGAATTTCGTTAGACAGTCTTGGAATGTTAATATATATTTATTCGTTATCGTCAGTGGTCCTACAATATCAAGTGCGCACTTTTCAAAAGGCTTATCGGGCGTGTCTGTCAGTACGAGGGGCGCCCTTGATTTAAGCTTTAATTTATTTTTTTTGACAAAAATCGCATTTAACAATATATTTTTCCACGTCTTTAGTTATACCAGGCCAGGTATGATTCATTCGTATTAGCTTTAATGTACATTCTATTCCTTGATGTCCACTAGTTGGAGCATCATGATATTCGTAAAGTATTTTTTGTTTTTCATCTTCGCTATAAATTCGTGGATTGTTAATTTCTTCATCTTCTTTATTAGTATTTTCTGAAATGCATACAGTGGCTGCAACGTTTCTGCTTAATGCATCGGCATTTACGTTTGTCTTTCCAGACTTGTGGATTATTTCATAATCATATTCTTCGAGTTTTAATCTCCAGTGGATTAATCTTGATCCCGGATCGTTTACGTTAAATAACCATATCAGTGGTTTATGGTCGGTAACTATTTTAAATTTAGTTCCATACAAATATGGTCTGAAATGTTTTACTGCCCATACAATAGCAAGTAATTCTTTTTCAGTTGTATTATAATTTCGTTCGGCTCGCGATAATACGCGGCTAGCATAGGCAATCGGGCGATCTTGACCTACCGTACCTTGAGATAGTATAGCGCCGACGGCGTAATCCGATGCGTCCGTGGTGATAATGAATTCACAAGTGAAGTCGGGATATCTTAGCACAGGCGCTGTGGTTAATTTATTTTTTAATGTTTCAAATGCATGTTGTTGTTCAGTGGTCCATATAAATTTTTCTTCTTTCTTTGTTAATTTTGTTAGAGATCTGGCTATTTTGGAAAAGTCTTCTATAAATCTTTTATAATATCCAGATAATCCAATAAATGATTGGATATCTTTAATTTTTTGTGGTGTGGGAAATTTTCGTACGGCTTCTAGTTTAGATGAATCAGGTAGGATTCCATCTTCTGTTATCACATGTCCTAAGTCGGAAAACGCGAGAGCCCCTGTTCGACAGACCTCCTCGTCGGCTCGCCGAGCAAGGGCACGCCGCTTGTCGAGCCACTTCCGGAGGTCTCGGTCCCGCTCCCGCCATCGCCGCTAACTCCGGTAAAATTGGGGAGCCGACTGGCTTTGCCAACAACTGGAAAAAGCTAACGGCAGATCCAGTAGTATTGAGTGCCATCCGGGGATACCGAATACCTTTCTTCTCCCCGCCGCCGATGAGACCTTGTCTCGACGAACCAAAATTGCCCCCAGCAGAAGCTGCGTACTGTAACCAGGAAATCGACCGCCTTCTGAGCAAAGGGGCCGTGGTCACGGTGGAACCAACAGCGGATCAGTTCCTATCTCCATTCTTTCTCCGTGAAAAATCTTCATTGAGCATGCGGTTCATTTTGAACTTGAAAGATCTGAATTTGTACGTCTCTCCTCCCCACTTCAAACTGGAAGATTGGAGGACAGTGGTGCGCCTATTGCTTCCGAACACGGAAGTGGCTACACTGGACATCGAGGATGCTTATCTACTAGTCCTAATCCATCCTCTCCACAGAAAATTGCTCAGATTCCAGTGGAGGGGGGGGGGGGAGTGACTTACGAATTCACGACATTACCTTTTGGTCTTTCCACAGCGCCATACATTCTCACCAAAATTGTGCGGCCGGCAATATCATTTCTTCGCAAAGAGGGATTCGAGTCCGTGGTTTACTTGGACGACTTCCTTATCCTGAGCCTTATCCAAAACCAACTGCCAAGCTAATGTGCGAGCGCATATTATACTACTCTCATCCCTAGGGTTCCTAATCAATTTTAAAAAATCGGAATTGTAACCTGCGAGGAGAAGGAAATATCTTGGATTCATTTTCAACTCGGAACGTCAGTCCATCGCGGTTCCCGAGCTACACAGAGAGAAACTTCTCAAAATGGTATCAAACTTTGCCTCGAAATCCCATTGCACGATTCGAGACTTCGCAGCAATGATCGGCTCACTTGTCTCAAATTGTCCGGCCATATGCTACGGCCTTCTCTATACCAAAAACTTTGAAAGAGAGATATTCCGGGCGCTAATGCAGGCAAACTCCTATGCGGTGGTAATGCACATTACGGAAGACCTTGAAGAGGATTTTCAATGGTGGCGCAAGACTCTATCCGAACCACATCAGAAAAATAGCATCTGCACGAATAAATACGCATTAGAAATTTTTTCCAACGCGTCACTAACAGGCTGGGGTGCCTCCTGTGTGGTGGACCCCACAGTTCTCATGACTGGTGGTCGGAAAGAGACAGTACTCTCCATATTAACGCGTTGGAATTGAAAGCAGCTTTCCTCGCTTTAAAATACTTCGCCACAAACCTCCGAAACTGTAAGATACTGCTCAGAATCGATAACACCACAGCCCTATCTTACATCAATCGCTTTGACTCGGTTCAATATCCTCTACTCTTCTCCCTTGCCAGAGACATCTAGCAGTGGTGCAAAGAGAGAGATATTTTTCTGTTCGTTTCTTACATCGCCTTAGTAGAAAACGTGATCGCAGATAGGGAATCCAGGTGCTCAGACACCGACACTGAGTGGTCACTCTCGGACCATGCGCTCAATGACATTCCCGAGCGTTTTGGACCCTTTGAAGTAGACCTCTTCGCTTCACTGCTCAACACTAAATGCGACCTTTACGTTTCCTGGATTCCAGATCCAGGCTCCTTTGCAGTAGATGCATTCACCTTGTTCTGGAAAGAGATCGACTTTTACGCTTTCCCCCCTTTTATCTTAATCCCTCGCGTACTGCGTAAGATTGTAGACGACAAAGCGGAGAGAACCCTGGTGGTACCATGGTGGCCCTCACAAGCTTGGTTCCCTCTTTTCCGCCGCCTGATAACATTTGAACGGATCATATTTGCACCGTCTAAGTTTCTTCTGTCTGTCCTCTCAGGAAGAAACATCCAGCGTACAGGACACTTTCCCTGAGAGCAGCCAAGTTATCAGGGAGGCGTTTAGGATCCGGCAGGTACCAGAGCCTTCACTAGACGCACTACTAGCGTCGCTCGCCCCGTCAACGATAAAACAATATACACGCCCGTTACGGGCTTGGTGGTCTTTCTGTCAGATTCGCCAAACTTCACCATTCTTTCCCAAAGTGACAGAAATACTCGACTTCCTGACAGAAGAACTCAGAACAGCGGGTTCCTTTTCTACCCTCAATACCTCACGATCGGCCATTTTGTTGCTATCCTGTAACACAATTGGTGAAAATCCAATAATAAAAAGATTCTGCAAGGAGTGAGCGTCCTAAAGCCGCACGACCCAGATACGACCACATTTGGGACCCTACGCCAGTCATTTCAAAACTGGGAACCCTTTTTCCCCACGAAGACCTCTCCCTGGAAAGAATCACAAAGAAATTGGTCCTTCTTTTTGCCCTAAACTCGGGCCAACGCTGCCAAACTCTAGCAGCATTAAGACTCTCACAGATCTCGATCACTGGAGAAAAAAATCATTACCAACCACTCCTGACATTCTCGCGATTCACGGAACGCAGCAACCTCTGCATCGTGAGCCTCTTGGAACACTTCCTGCATCGCACAGAGAACCTATGACTAAAAGACTGCGACAAGCTGTTTATCTCTTTTAAGCGACCGCACAGAGCGGTAGACGTGCAGTCCGTGAGCAGGTGGATTCGTGAAACACTAAGTGAATGTGGAGTGGACGACATTTTCACCACCTACAGTACGCGCCACGCGTCCACTTCATTCGTGGCTAAAAAAGATGTATCGGTAGACTTAATTAAAAGAGCAGCAGGTTGGACGACAGAATCTCGAGTCTTTGCAAAATTCTACAACCGTCTGATAGTAGATACCGATGCTTTTGCGAATGCCATTCTATCAAATTAATGCTAATGTATCACTAAATGTATCACAAGATAGCTGTGACGAAAGAGGCAGAACATAATAAACATCATTAGGAAACTTCTCGACAAGAAAAACACTTCATTCACAAAAACACCAGCTACCTGATTCGCTGTGCTAGGTTCGAGTCGGCAGATTAGATTATGCCGGAGATCTCGTCCAGATGAATCACGTGATAGTCATGCGCGCATTTCGACAACAAAGTTTAGATTCACTGAGTATCGTTTGAAATCGAAAATCGCGCTCTCAGGGGGCGCAATGTCCCCGTGGCGCCGCATTTCGTCTTCATTGTTCAGATCCGGAGGCAAATCACCGGCAAGTACCATCCAGGTGGAGGGATTGTTGGGTGGGAAGTTCATCCGGACGAGACCCCCGACATAATCAAAATCGAACTTCACTTGGTAAGTTCGTTTAATCTTTTTGTTATATATGATATATTGCTACACATGCTCAAGTATGTTTGTGCAGGTCTACCAATCTATATCAAATGTTGTCTATTTGTTCCGCTCGCCTGTATAACTGATAGTTATACCGGAATGTAGCCATCTTTAGAGAACGGACACAAAAGATGGATCAAGAAAAATTAATAGAAAAGTCTTGTGAGCCTTTATATGTAATGAGCCGTCCAAAATATAGTCACTGTGTTTAAAGAAAATGCTTGGAAATAAATTGCAAAAGAAATGAACCAGTCAGGTAAGATAAATTTATTTATTTATAATTATTTATACAATAGTTTCTAACTTATTGTGTCTTGCCATTCAACACGACCGTGTTCTGTAATAAAATATTCCTTGAATGCATCCCGAATAGTAAATAGTATTAGCTGCACTTCCTCCTTGTCGTGGTAAATTTTGCAAATCAGAGTCAGTATTATGATCTTGTACATTAATATTACGGTCTCAAAGATAATTGTGCAAAATGCACGTAGACATAATGATTTTATCCGCATTTTCTGGTTTTAACTTTTATTGTATGTACATTCCTCGAGACCAAGGGACGGAAAGGTCTTATTACGAAAAACAGCTCCGCCGAAGAGCCTTCTAGCTTAATTTGCTAAATTCGATCTTGAACAGGCGGCTACGGTAAAAATAGCGACGGAAGTCTATTTGCTAATTCTAAATTGCCTACAACCTACAATTTAACTACAACCTTCGATTGTAAAGTTGAAATTTTTTCTTAATATTCCAAACGGATTTTCCGAAACTCTTTGCGCGCATGATTAAACAGACGGTAATTAAAATTTCTTTTTGATTTATTTCCTTGAATTTGCGAACCAGGATATGGTCAGTAAATATTTTTTTAATAGAAATGTCTCATCGCCAACTATGACATAAGGCATAATTGTCTGCATATTAGGAAGTGCATTGTCTTTCGGAACATTTAATTTACCCAATTTAGAATTAGCAAATAGACCTCCGTCGCTGTTTTTATCGTATCCGCCTGTTCAAGATCGAATTTAGCAAATTAGGCTAGAAGGCTCTTCGGCGGAGCTGTTTTTCGTAATAAGACCTTTCCGCCCCTTTGTCTCGAGGAATGTACATACAATAAAAGCTAAAATCAACAGCCGAGATAAAGCGTTCGACAAAAACAACTGATCGACCGCTAGCCCATTTTGCGCAGCTCAGTTGATTTGACCTACAGCTGGCCAAAACAGCTGAGTCTTTTGTTTCGACACTATTAAGCCACTAGAGTGGGGCGAAAGATCGAAAAAAACAAGGAGGCTTAAAAGCGCCGATCTTCCGCCTACTCGAGGCATTGCGCATCTGAATTTCGTCGGAGTATCTCGAATCGGAATCGTTCTTCATTTTATGTTGCTTGCGGGTCGCCTGCTTGGGCGATGAGAAGAAATAGTCCCGGTTAATCTGTCGCTTCGCGGAATTCTGACTTCGATGTAAATAGTACTGCCTTTCGTTCGCGTTCTTGCAACACTCGTAAAAACGACGACGCTGTCTCGCCTCGCTCGGGCTTCCCCAACTTTTTGTAACGCAAAGTCACATGTGTCACTCTAGCGAACGATAAACAGAACCTCTCTCGATTAAATGTACTGTGAATAGTTTTTCAGTGAATAGAAAATATATTTCAAAGAAAACTAAAAGAGAGAGTCTACTCTTCTCCGAACTGTCCTATCCGCACCCCTCGCGAAAGCACTAACACCGCCTATGTCTACCGCGATAAATTTGTAATGTGCATCCATTAATGCTAAGAGAACAATGGAAAATGTTTTCTTATAGTTACAAAATTGAGATTCACTGTTTGCGGGAGCTTGGATGACTACATGTTTTCCATCGAGAACGCCAATACAATTTGGAAAATTCCAAATATCCCAAAATTCTTTGGCAATTTGTTTCCATTGATCCACTGTAGGTTTTGGCATTGTTAGTAACATTATATTCGCTATTATCGCTTCGCATACTTGGATGACAATCGATTGCACTGTTGAATGTCCGAGTCGATAACTGGCAGCTATTGTTCTAAACGAATCACCAGTAGCTAAAAACCTACAAAATATAAGTTTTATAACTCTAATCTTTCATAAAACCGTATTGCATGAATTGATGATAAAAACGTAATATACACATTAATTTCTTTACAAAAATAAAAACTAATTATGTGAATTGTTAAATTCATTTTTTTTTAGAGAGATCCTTAAATTATCGGATCTCATTAACGGCTGAACCGATCGAATTCTAAGTAGGCTCATTCATTCAAAAAACATTCGAAGCATAAATGGATTTTTATGTAAATTATCACCCGCAACATTGTACAGCGATGTCAGAATTTTATAACAAATAAAAAGACAATACAATAAAAATACAAAATTTATTGGTATTTTTTATTATATGTACGTTCTTTTACTGCAAAGAATGAAAAATAAATAAAGTTACAACTATTTTATAAACAGTCATCTATTCTTAAAACAAAAATTATTCACTACGCGGATTTGAACTCGGCTCGCACGGACGCAAAATAATAGGCGCACGCCTAACGTGTACAGCCAGCACGCTTCATGCAAAATTATGACTATCCATTGTACTTATCGTACAGCTAAAAAATACTTTTATAATAAATTTTCTCCGAAACTAAACCCCGTAACCCAAAAGCCCTGGTACGGTTTATACTCTCGATCTCCCCTTTCGAATGCACTATAGCTCATTCAAAAGTAGAGTTAGCAGTTCGTCTCCTTGTCGGCCCTGCAGTCCAGTATGGCATTATGCACACTAAAATTATGGAAAGGAAGAAGTTCCTAGCCCTCTCAGCCGTTAATGAGAATTTCGAAGCAGAGATGATGCTCCCAGTCTCGATTAAGACGGACCTTCTCTGGTGGAAGGACGTCTTTTTCAATATTTCCCAATATCGTCAGATCTAGTCGTTTTGGGCTTGAAATTTTTACAGACGCTTTCTTATCAGGCTAGGGCGCAGTATGCGGTGAAGCGTACTCACGGTTTTTGGTTGAGAGAAGAAAGACGGAACTATATTAATTATTTAGAACTCCTGGCAATTTTCCATGCATTGAGATGTTTTGCCTCACATTTAGAGAAATGTGATATCCTATTTAGAGTGACTAATTCGACGGCACTTTCGTATATCAATCGAATGGAATCGATCAAATTTCCCCACTTATCCAATCTCTCTCGAGAAATTTGGAATTGGTGTGCAGACCGAGACTTATTTATTTACGCGGCATACATTCCTTCTGCTCAAAACATTGAGGCAGATGCCGAATCTCGGATCGTGTCGGAGGAAACAGAATAGTCTCTAAAACAGAGCCACTTCGACAATATTCAATCTCATTTTGGAGCCCCTTCGATCTAGACCTATTCGCATTGTCAATTAATGCAAAACACTCTTGTTTTATTTCCCGGTTCCCAGACCCTTTAGCTCATGCAGTTGATGCTTTTTCAATCGATTAGGGAGGATTTTACTTTTACGCTTTTCCGCCATTTATTCTTATCTTAAGAGTACTACGGAAAATTATTATTATATAGGGCGGAAGGAATGGTGGTTGTTCCTTGATGGCCGGCTCAGCCATGGTTTCCCTTTTTTAATCGCCTTGTCGTTAATCGCCCGATTCGTTTCGAAACCGTTAATATGTTGTCCTCCCCTTTCAGAGAATTCCGCCCGGCATGAACCAGGATTTCCCTGATAAGTTATCCGGCAGGCTTTCTTGATTAAGGGCACACCAGCATCAGCGTTGGATGCAACCGTCGTATCTATTTCAGAGGCCACAACGAAGCAATACTCCAAGTCAATTAGATTAGTGCAAGACACTTTTGCAGACAACACCAATTAAGCTGCTTTAAGCCATCAATTATAGTGAGTTTTAGAGTTCCTGTCCATCTCTCTATCGACTATTGGTTCTTACTCGACATTAAATACTTATCGCTCAGCTATTTTTCAGCTTACCTCCGAAGAAGTGAGCTCTCACCCATTAGTAAAGCGTTTTTGTAAGGGGATGGCTGCATTAAAACCGCAACGTTCTCATTACGAATTCACCTGAGACCCTTCCATAGTTGTTTCACATCTAGCTACCTTATAGAGACCTTACGAGAGTCCCTCTTTGGATATTATTTCTAAGAAGCTGGCTTATTAGCACTCGCGACTGCACAGAGAATGCAGACTCTTGCGTCAATTCAACTCTCGAGTATCTTTTTTTTAGACACATTGGTTATCAGGGTTTCACAAGGGGAGTCCACGACGTGATATCAATCGATTTCAATGAAACTTATTGTATCGATAGATATTCACGTCAAACATAGGGTAAATGGATACGATGCACTTCAAGCATTTGTGAGAAAATCGAGATTAAAAATCTCGACTCGTATATAAGCTAGTGCAATAGATCATCGAAGCGTTCGTAGCGCTGGCTTCTCTCTGGCTGAGGCAAGCTGGATAAATGGATAAAGAAAACACGGTCGTACCAAATGGTATACATTCGAAAAAAAAGAACGAGGTTAGAAAAGAGAAAAATATACTATCGTCGAACGGGGAAAATTGTATTGTCTCTTCATTCTCAGTGCGAAACTCTTCAATCAGCAACTCGAAAATTTCGATCCACATGGATGGCAAAGAGACTAAACGATCACAAGCAACACGCCGGGACAAGCAAAAACTTGAGCATATTGAAGCAAGACTGAGGATGTCTTCAAAGAGGAAGTCGCCACCAACGAAGCTATCGGAGGGCGGGGGCGGTGCGGGTACAGTGGCAGGCGCCAACGAGGAGGAAGAAGACACTACCTCGCCGGTGGCCGGTTCCGATGGCGAAGCAGCCGTCGTCGTCGGTGAGGAGGGTGCCACCACCCCCGTCGACATTGAGGGTGCATCAGAGAGGCGAGTGCGAGTCGTCCGGTTGTTCGTCACCGGCGACTACCAGCGAGCCGGATTTACGTGACTCGCCGTCGTCCTCGTTGAATTCCTTGCGGACGGCCAAGCGACTGCTGCCAAGAGGCTGCTGTTCCTGTCGAGCCAAGAGACCCTCGCGCCGTACTACTATCCTCATCACCACCACCACCACCACCACCACCACCACCACCACCACCACCACCACCACCACCACCACCACCACCACCACCACCACCATCACCATCATCATCACCATACGAACACGTCGTCGTCGTCGAGCGGTGCACTGGAACCAGCGAGCTCCTCGGAGTGTGGCTCGCCATCTACCCTCCTCTCCGTTGATCTTTATTACCCTCATCATATGCAATATCATATACCCCCATCATAATAATAACAACAATACCGTCACGCAAAATAACAACAACAATAATAACAATAACGCCAGTGGTACCACCGTTGCAGGCAGTAACAGATCCACGGATGACGTTATCAAAAGACGTGCAAGATGAACAGCGAATCCCTGTCTATCCAGGATGATACTACCAATACCAGACGGACATCACCGCCGCTCTCTTCCACGCCAACCAGTCACAATGCACATAGATTTAACGCGAATGGATCAACTATCAGAAACATGGAAAATAAAAATACAGAAGAAGATAATTGTGTTATTTTAATTCAACTGTATAAGGAGAGAAGCTATTTATATGATAGAAATGATCAGTATTATAAGAGCTATAAAATCAGAACAAAAGCTTGGGCAGAAATTTCTACAATAATGACAGAAAAAGGTTTTAAGGATTACATGGCCCAATATTGTAAAGAAAAGAAAAGGTCAAATCGTTGAGAGATCAATATTTAAAAAAAAAATCGAACGGTACCTTCAAATATTTTTTAGAATTATCATTCTTAGAGGATTTCATCACATAGTTTTTTTCAGTCCCATGCAAGTCGAGTATTACCGGTCTTCCGATTTTTATTACCACAAAATAAGGGATTTCTCGTATACGAATATGTTGCATATGGCAAACATGTACATACATATACATATATAAGCGATCTCTCGTAGATAATTATTATGATACATTATTACATACATACAAGGTTAAACATTTTCATAAAATACACGTAGAATTAAAATAATATTGACATCAATTTGTACAGTTTCACAGTCAGTGGAGCGTTTGGCCAAGCAGTGAGAGTACTAGCTGTTCGAAACGAAGGATCCCGAGTTCAAACCCCGACGCTCCTCACTTTTTCCATCGCTTCAGCAGTAGAAGCGGATTCATTCGCCCTCAGGTAGCAGGCCCAGCAGGAGGGGACGGAGAAGCGAACATGGATTCACTTATCCTTGGAAAGCAGAGGCCCCAGGAAGAGAAAGGTAACATCTGGTGACATTTCAGAGAATGTCATGTCGAAGCAGCAAAGCAGCCTAGTCGAGAAGGATAGACTCGGAGCGAAACGAGCTATATCTATCAGTGACATTCGGGAAGGAACGTATTTGTCAGACTGGTCGAGCTGTAAGATATTTAGAGCCGTCAGGCCATTCGAGATAAGTCGTACGGAATTAAACGTTAGTAACGTTCCGTTTTCTTGTCTGCCGCGGACGAGCTCGTTGAAACCCAGGGTTCGGGGACGCGGCGAGTGAACCAGCTCGACGTGCCCCGGGGAGTGTGCGTGGGGCGCGGTTCGCGAGATGTCGGATTCGCGGTTGCGTCGGGTCGGGTTTGTTTGCCGGTCAAGCCGGCGTTTGGAAGTCGAACGCCGGACGAAAACAGGCTGCGGAGAGGTCGCACCGTCTCTGTCGACTACGGGAGTAAGGAAGTCGAACGCTGATCGTGCTCAAGCTGCGAAGAGCTCGCAGCGTCTTCGTCGACAACGGGAGTAAAAAAGTCAAACGCTGGTCGTGCCCAAGCTGCGGAGAGGTCTCCGTCGATTACGGGTTATCGAAAGCTAGGATTCACTTAGGATACACGAGTAAGGAAGTCCTCGGGAGTCCCTGAGGCCGGTATCGGGAAGGATCTCGAGTCAGGAACTGGTGTCGACTCTTCTTGCGAGCCGGCTTATAGTTCGGCGACTCCTTCCACGCGTTGGCCCGTAGTGGGGTCGCGGTTCCTCATGGGTATCGTGCACGCCGTGTCCTCGTGCTTGGCGGATGGTCGGCCGCGGGGACTTACAAGGAGAGGACGCGAGGACCGGGAAACGGATTGGAATGAAATTTAGTTTCATGAAAGTCCTTCACCAACATTTTATTGTGGTGAAACAGTAAGGCGCACTTCTCAGCCGTTTTCGAGAAAAACGACTTTAAAAATAAGCGAGCGGGTAATGTACTGGTGCGTAAACGTCTATTTTCGTTGAGCCGGCGCAGCGCAGCGGCTACGGCAGCGGACTGTCGAGCCGGCGACCCGAGTTCAACTCTCGATAGAAATTCTTTTTTTATTTTATTTTTTAATTTTGTAAAATTTGAATAAAAATTTAAATAACAAAACTGTTTGTTTTAGTAAATTTTATGTTTAATTTTTGGGAAATGTTTCCTTTAAAAAAATTATTAAATACTAAATTCTTATATAATATAATAATAAGTATAGAATCATATTTGTAATATTATTATTACTAATAAATATTTTGGAGCACTATCGAATTAATGAAACACAATAATAATAATGTAAGAGTAATGTATTTATTAAAACAAAACAATAATACTAATGTATTTATTAAAAATTTATAATAATTTATTATAAATTTGTAATAATAATATTATAAATAAATTCTATACTTATTATATTATATAAGAATTTAATATTTAATAATTTTTATAAAGGAAACATTTCCCAAAAATTAAACATAAAATTTATTAAAACAAACAGTTTTGTTATTTAAATTTTTATTCAAATTTTACAAGATTAAAAAATAAAATAAAAAAAAAGAATTTCTATCGAGAATTGAACTCGGGTCGCCGGCTTGACAGTCCGCTACCGCAGCCGCTGCGCTGTGCCGGCTCAACGAAAATAGGTGTTTACGCACCGGTACATTACCTGCTCGCTTATTTTTAAAATCGTTTTTCTCGAAAACGGCTGAGAAGTGCGCCCTATTGTTTTACCACAATAAAGTGTTGATGAAGGACTTTCATGAAACTAAGTCTCATTCCAATCCGTTTCCCGGCCCTCGCGTCCTCTCCTTGTTAGTGACGACACTCTAGTGTGTCGTCACAACTTGAAGGAGAACATTGGACAATATTTAAAGATTTACTTCAATATGCCAACAAATTTTACCACTATTTTAGAATGCTACAATACAAATGATTTATTAAAATTCATTGAACCTATGTTACAAAAACAAGATACATCGTTTCGTGAGGCAATTTCACCAACAGAAAGACTTGCAATTTGTTTAAGGTAAAGATCTTTTTATTGAATTAACAGATTTTACAGATTGCATAAAACAAATATAAATAGTGCAAAAAAAGAAATTATTTTAATTCCTGGGTACCGACCGAGCCTTAAGTTAAATTATGGCAAAATCGTATAATATAAATAAATTATCAATTTATTCGATTGTTCGATTACACAGCTCCACAAAAAAAGTAGTCTGTCCGACGGACAGTACCAGTATATCCTTATGTATTTTGATCCGCTGAATCCGAATCCGAAGTCAGAATTGTCATAGAGGCTTTTTTTTCACCCCTACAACTAACTAATCTAAGCTTTTAAAAAAGTTAGGTTGTAGGGGTGAAAAAAAGCCTCTATAACAATTCTAACTTCGGATTCGGATTCAGCGAGTCAAAATACATAAGGATACTGGTCCATCGGACAGATCACTTTTATTGTGGGGCTGTGTTATTAATTGTAAAATACAACAGAACGTAGTTAACTCTAAATAAACTCATTTATTCGTTGTTTCCTCGTTGAGATGTGGCATTGAAACTGTTGGAAATTCATAATATGATGGTGATGTACTTGTAGCTGTGATTGTTGAAGGTGAAGAAGATAAAGATATTATTGATGATGATAGCGACGGTGACGGTGAAGGTGGTAGAGAAGTGTGTGATTGTACATTGTACTGCCCAGTATGGCGTTTTGTGGATGGTACAAAAAATGATTGCTCTTGCATAATTTGCTTTATTTCAAGATCAGTAACAATGAAGAATATTTGCGATTTGTCTAAGTTTTGAAAATAGGGAGAAAAATTCTTTACTGTTGCTACGATACTTGAAAAGAATGTATCTATTGCATTGAGTTGAGTCGGTGGAGTTATTTGTTCTTTAGCACTTTTTTTGTCTAGCAAATATTTCATCATCACTGTTGATGCAGTTTCTGGTACATTCTTTTCTTTATTGTTAGGGCTAATTTTTCTATTCTCTTTTTGTTTCTTCTTTTTTTCATCCTCAACATGTGACACCTCATCTACATCATCCTTGTTATCATCCTTAGCGTTTCAATCATCTCTTCTATCGTCGTTTCGATCATTTTCTCTATCATTATTTTGATTATCTCTTCTATCGTTTTTAATATTGTATTCACCTTCATTCGGTTCCTCTTCATTATCATCATTACTGACATCTTTTAAATTACTGCATGTGTCTCTTTCTTGCATGAATGGTAATAGAAACGACATCTCTTCTTCAAACTTCCATTTTCTTATTTTTGAGGCAGCCTGTCCACTTTTTGTTTCACGCTTTTTTTTCAAAGCTGTTCTGAAAGAGTCTCGAAGACTCGCCCATGTTTTTTTACAAATCTTCGCTGGAAAAAGACAAACAATAAATTCTTATGAATGCCAATAAAAACCAAAATTTCTCAATTCAGACTTTACATCGCGATATCTCCACTCGGAGGCTACGTAGAATAAAAATAAAAACACTTTTATTGTATAATTTGACCCCAAGGTTTCAATTGAGCCTACTTAGAATTCGATAATCTAAGGATCTCTAAAAAAAAAACAATGAATTTAATAATTCACATAATTAGTTTTTATTTTTGTAAAGAAATTAATGAGTATACTACATTTTTATCATCAATTCAGGCAATACATTTTTATGAAAGATTAGAGTTATAAAACTTATATTTTGTTGGTTCTTAGTTATTGGTGATTCGTTTAGAACAATAGCTGCCAGTTATCGACTCGGACATTCAACAGTGCAATCGATTATCATTAACAATGCCAACCTACAGTGGATCAATGGAAACAAATTGCCAAAGAATTTTGGGATATTTGGAATTTTCCAAATTGTATTGGCGCTCTCGATGGAAAATATGTAGTCATTTCAGCTCCCGCAAACAGTGAATCTCAATTTTTTAACTATAAGAAAACATTTTCCATTGTTCTCTTAGCATTAGTGGATGCACATTACAAATTCATCGCGGTAGACATAAGCGGGTATGGTAAAAATAGCAACGGAGGTCTGTTTACTAATTCTAAATTGGGTAAACTTCTTGAAAGAAATAAATTAAATGTCCCGAAAGACAATGCACTTCCTAATACGCAGACAATTATGCCTTATGTCATAGTTGGCGATGAGGCACTTCCGTTAAAAAAATATTTACTGAGACCATATCCTGGTTCGCAAATTCAAGGAGATAAATCAAAAAGAATTTTTAATTACCGTTTGTCACGCGCGCGAAGAGTTTCGAAAAATGCGTTCGGAATATTAAGTAAAAAATTTCAACTTTACAATCGAAGGTTGAAATTAAAACCAGAAAATGCGGATAAAATTATTATGTCTACGTGCATTTTGCATAATTATCTTCGAGACCAATATTAATGTACAAGATTATAATACTGATTCTGGTTTGCAAAATTTACCACGACAAGTAGGAAGTGCAGCTAATACTGCATTTATTATTCGAGATGCATTCAAGGAATATTTTATTACAGAACACGGTCGTGTTGAATGGCAAGACACAATAAGTTAGAAACTATTGTATAAATAATTATAAATAAATAAATTTATCTTACCTGACTGGTTCATTTCTTTTGCAATTTTTTTCCAAGCATTTTCTTTAAACAGTGTCACTATATTTTGCCTGGCTCATCACATATAAAGGCTCACAAGACTTAACATTTTCTATTAATTTTTCTTAATACCATATATAATTAATTGATATTCACCAAGAACATATTGTGTTTTTATGACTATGATGACCGAGTTATAAAAATCAATTTTATAATCATCAATGTCAACGTGGCTAACAATGGTTAACAGAATTTACTGAAAAACTGTATCGTGTGGATGCACTTGCACTTCCATTTGCGCAGATATGCACAGATATTCCTGAATGTCTGTGTAGTTATCTTACCGTTTACTGATTCAGATTGGCAGATCAGCACCAACACGTACCGATACGCATCGGCAAAACATTTGCGAGAATGTCGGTCCGCGCTGGGACCTTCCGTTGACGGAACATGCAGGTCGGTGTCGGATAGTGTAGACAGTCTCATTTAAAACACATGTTATAATCTTTTGCCGTGCCGTTGCCGGTACGTGTTGTATGTGAATCAATCTTAAATCGACTTTTTTTTAAAATACAACTTTTTTAAATAATATACACTACTAAAAAAAATATAGGGAACACTTTTTGTATGCTAAGAATGTGGGCTGTTTTCAAACCGCTGTAACTCGGCGATGAATCATCGCAGAGACAAAATCCAAAAAGCATGGAGCTTGGAACTTCTTATTTTAAATTCTTTTTGTAGATTCTAATTATCTCTTTCCTTTACAAAACGGCAGAATGATGAAGCTTAGTCCGTCAGAATAAAAATTTTTAACACGATTTTGCTGCGTTACATCTGGCGTGAAAAAAATCGTAGAAAAATTCTGTTATCTGCGTCTTATAGCAGGATCTTTAGCCTTTAATTTGAGTGGTTGCTAATCGCGGTGCGATTTTTTTTGATCGAGTTATTGAGCTTTGAAGATGAAATGGTCATTTTGACTTTGATCGCTGATCTAAATTGATGAAAACTAAGAGAATCGGTTTACTTTACCATAGTATATAATAAAGAATGTCTCAAGAAATTAAATGTGCATTTTTCAAGCTTGAAGTTTTAATTTTAACGTAATATCCGTTTAACATAAAATAGGTTTTTAGTTTTAAATACAGACAATTTCAAGAGCAATGGACACATGGAATAAAAATGTTTTAGCTGATAAACGTTATTGTTTTTTATTCTGGTATACTTGAACTACAAAACTCTGCTTTAGTGATTTGATTGAATCTTTTTTCATGACAATATATTGAATTAAAGAAAAAACGTAAAATATGTAATTTTTTACATGATATTTGAACTTAATTTTTTGTCAGAAAAAGTAAGGTTAAGAAGAAAACAATAACAGCGTTTGAAAGAGCTGACTTTCGGCTTTTTAATGCTTTTTCGCGGAGTACTATACGTTGATCTGTTCACGAGTAATAAGTGACCAAATTCAAAATGACCATTTCTTCAAACCTCGCTAACTCAGTCAAAAAAAATCGCACGGCGATCAGCAACCACTCGAATTAAAGGGAAAAGATCCTGTTATATGATGCAGGAAACAGAAATTCTCAACGATTTTTTTGCACGTCAAATGTAACGCAGCAAAGTCGTGTTAAAAATTTTTATTTCGGCGGACCGAGCTTCATCATTCTGCCGTTTTGTAAAGAAAGAAGATAATTAGAATCCACAGAAAGAATTTGAAAAAAGAAGTTTCAAGCTTTAAAACGCTTTTTTTATCATGTACCTACGATAATTTTTCGCCGAGTTACAGCAGTTTGAAAACAACCCATTTTTTCAGCATGTTAAAAGCGTTCCCTATTTTTTTTAGTAGTATATAATTACACAAAATAAGTATGTATTACGTATTATATTTTATTTATTATATATATATATATATATATATATATAGTATAAATTTATTTTCCTTTGTCTAGAAAATTCGTTTGTCGAATAGCTGTATGGTAGAAATTCAAAAATATAAATTATTGATTGTGTATCTGAACAGTAATAACAGCAAAATCAGTTACACAAATAAATGTGAAAAAAATAAATAAATATAAAATAAATAATTTATATATTATATATTAAAATAATATACAGGGTATTGAACTGCGATTGTCCCCCTGTTTTTTGCCATTTGTAGAAAACAACTTTTCCTTGGAAACAATGACGCTGAGCAGTCGTCTCGCGCCGCGCGCTTATATTCGACGGAGGGCCGAGTTAATACGGTGATTTTTAATCATTAATATCTTGTTAACTATTGCGAAAATTGCAAAATGGTAAAGGATTTTTCGTCCGCTCTACCTGCTCAAAAAAATTTGTTCCACAATTCTGGGACACCCTGTATAATATTATATCATATTTATATATTTATATATAAATTAATAATTTATATATTTTTATTTCTACCATACAGCTATTTGACAAACGAATTTTCTAGGCAAAGAAAAATAAGTTTTTTGTACAATGTACAATAAATAAAATATAAGGTAATACTGAAAGAGACGGTCTCCATCACCGATTTTGCTGTAATTTATCGATATTGTAGATTTCGGTACGTAAAATGCGAATCTGAAAGTTAAAATTGTCGTTCTTTAATATTCGAAGAGTTATTAATTGCCAAATATCCAAGTTCTAAGGGTTAGGAAATCTGTCATATCGACGATACGTAGTGACGTGTGTATGCTGCGTGGTCACATACGCATGTGACTTCGTCACGTGACAGCTTTCAGATTGGTAAGTTGCGCATTGCACGTTCCGTATCGTGAGAAAACAAAAAACATTTCAAAATAATGTTTTTCTTGATTTCTCTAACTACAACAATTGGAAGCATGATTCAGTATTGTTAAGTCCCTTAAGATGCAGCTATACAATTTTTTAGCGCTAACCCACAATTTAATAGAATATTTAATTGAGCACAATTTAATAAGTAGTGAAATACAATGGCCACGATGTAACAATAAGTTACAAATTAATAGAAGCAATCTTTTGTTTTGTTGTAATAAAAGTTTTTATGAGAAAAATAAACATAAGAAGTATGTGAGAAAAAAATGTGACTTTAAAGCATGTGCAAAAGTAGATACATGATTCAAGCAAACTAAATTAAATTTAGAAACAATATGCCAAAGAACAGCATATTTTATTATGTTGAGACTTCCGAAGCATCAGTTTCTATGTACAGAATTAAAACTTTCTGAACATTCGGTTTTTGATTGGGTTTTTTTTTGCCGAGAAGTAAGTAATTTAATTTATTTAATACATTTCATATACATATTAAAAATACATATACAATTTAATGTAAAAATTTATAGGTTTGCATTTATTGGGTCCAAAAAAGTTCCACAAAACTCGGAAGACCCAATACAATCGAAATTGACGAAGAAAAATCGGCAAGAAGAAATACAATCGTGGCCGAATTATTGAAGGAAAGTGGATCTTCAGTGGGTATGAAAATATTTTTCGTACCAGTTCCGGATCGCACTGAGAAAACTCTGCGACATAATTAAATAGTGGATTTTACCTGAGACAACAATAATGTCAGATTGTTGGAAGTCTTACAACTGTCTGAATAGTGAAGGCTTCCAACATTTGACAGTAAATCATTCGATGAATTTTGTTGACCCAGATAGCGGTAAGTACAGACAACTTCGTGCATTATGTTTACATTATACTTTATATAACATTTCTATTTGTATTCTCGAAGCCCACACGCAACATATTGAACGCGTTTGGAAAGAAGTAAGAAACAATATCCCACGATACGGAATGCGCAATGCGCATCTAATGGGATATTTAGCTGAATGTGTCTTCAAACGCGTTCACAAATATGAAGAGCGTTTGGCAACGTTTTTCAGTGCGATTGCAGAAATGTACCCACCGATGATTTTCCATGATAAAAATGTCTCGGAGGCTCAACATTAATTATGCTTATATATTTACTTTCGCACTTACTTTAAAGCCATATCTTTTTCTCGCATACTTGTTATGTTTATTTTTCTCATAAAAACTTTTATAACAACAAAACAAAAGATTACTTGTATTAATTTGTAAGTTATTGTTACATCGTGGACATTGTATTTCACTACTTATTAAATTATACTGAAATATTGTATTGCTTTTTATTATACGCAACATATAGTTGCAAACCTATGTGGAAGTAGTGAGATTGAATAACAAACCTATATGGAAATAGTGATATTGAATAATAACGCGTGGGCGGGGTGTAGGGGGAGGGCTTCAAAAGAAAACCTATATCCACGCTGTTCGTTTCCACGTTGTTAAGTGCGGAGCTCTTTAGTTATGTTATCAAGAGGCACGGTAGTGTCTCGCGTCAAGTATAGCGAGACCTACCAGGACTCATTGACGCATAATGCCATTTAAAGAGGATATCGTATTATCAGATCTCAATAACGGCTGATCCAATTGAATTCTAAGTAGTCTCAATGGATAGCTCGGGATCAATTTGTATAAGAAAAGTGTTTTTATTTTTCTTGCACGTATTTTACGAGCAGAGATATTATAACTCAAAGTCTAAATGTGGAAAATATTAAGATTTTTTTTCTCCGTCGTCATCGTCAAATGGTGGTAAGAGAGCGCGCGGGAGAGGCGAAGAAATGTTACCAAAGTCGAGGCAAGATGCGGGTTCGGAAAGGATGAGAAAATATAACACGGTTAAGTTGTCTGCGTTTGCATCGCATTGCTATTGTGACAGTTTGAATGATAACAGTTTTGACAGTTCGTCATTAAAAAGATTAGTAGATTATTGATTCCTCACGATGTTTTTTCCTGATTACAATGGTTTGCTAAGAATGATAAAAGTGAGCGGTATCTTTTTCTGCAGCGTATTGCTGAGTTATTACAATGCGGGATATACTATTACATGGACACTATAGTGTAATAACCTGCTCCCTGCATACTTGTGAGTAATTCTATATCTATATATTCTATAAAGAAATCTGCTTTGACTAAACATTTCTCAATGATTAAGTTAAGATTTAAAAAACTAGACTTGCTACATCATGACTTTTATCCCTTCATATATTGTAAAAAAATATTGTAAAGAAATTTGATACTACAAAATGTGTGATATCACAACAAAATTACCTTTTTAAAAAAAGGTAAAAAAAAGCGTCAAAAGTATACGCCCGCAAAAAATGTTCTAAAAAAAAATAATGATATATCTTCAAATTACGCCAACTATAGAAACGTGTATTTATATCAACTAGTAAAGCTATTATTTCATTATTACTCTTTAATAATAAAATACCATGCAACGATTAATACGATTCTGTACAGTATTCAAAATACTTGGCGCTGCTCAACCGAATATGTTAATTGCCTTATTAACAAATCCTTATACTCTAAATTACGTACTAAAATGTTTATAAAAACTACAATGATGTCTTTGCAATCTAAATTATATAATTAAATTCTCCAGAATTAACACATTATGAATATATTACAAATGTAATTAAACTTATTCTTTAAACTTATTATTTTTTCAGTTTAGCAGCGCCAAGTATTTTGAATACTGTACAGAATCGTATTAATCGTTGCATGGTATTTTATTATTAAAGAGTAATAATGAAATAATAGCTTTTCTAGTTGATATAAATACACGTTTCTATAGTTGGCGTAATTTGAATATATCATTACTTTTTTTTTCAAACATTTTTTGCGGGCGTATACGCTTTTTTTTACCTTTTTTTAAAAAGGTAATTTTGTTGTGATAAATTTTACGCGGGGATGCAGGGGGAGGGCTTCGCACCCCGCCCACGCGTTATTATTCAATATCACTATTTTCATATAGGTTTATTATTATTCAATCTCATTACTTTCACATAGGTTTGCAACTTAAATGTTGCGCGCTTTCTGTCACGACGCATTTACCGAGCATGCGCACGTCACTACGTATCGTCGATATGACAGATTTCCTAACCCTCAGAACTTGGATATTTGGCAATTAATAACTCTTTGAATATTAAAGAGCGACGATTTTAACTTTCAGATTCGTATTTTACGTATCGAAATCTTGAATATTGGTAAGCAAAATCGGTGATGGAGACCGTCTCCTTCAGTATTACCAAATATAATACGTAATATACATTTATTTTGTGTAATTATATATTTAAAAAAGTCGTATTTAAAAAAAATTGAAAAAAAATTATTCGTCGAGATTCGAATCCGCCACCAACATAACCTTAACAAGTTACAAGTCTGGCACGCTGCCGCAGCGCTACGAACGCTTCGATAAAATAAACTATTGCACTAGCTTATATACGAGTCGAGATTTTTAATCTCGATTTTCTCGCGAATGCTTGAGAAGTGCATTCTATTCGTTTATCCTATAATGTTTGACGTGAATACCTATCGATACAATGAGTTTCATTGAAATCGATTGATATCACGTCATGGCCCCACCTTGTCAACTAAATTTAAGACTTCTGGAATAGACATGCCCCAGTCCTTGTTCATTTTTAAACCCTTCTTGGACAGACCAGAGCTCTGTATTTTTTCATTAATGAGGTCCTGTTTGGACTTCACACGCAATCTCAGGCGCGAGGACTGTGACGCATTGTTTATTTCTAGTCGTCCTCCATACAATGCAGCCTCCGCCCAAACTCTAAGGCGTTGGGTTAAGACGGAGTTGAGCGTGGCGGGTATTGATATTTCAATTTTTTCGGCTCACTCTACACGCCATGCCTCAACATCCGCCGCAGCCTATAAAGGCATTAATGTGAATGAAATCCAGCATACAGCAGGCTGGTCAAGATCTTCTAATGTTTTTGCATGATTTTACAACCGTCCAATAATCTCAGATCCAGCCTTTCAATCTGCTATTCTTAATACTGCTTTATCTAAATAGAGAGATATTTGTCTGAAAGATATCTTCTCTTCAGAGTTTTAGTTTACTTTTTTGTTTATTTTTAACTTTTTTGCAAGTTATTAACAATATAATTTTTGGTTTTTTATTTATATGTCATCTCGTTTTGGTTTCCTTGTATTTGGAAGTGCGTCAAGCGCGCTTAGCGTTCGCGAAACGGTAACGACGAGTCGCTACCTGCGAATCGTGTGATCACGTGTTCATGTTCGTGTTCATCGAGAGCCTATCGCGTCACCGATGCTCGGCGCCCAATTGGAGGCAGCCACTGAAAGCTTGAGCGTTAGCTTTGAAAAACAAGGAGATTCCTTCTAGAAAGATCCAAATTCCATAAACAGTAATTAACGAAAGGTCGTCGTTGGGATCTTTCTGGAAGGACTCGGTTTATAAATAGGGGCTGCTCGATATGATGCCTTCTCTTTTGTCTCGAACTTTCAATCTGAACAGAACGTTGTCGCGCTATTGTATTTCGCTATGCTTTCCCCGAATTCAATACCAGATCGCTAGAACTCTCGTTCGGTCGTTTAGCGATTACGGCTTTGCCTCAACATCGTTGCTCACGATTCTTTATAAACGCTAACTGTACAAATTGTAAATAGGCTATTTTCTTTGTAATTAAAATTGTGGTGCCGTTTAATCGTTTCATTTTTTTTTTCTTTTCTTCTTGTCCGTCTGAACCGAACTGTTTTTCTCGCTCACTCGCACGAACATATTACGCGTTCGCGGACTAGCTTGGTGCACACCTTGTCAAACTGTAAAATGTTCGCAGGATATTAAAGTTAACAACATTTAATTTTTTTAACAAATCTGAGCTTTAAATATCTACAATTATCCATCCGGACGAGACGTTGCATAATTGATAAATTAAACAAACTTACCTTAAGTGAAGTTCGATTGCAATGCTGTCTCGTCCGGATGGACTTTCCCACCCCCCTGTTTTTACCCTTAAGCAGATTTGTCAGCTTTAAAAAATAAAGAGCCTAGGAGGGCGCGACGCGCGCGTGCATAGCTAAGAACCGATAACACGGACGTTTTTACCTACTTTAAAATCGTCTGTTGGAGATAGCGCAAGGAAGCGCACTATAATTATCCATCCGGACAAGACAGCATAATTGCAATCAAACTTCACTTAAGGTAAACTCGTTCAATTTATCAATTATTGCTACATTTACAATGATCTGTCGTCGTATTTCGCGGCGGTGCGGTATATCTCTTCGGCGCTCAGGGTACGGGGCAGATGTAGAGACAACGACGGTTCATGTGACACCAAAAATTGAATTTATTAGAATTAACATAATATAAGAGGAACAGTATAACGTGTTAAATGGTAGATTTACGAAAATGCGGATTATAATTTAGGGTGTACTTCCGAAAAGTCCATATCTCCGATCATTTTGAAACTATGTGTACTTTTTGTATTTTTTATGCTGATTACAGATATGATAGTGAAAATTGGCGCAAATTTGATTTTCATGGTGAAAACCATGGTGAAAATCCCATAAAAATAATTTTTTATATTTATCTTAACAAATATTGAAAATTTTGAAAAATGTTTTAGATAAAAGTTGTAGATCTTATCAAAACACACATTTTATGTTGTATGCATTTTCACAGTATGAATAACATTTCTTGAGAAAATCGAGAATAAAGTTGCAAACCCATGTGGACCCGTACAAACTTTATTTTTTAGTTTTTTTTTAACATTGTTTTACTGTTTCTGTAATGAACAGTCATTTAACTTAGTGTTTAGGTTAGGTTGTGACCGAACGTCACTACAATGTGTTGAAATATTTATCTTAATATTCCACTCACGGTCGCCACGGTCCTCCAAGCGAGAAGGTTTTCTTTCCAGTGAGCCTCGTCCTTCCGGAATCGTAGCTTCTTGTAATGGTGAATATTTATCCCCAGATATGTCTCCTCGAAGCACACACCGACTTCCTCGTACAATACGTAGGTGGTGAAATAATTTGCAACACTTGTATGTAACACTACCGTGTGGTATAATTTATTGCTATGCAAATGATAGGTAGCGCTGATCGCACGTCGCTATACATACAAGTATTGTTATTACAGTTATTGTTCGCCGCGTAAAATCCTTCACAACGTATTCACGACCGTTATTATTAGTCGCACACGTATAACGCGCGTCCGCGGAATCGCGCACCTCGGGAATCGTTCTCTTACCCGTAATTAGCACTAGCAATAATTAAACGAGTGTCATACCACATATCCGTACACTCGCACGTCGATACGTCGGTTTCGCGTTCGCGAATTTTCCCACTTCGAGAAATTTCGATCATGTATATAGAGGCAGAACCATCGAACGTCCGCTCGATTCGAGGCTCTTTGCACAATTGACTCGTCCCGGCCGCTCACGCCACCACCTGGCTTGTCCGGGAGTGGGGCTTCACAGGCGCCCCTTCCACTTTCCTCACGGCCAACCGTCGCGGGCCCGGCCGTACTTTTCCGCTATCGCCGCTTATCGTTAGCTGCCGCGATGCCATCTATCGGATGTTATCACTAACTGTTTGTACAAAGCCTCCATGTTGTAAAATGGCCTCATACAATCGCTTAACCTAAACGCTCTCGCGCCATCTTTCTTTTCGCGCCGCCATCTTGGGTAGTCGCGTCCTCACATTTCGCCATTTTGGCAACTAATCTAATTTTTATTTTCAGGTCCCATCGTGCTGTGGAAACCATCTTGGCTTTCCGCCATCTTAGACATCAAAGTAAATTTAATCTGATAAGGTAAGTATAAAATGAACTTATAATCTTTCTGTTTAACTTAATTGTATAAACTAATCTCTCTTATTTCTTTTTTCAAATATCTTAACTAAGGTAAGCACGATCTTTTAATTTATAACATAAACTAATTTGTTTTCTTTTATTTCAGGTCCCCTACTTGGCAAACCCTATTCTATTCTCGGATATCGGTAAGTATATAATATTTGTTCCTATCCTAATGTTTAATCTTTTTATTTTTATTTTCAGGTACCCGTTCCTCGGATTCCCGATTTTGTATATACTTATAAGTGATTATATTCTAAACGAAATGCTCTTATTTATTATAAAACTTGGTGATACAAAATATAATATCTGTGATAATAATAAAACAAAAATTAAAATAAAATTACTAAATTAATAATATAAATCTTCCAATATGGCCGCTTTCTGCCGTCGCCATTTTTGTTAATAAATTATCATAATTTTCCGCGCTCGCTTCTTATTACTAAACGAATACATTTTCGCGCTTATTACTATTTCTTGTTTGGCCCCGCCATCTTTTTCACGGCACCTTGTGCTGGTGTCGGTGGCCTGTCGTCCTGGTCCCTTCTTCCGAGCTCTGCCTCGCTGCCCTGGAACCCTTCTTCTTCCATCTGCCCCTGTGACGCTTCTACTTGCGTCGGGCTCGTCTCCTCGGACTTCTCCTTTCATGGCAGTGCTCCGCCATCTTTGCTCCCTCGATCCTCTCGGCCATTACGATTGGTAGTCTGGCTGCCCCGACAGTCTGGATAGAAATGACCGTCGGTTTCAAGGTTCCACATGGGTTTGCAACTTTACACGCGAATCTACTTTCACTTCACCCGTCCCCTGTGTCGGGGCGAAAGTAGGTCCACGAATGTACAGTTCCACATGTGTTTGCAACTTTCCATGCGAAGCTACTATTCAACTTCACAACTTCCACATAGGTTAATAACAAAAATTTTTTCCCTAATTGGGCGTTGGGTACTTAACTCAAGAAATGTTATTCATACGGTGAAAATGCATAGAACATAAAATGTGTGTTTTGATAAGATCTACAACGTTTATCTAAAACATTTTTAAAAATTTTCAATATTTGTTAAGATAAATATAAAAAAATCATCATTTTTATGGGATTTTCACCATGGTTTTCACCATGAAAATCAAATTTGCGCCAATTTTCACTATCATATCTGTAATCAGCATAAAAAATACAAAAAGTACGCATAGTTTCAAAATGATTGGAGATATGGACTTTTCGGAAGTTTATCCATAATTTACAAGTGTGTACAACGAGTCCGTCGTAAGTCTCAACGATCGGGATCGGTGAGATTCGAACGCGGTAGTAATCGACTCTCTTGGCGTACGCGGGTCGGGGACTGTGCGTGTTGATGGGTGACAGTCGCTGTAACGTATCAATCGGTCCGGCGCAATGGGGAACGCACAGATTTCGGCGCGCGGGTCTTTCGTCTGTCCACGGTGCCTCGCGTTTCGTTTATACGTTTCTGCTTTGGGTAACTGTAATTATAGTCCTCGTATCTCCGGAAATACGGGAGGCCACGTTGCGCTCAAGAATATTCGAGAGAAGCGAAGAGCGATCTATCGCTCCCTTTTTGTTCAGCGTGACGAGGAAAGGTTGCGGGGTGTCGACTGCCGGGAATATCCAAATTGCATGAATTTTTTTTAAATTAAAGGTTAAAATCTTAGCTTTAAAATGGTGTATATATTTTTTTTATTAGTGACATTAATGCAACAGGAAGCCCTTAAAAAGCATGTTTGAGATTTTAAAATTAGCCAAGTTTGGAAGTGTGCACGGCTTAGGATAATTTTTTTTTTCAAGCATGTAATATACATCAAATGAAAGCCTAATTCTTCCCCTTTAATTTAAGTGGTTGCTGATCGCTGTGCGATTTTTTTGACCGAGTTATCAAGGTTTGAAGAAAAAATGGTCATTTTGACTTTAGATTAAACAATAAATAATAAAGGTATATTTTTAAATTTAAAAAATTAGAGCTTTCGTACTTGCTACAAAAAAAGACTATTGATCATTTTTTACTTTAATATTGCTCGATCTTAAGCCTTCACATAATAATCATTTAAATTTTATAATTATATTATTAATTAATATATTTGATTTCATTATGTATGATAGTATGTATTAATCATATATATTTATACTTTTTAGAAAAAAGGAAGACAGGCCGAGCAGTGGGCAGAGCCAGAGCCCGCTGGTATGTGCAGCGAGATCGAGAAGGACAAAGAGGTCGAGGGGGACAAGCGGATCAATGTGGCTGAAGTTAAAATTTCATTAATATGTATTTTTACAAAAAATAAAAGTAAAATTTATAATATATATTTTATAACTATTTAATTTATTATCTTATGTATATAAAACATACACACAGAAAAATTTATACTACAAGTAAATATACTTGTCCTAAATATTTGGTAAATTTATATATCTGCAAATCTATCGTAAAAGTCATCATAAGCATCACATTTACTTAAAACATATTCTGGATTAATAACGAGTATATCTTAAACTATTATTAAGAAAATATTCTTAGCTGAAGAAAAATATTACTTAAACAAAATAAACTAAGTAATTGCTTTTCTCGTCTGTAGAATGAATATTTTTCTGTGTGTACCTACTCTCTATATTGTAAACATACATAGAGAAATATATTCATGTATTATTTCTATTGTTTCCAAGTTTCCAATTAACCAATGATAAAATTCGAATGTAATCTTCTCGAAGATGTTATACCATTTGATAAAAAATAGAATAGATGGAATTTTTCATTTCTTAAGACATCATGTAGAGCATGACACAATAATTTATTTTGAGATAAAACTTATTCTTCTGCTTGATTCTTTTTCAATTCTTCGTAGAATTTCTCCCTATACACGAATCTTTTGCATGTTTCGTCCACGTTCAGCGTCTTGGGGATGATTACGCTGCCTGTTTCGCATAATCGTTGTTTGTTGCATTGACCAAGAATGAACAACATATCACAATAATCAATGCTTGTATATTCCATTTAATGTTACAATATGAATATAGCGTTAATAACGCTATATTCAGACCTTAACGCTATATTAAGACGTTAAAATGGAGTATACAAACGGTGAATATTGCGATATGTTGCTCATTCTTGGTCAAAGCAACAATCAACCTGCCGTTGCTGCTAGACGATACGCTGAAATTTATCCGCATAGACGTCACCCAGATGCGAACGTAATTAAAAGAATAGAGACTCGATTACGCGAAACAGGCAGCATAATTAACCATCGCCCAGACGTTGCCTGGACGGATGCACGAAACGTACGAAGAGTTCGTGTAGAAGAAGAAATCATATAAAAAATACAGCAAGACCCTAGTAGAAGTATACGCTTCATCTCAGATAAAACAAACGTGAAACGCTCTATAGTACATAACGTCTTAAAAAGCGAAAATTTGCATCCATACCATTTTACACTGATACAACATTTTCATGAAGGTCGCTGAACGTCATCTCGAATTTTGGATAATTCATCAAAACGAAAAAGACAATACATTCTGTGCTCGAATTTTATTCTCCGATGAAACTTTATTTACTCGAGAGGGATTGTTCAATACACATAATATGCATTATTGGGCAGAAAAAATCCCTTCCTGATTAAAGAAAAAAGTTTCCAAGTTCGATGGAAGTTAAATATTTGGACCGGAATAGTTGGAAATGAAATAATTGGACCTTGTGTTCTTCCAAGTAGAGTAGGGGGTAGCAATTACGCAGATTTTTTAGAAAAAAATTTGCCAAATCTTTTAGAGGATTTGCCATTAAATATCCGTCGAACTATGTGGTTCCAACACGATGGAGCACCACCTCACAACAGTAGACGAGTTAGAAATAATTTGGACATTCAATTTCAAATTCTTGGATTGGTAGAAGTGGACCTGTCGTATGGCAAGCAAGATCCTTTGATCTGAACCTACTTGATTTCTTTTTTGTGGAGTTTTTTTAAAAAATTTTATTTATCAAAATCCAACGAAATCATTAGAAGAACTAGAAGAAAAGCTTCATTGTGCAGTAGGCAATATCACGCCGGAAATGCTGTAGTTTACACAACAAAGTCTCATCCACAGAGCCAATGCTTGCATACAAATAGCAGGCTTGCATTTTGAGCATATTTTGTAAATTTTAATCAGCCCTTTTCAAGACTGCAGTTACAAGCGCGCGCGCAACTCCCCCTCCCACACACACACACACGCACGCACGCACGCACGCACGCACGCACGCACACACGCGCACGCACACGCACACGCCGCACACGCACACGCACCACACGCACACGCACCACACGCACACGCACACACAGATATTTACATATATATATTGTGACGTAACAGGGTCCGTCACAAGGGCTCGCCTGACCGAACGGGGTCCGAAAAGAGATCGGAGTCGCTCCCGGGCGGAAGCGCGGTGATTCCCCTTAGGTGGCGTAATTTGGTCGCGTTGCGGCGCGTAATCCGCACGTCTCGTGTTTGTGGTTTCGCTTGTGGAAATTAATTTCAGAATACTTATGATTTTTCGATTCTGCAGGAAAGTTTAAAGACGACTGGAGTGGTGGCTCGCGCGTGTATGCTACTGTTCAAGGAAGAAAGGAACGGAGGAGCAGCGGAGTTGGCGAGACAATGGCGAGGGCGAAGGAAAGGCGAAGTGGCGAGGCGATGGAGAGTAGGAGCGGAGGAAGGCGGGACGGGGCGTAGGGCGAGGGCCTCTCCCTGAGCGACTGGTGTACCTTGGGAATCCCGGAGCACGGGCAAGTGGAGGGTCGTAGGCCGGAGGACGCTCCGGAGAGGCCCCACTGATAAAGAGCAAACCCGCCGCCGAGACGAGAAGGCGACGACTGAGTGGCGAGCTCTGGCCCGGCCAGCCGAGGAATTCGCGCAAGGAGAGGCGCCTGACAAGCGGCCAGCGAGACACACGGGCGTGTACGGACGAGTCAACGAACTTCAGAGATAACAGTTATCGACCGTCATTATCGACCGCCCTTATCGACCGCCCGGGATCCAAGGATGATAATCGATGGAAGATGCTAGGCGCTGGATGGCGCGGAAGCAAAGGAAGGGCCCAACGCTGCGCCGGGAGCGTCCCGACGATACTGTCGTGTGAGATGCCGCAACGTACGGACCGACTCCGATCGAGAGTGCCGCATCGCCCGAGCCGAGCCACGATATCGAGGAGCACGAGAGCGGACCGACGAGGACATCTTCGACGTATCCTGTAAGGCCACCACTCCAGCGCGTCGCGGGAAGTATCGAGATCGGGAGCGGCAGCCTCGGAATAGAGTCCCCTGGAAAGGAGGTAACGCTGTAAGCGAGCAACGGCCAAGGTCACCGGACCGGACGCCGAGCGATAGTTTCGCGGGGAGGCTTGCTGCCCCGGGCTCGTAGATCGTTGTCGGTTATGGGGAAATCGTTCGCAAAAAGGCGTCTCACGGGCAGTCATAATTCTCGCGTGTAAATTCGTTGGATATATTGTATTTCGAAACGTGCTCGTAGATTCACGCTATAGGTTCGTGCTCGGATACGCGTAATGACTGTGTTTTCGCGTGGGCGTTGTACAGACGTTCTCATATTTGCGTGTTATAGAAAGTCATGATTTCGTGTCTTAATTCTTGTAAATTCGTAATTACGTCGTCGTTGTATCTCTAACTGCGTATCTTCGTTCTCGTCGCTTTAGTCCCGCGGTATAATTTGGTATCGGGAGTCGAGTTGTAAATTTGCTCATATATTCGCGTTATGAGTCTGATTATAATAAGTAACGTAATAGCGTTGTCAGTCCGTTAGAAGATCCGCGTTAGAATTCCGTTAATGTTTTCGGATTGTATTTCCGTTGAGACTTTCGTGCGGAAGATTTAGTATTGTATTTGCATTGCGTCGGCGTTATCCACCTTGCGTGATCGGCGAGAACATATTCAGATAGTTCCTTATGTTTCTTTTTGTTTGTTGAAAATATATTTCTCTCTCTTCGTTACAATCGAGATGCTGGTTATTTGCGACACGTTAGCCTCTCCCGATTTCCCCGATTCCCCGTTCATTTATTGAAAGTAGCGACTAATATCGTATTGTGTGGCACGGGAATTCGTGCCTGGCGCCCAATTTCGGACTTGCGGAATCTTGCGTGTTATGACTTTCGACAATCTCTTCGCTTAAATTCGATCTAAATCTGGACAGACTTCCGCGGGGTCAGGCGGACCCGTGGAAATACATGTCGCAATATATATATATATATATATATATATATAAGATACATAATAAATAAATAATTAAAATGTGCGATTCATCCAAGAAAAAATGTAACCCAAGCTTTGTAGAAACTTACAGATGATCGATATAAGACTTGGATACAAAAAGTTCCGTGTGATCATAATTCTTTTCATTGCACTATATGCAATAAAGATTTTTCTTGTAATACGCGCATTTCAAGACATGCGGATTCCGCTTGTCACAAAAATAATGTTAAAGAAAACACTTCTTTTGTAGCAAATAATAATAATACAAATTTAAAGAAAAATACTTATGGAACACATAAATTTCGACAGCAATGATTAGATATTGAGCAGTTTCAACCATGGTTACGCGAAGTATTACATGATGAAAAATTATGTTTTTACTCTTACTGTGAGAAATCTTTCACAATTAATTTATCTCATATTTATCGTCATGCAGAATCCGTTACGCATTGTATAATTGCTAGACCAAAAAATCTAGAAAGAAAAGAAACTAACGAAGATGTTAATATAACTGAAAAGTCACTTCTGTCATTTTGATAACCAAAAGAAAACAGCAGAAATTAACTTTGCTGCATTTGTTGCTGAAAAAAACGTTTCGTATCAAACTGCAGAAGAAAATTTCGCATTATTCAGAAATATAGGCAATGACTCTAAAATATTGCAAAGCATAAGTATGAGTCGAAAAACATGCCAAAAAATTATTTCAAACGTGTTATGTCCGGTTGAAACGGATCGTCTAGTCGAAATTATTAAAAATAATAAATTTTCTATTTTTATTGATGAAACCTCAGACATTTCTAATCAGAAATGAATGACGTTCATTACACGATTTGTTGATCCTACAACATTAGATGTCCGCTCACAATTAATCAAATTAATTGATATCGATGCAAGAAATAGTAGCGCGGATAAATTATTTGAAGCATTTACTAATGAAATGTTAAAACTACAAATTCCATTTTTAAATATTGTTTTGTCATGTGATAATGTGTTATGACGTAAATATTCATCATTTAAGAAAAAGCTCGAAGAAAAATGTAAAAATTTATTAACATTACCATGCCCATGCCATTCCGTTGCGTTAATTGCACATACTGCATGTGATAAAATTCCAAATTATTGTGAGGAATTTGTAAAAAAAATTACAAAATATATTAATATAATAATAGTTTTTTAACTCTACTAGTAGTAGTTTATTTCATGATCCCTTTCGGGGTATATAGGAACTCCCGATCCCTTTACTATGTTCATCTCTCCTTTTCCTTCGCACCTCCGCATTCTCTCTCTCCTTCTCTCTCTCTCCATCTCTCATCACTCTCTCACCCCTCTCATCCTTTGCTCCCTTACACCTACTTTCGCCTTTGCATTTACATAATCCTTTCCCCTTTCCCCATCCGACCTGACCTTCGCTGGCCATTACATTCTAAGATCCCTCTCCCTCCCTGCGTTTCCACCCCTCATCTTTCCTCTTTCACTCCTGCTCTCCCTCCCCTTCCTCCCATCTCATCTCCTCTTTATTCCATTTCCATTTCCTTCCTTCCACCCATATCTCCCTATTTATCACCCTAACCCTTTTCCCTTTCGCTCTCTCTTTTCTCGCCACCTCTACCATTCTCCATCTCATCCTCCTTTCCTTCATTGTCAAGTCCTCATCTACTCCCGCCCCCATTTCCTCTTTATCTCCCATCCCTTACCTAGTAATTTCTCCTTGTCCACCTCCCTTTTTATTTCCGCAATTAGCACCCACGTTCCTTCTTCTCCCTTCCTTTCCTCTACTTCTCCAAAATCCTCTCTCCTCAACGCTGCCTCAGTCAACGCCTTCATGTAAAGTCTCCTTTCCTCTCTATCCTCACCCTTCCTCTCCACACCACATTTCTCTTTCTTCTTCTTCTTTCTTCCTCTCCCCTCTCCGCCCTCTTCCTCGCCTCTCCTTCTTCCAACCTTTTCCGGATCCTTTCCTCCATCTTCTTCTTTTCCACTTCTTTCTTCCTCCGTTCTCTCGCTCTCTCCTCTTCTTCCTCTTCCATCAGTCTCCACCATTTCACCATCCTTTCCTCCGCCCTTTCCTCTTCCCATGCCGTCCTCTCTGCTCCCTCCCTTCTTTCACCTATCACCTCCCATCTCCTGCTTCCTGCTCTTCCTTCTTCTTCTGCCTCCCCTACTGCTTTCTCCTCTTTTCTCCTCTTGACTTCTCCCTTCTTCTTGTCCTCCAATTCCTTCTCTCGTCCGCCCTTTTTTCTTCTCATCTCCGTCCACTCCTCTTTATCCGATCTCCTCTCCTTCTCCTCTCCTTCCCCCCTATTTGCTTGCTTCTCCACTTCCTCCGTGTCCTCTCCTTATCCACCTCTCTCACCTTTCTCCCACTCTCTCTGTCTGTTCTCCGTGCGACTGTCCTTCCTCTTCTCTCTTCTCGCCCGTAACCGCCGCCTTCTCCTCTCCTCGTCCCCTCATCTCCTCCAAGTGTTCCCTTATCACCTTCAGCTCCCACCTGCACTCCATCACCTCCTCCTTTATTCCTTTCACCTCTCCTTCCAATCTCCTCCACTCTTCCACCCCTACCGCCACTTTCTTCATTTCGACCTTGCCTTTACACTTCTCACCGATCTTTCTCACGTGCTTTCTAACCTGCACCTCCTGTATCCTCTGCTATCGATTTATCGATTTATCGATTTATTGACCATACCTTCGATCGGTATCTCTCTCACCTTCACCCGTTACCTCCCTCTTCTGCGCCATCTGCGTCCGCCTTCTCTATTCGCCCGTGCTCTGTCTGAACTACCGCCAGGCCCTTTCCACTCTCTCTGCCTCTCCGCCGTTTCTTTCACCTTTCCTTCCAATCTCCTCCACTCTTCCACCCCTACCGCCACTTTCTTCATTTCGACCTTGCCTTCACACTTCTCACCGATCTTTCTCACGTGCTTTCTAACCTGCTCCTCCTGCATCCTCTGATATCGATTTATCGATTCATCGACCACTCCTTCGATCGGTATCTTTCGCACCCACTGAAATATAATAATACTGGAACGCGCACGGCTATGCAATCCTTTGTTAGAAAGTGATCCGACAAAGAGCGTCTTAAGTGGTATCTTTATCTTTGTTTACGGTGTATTGCGCATGCGTCGTAGACAGTAGTGGGAATGGTACAGTCTCGAGAAAAGTTTAGGACCTTAGCAGACCAGCTGTAACTAGTCAAGATATTGGTTGCGTTCAGCAGAGAAAGCTGCTGTGCAACTGTTGCAAAAATCGTGAATCTGATTGACGTATGCTCTTAATCTTGGTAAAATCTAAGAGTATATACCAATGAAATTCGCGAATTTTACAATAGTAGCAAAGCAGCTTTTTCTGCTAAACGCAGCCAATATTTTGTGTTCTAGCAAAATAGTTGATTTATAATTTAAAAATTGATTTGTAAAAAGACAATGTTTTGTGTTCTAAATTTTTGTCTTAAAATATTGCACAATAACTATGTTACGTCTGAAACCTTAAACTTCAACAAAGATTTAGAACATAAAACATGATTTTGAAATTACAAGTCAGCTATTCTACCAAAGGCCTAAGTTTTTGTATCAAATAACACGCATTACTGTGTTGTGTCTCAGTTTAGAAATACTATTAAAATGGTGAAGTGCTGTTCTGTCAACAGGTGTAAACAAATGTGGAGGCCAGACCTTGACATTTCATTTTTCAAGTAATTAAATTTAATTCAGTTTATGCATGACTTCTATTTTCTGAAAATTTGAAAAATAAAATACATTTTATTTAAATTTTAGTTTTCCACATAACAATGAAAATCTACTCAATGAGTGGTTACGTGTTATATCCAAAACTCAAGTTACTAAATATTCATGGATATGTAGTAAACATTTTCAAGAATCAGAGTACGAACTAATTGGTAATAAACGAAAGCTGAAAAGAAATGCAGTTCCCAGTCTTTTTCTTAGCAATTCAACAGAAAGTGTAAGTAACTAGATTATTTTTAAAAAATGGAAAATAGATGTAATAAATATTAATAATTGTATGTGAGCAAATTGTTATAGGCAACAAAATTGGCAATAAAAAGTATACAAAATTATAGTGGATGCCAAGCAGTATCTTTAAGAGACATCAGCAATTTCTCTAGTATCCAAGAAAATATATTAAGACATGAAACTACATTATATTTAGAGAACTTAATTGTAGAAGCTCTTTTACCAAAGATAAGAGATCAAGAAATACTTGTGATTCCTGAAACTAAGGTAAATTAAAATTTATTAATGGAAAAATTATGGACAATAAATTAAAATGTAATTAGATTTTTGTTTGTTCTTTTATATTTAATAATTATAGGATAAAGAAACACACATTTCTCCACGAAGATTAAAACCGTCTAAACGTGAAAATGAATTAACGAATGAAAACAAATATCTGAAGACTAAATTACGTCGTCTAGAAGTCAAATTATCAAATGTGAAAGAAGTAATGAACCACCTTAAAAAGGAAGGTAAATCATCTGATGAGTTAGAGGATATGTTATTGAAACATTTTTCTGGCCTTAATTTGGAAATTTTGAAGAATGAGCTTGAAATGCGATAAAAAACGTAACAAATGTTATTCTGATAAAATTAAGGAATTTGTATCAACACTATACTTTTATTCTCCGAAAGCATATAATTTTTTGCGTTCTTATTTGAATCTTCCTCATGAGACAACATCGAGAAGATGGGTTGTAGAATTTTCTTGTAAAGCAGGCTTTCTTGATGCTGTTTTTGAATTTTTACAAAACGAAAGTAAAAATTTTACTTATTTGAAAGATGTAACTTTAATTTTTGACTCAATGTCAATTAAATCTCATGTAGCAGTAAGTAAAAATGATGAAGATAGCACATTTAAAGGATACGTAGATTACGGATCTGCTGGAAAAGAATTAAATTTAATATATGATCAAACAGATTTGGCTACAGAAGTTTTAGTGTTTCAAGTAGTTTCTTATAGCACCAAATTCAAAATTCCTATTGCACATTTTTTTGTGAACAAGATTTCAAGAGATAATCAATCTAAATTAATTAATGAAGCTGTCAAGAAATTGTACAACATTAATATTATAGTACTTGCGATGGAACTTTTGTGAATTTTGCAACCCTCGAAGATTTAGGTTTTTGTTTTCAACCTGAAAAAATGAAAACTTATATAGAACATCCGTGCAAGAAATGTAATATATATGCAATTTTTGACGCATGTCATATGATTAAATTGGCTAGGAACGTATTTGCAGAAAAACAATTGTATTTTGAAAATGGAAATATTTTTTTTCAATATGTTAAAAATCTTTACTGTTTACAAGAAGAGATTGGCCTAAAATTTGCAAATCGTTTATCTTGTACTCATATTTATTTTAAAAACAAAAAATGAAAGTCTGTTTGGCAACGCAAACAATCAGTAGCAGAGTAGCCGACGCAATCGATTATTTGAGAGCTGATAAACAATATCAATTTCTTAATAGTGAAGCAACCACTCAATTTATACGAGTGTTTGATAAATTGTTTGATTTATTAAATAGCTGAAGTGCTTACAGCACAGGATTTAAATCACCCCTTTCTTTATCAAATTTTCATTATTGGAATAATGTTCTAAACGAATCTGAGATATATATACGAAGTCTTATGTGTGAAGGTACATCGATTTTAAACCATCGAAGAAAAGTATTTGCATTAGGATTTTTAATCGATATTAAAAGTATTCGTGAATTAGCGTTGGAACTTTTGTGTAATATAGAAAATCCCTTAAAGTATTTTCTTACATATAAAACCTCCCAAGATCACTTAGAATTATTTTTATTTTGCTGTCTTCGATCACGCTGTGGTTTTAATAATAATCCAGATTTCCACCAAGTTTTATGGGCAATAACGTCGTCTTCTTTATAAGAGTTCTGTTCGTCCGAGTCTAAACGCTAATTGTCTATCAGATGATTTTCAGTCTTCACCTATTCTCGAATTTCGATCACGCAAAAGAGCAATTTGTGAAAATAACGAAAATATTTCCAAAAATAATTCCTCAGATGATGAATTATTCGATTTTCTTAATAATATTAATTTGTCATATTATCAGGAGAATATTCTTTATTACATTACCGGTAATATCACTTCACAATTTGTGAAAAAGTGTAATTGTTCTAACTGTCTTGATATTGTACTTTTACAAGCTCATGATCACAATTATACTGTAAATTCAAGCAATCGTGCGTCCTTTTTAACTTTTGTTAACAGAGGAAAACTTTGTTTTCCGTCCGATATTGCTTATGAAATTGTCAAATTCGGTGAAAAAGCATTCAAAGCACAATTAAACATTGGTTTTATGGGATCGATCAATTTCAAAGAGAGAATGATTGCTGAAACTGTAAAACATTTCACAGTAAAAATCCATACAGTTTTTCAACCTTCACATCCGATTGTAGACACATCAAATCCATGTAATGAGTTACATGAAATAAAAATTATTAAATTTATAATAGGCTACTATGCAAAAATAAGATTAAATGCATTTGCGAAAACAAAAACTTTGGAATATTTGGGTAGAAAAGCAACAATGCGTCAAAAATTGCATAAAACGATCCTATTTTATCATGTATAAATTTTTACAAAATTAATCTTAACAAATAACCTTTATTTTATTTCATTTTATCTACTTACAAAATCTATAATTTTATAACTGTATGCATTGTACTTTATGCATGTTTTTTGGATATTTGATTTTGATACATGAATGCTTATAGTTCTTTGATTTATAAGGTTTGATTCTTTCTTTCTTATACTTTCGGTACTTTTAGATTTCTTTCTATATACTTTATTCTAAATACTTACTTATTATACTTTCTATACTTATGCTTTTGGATTTCTTTTTACTTATGCTTTGCTATTAATTTAATTAAATTATTATATTATATTAATTAAATAATATATAATATTAATTAATATATAAATATTTTTAGGTCCAAAAAGCAAGTATGCTTCAAACTTAATCTGATACTTTATTAATTAATGATTAATAATTTTAATTGTACTCATTATTAATATAATAATTATAATCGTTTTTATTTTGTTTATAATATATACAAATGTATATATATTATATATGTGATTATATATGTGATAACCTATATGTGATTAAAGAAATATTTTATGTATAATAAATGTGTCATGTTTACGGGTTTTTTATTATTTCTTTCTTTAAAAAAAAATAAATTTGCTAACTATAATTTTAGAAATAAATTTTTAATATTTTTAAATTCTTAATTAAAGGATTAATATTTTTTGCTATACACTGTTATTTTAATTAGAAATAAAATATTCCACTAAACTTCTTTTAATTAAATATTATCTTTTATAATTTTTAATTATATTTTTATAAAATAATTTATAAATAAATAATTTATAAAAAATAAAATATAAAATAACCATTAGTAAGCAATTTTTTCTATTTTATACATGTAATTATTCATTAACCAAGAATAGTACCAAAATTATTAATCGCAAAATCTTTAAGTTATTTACAATTTTGTTATATATTTTGTTATTAATATAAACGGTTATTATTTATAAATAAAAAAAATAGTCACTACCAACATTATTAAAGATTTAAAAAATCCTTTTATTTAACCTAATTATGGCTACGGTCCACTTGACGCTAGAAATGCTTCGAAGCATTTTTCTTTCTTTTCTTTTTACTAAAGATAGAAGAAGAAGAACGCTTTGAAGCATTTGAAGCGTCAAGTGGACCGCAGCCTATATGTGTGTGTGTGCGTGCGTGCGTGCGTGCGTGCGTGCGTGCATGCGTGTGTGTATATATATATGTATGTATATAAGAATGAAACTTTTGACGAGATTGTACTAGAAAGAGATAGAAATACGACTTAGAACCCTCTTTATCGGATCGCGACACTAGCGCCCTTTCCACTCTCTCTGCCTCTCCGCCGTTTCTGCCATGTCATCATTTTTCTTCCTCTCTGCCTTGCTCCATTTCAACTCCTCTCCTTAACTCTCCTCCTTACTCCCTCACCTTCCCTCCAATCACTCTTCTTCTACTCCATCTCTTCCACCTTTCCTTCACTCTCACTCTCCTCCATTCACTTCCTATCCTCCACAAAGTCTCCTTTTATCACCCACTCACTTTCCGTCCAACCTTCTCCTCCGCCATCTTTCGAGAGTCCAAATTTTTGTTTAACTCTTTTAATGTATTTTTTCAAAGTGTGGAAACAAGAATTCAATTCTTGCAACCAAATCACTTCAGTTCCTAACGATAATTTGTGAACATTTTATAAAACCAGAATTTTTAAAAAATATTTTAAGTAATAACTTTGACTTTTCTAATAAAGAAAATCTAAAATCTTTAAATGAAATAAACTTAGAACCTGACTGTGAGAAATATCTGAATCAATTAGTTATACAAGAACATATAAAAATAGCAAATATAAGAGGTAATTGTTCACAATTTTACATAACGACTGCTCAAGATATTTATAAAAGATTACAGATAAATTTTTATCAAAATTATAAGTTTTTGATTTAGAAACAGCTTTATGCGATATTAATAGAGAAACTTCATTTAATGATGTTTCTTTTGTTGCTCAAATCTTTAGCGGGTTTGACGACAATGGTTTAAGAAAAGAATGGTTCTCTTTACATCCCGAGTTAACAGAAACTGAAAAAGATAATCTTGCAATACTAAATTTTGGTGAAATGTGGAAACAAATTTTTCAACATACTCATCAATATCTCAATTTGAAGTCTCTTTTAAATGCTATCAGATCGCTGCCAAATTCGAATGCTGATGCAGAAAGAATCTTTTCCTTTTTACCAGATTTAAAAACAAAAAAACAAAATGCCCTTTGGGCACTACCAGTATCAATGCTTCTTGTGTGATTAGATCAGCATTAAAAGCGAGAAGGGAAACTGCAACAGACATAAAAGTTACTGACAAGCACTTCTCTTTAATGTCAACGGACAATTTATATTCTGCATGTCCCAAAAAACGAAAGTCATTTAACACTATATGCCGCAGATGATAATGAAATCACTAGTCCTTCCACATCTAATGTGTAATAGACTATAATAGACTATAATAAACAATTTAAAATTTATTTTGTGTTAAAGTAGCTGTCAGGCACATTACAACAGTGCTGGACATCATATTTATAAAAAATAGATATGTTAAAATAGCTATCGGATACATTGTTGGACATCTATAAAAAATGTGGTATAATAGGGCTACAGGCGAAGGTCCACGTAAAAAACCTAACGCACTATTAGTGGCACCTCCTGAGTAGTGTGGGAGACCACGTAATAATTAATATTTAATTTAAAATTAATTAAAATATAATTAATTTAAATTAATATTTAATAATTATACCTAATACTTAATATTGATTGATTAATTAATACTTATTGTTAATATGTAATGGTTAGAAATTAATACTTCAAGAAGCGTATTACAATTTCAATAATAGTTATTTACAAAAAATATATAACATTGATATTATAATATAAAATGTCAATATTATGCATTTGTATTATCGACGGCAGATTTAAATGCAGACCTAAATAAATATTATTGATAAAATCTATTACACAGAAAACCTTTTTTTTATACTTCGGTTCGATTATCTATTTGACGACAAACGAAAAGTTTTATTTTCTTTAATTATATGTCCATTTGATACGTGCGAGTTAATTACTTATCGCTCGACTTACTTGATGACGCACAAATACATTAATATCCTGAGTTTTCTCCTTCGGGATATTCTATTTTTTTATCTATTATTATGCAAAAAGTGTTCCCTATATTTTTTTGAGTAGTGTATATAACATTGATATTGTAATATAAAATGTCAATATTATGCATTTGTATTATGAGTATTAAATGAGTTGACGACATAAAAAGAAACTTAAAATTTTTAAGAATTATACATATATTATTTCTTTATTATTTATACATAACATTATTTGTAATAGTATGAATCATATTGCAGGAACAATTATTACTTGTTAAATAAATATTTTACATTAAATATATAGAAAAATTAATAAAAAAAGTATTAATTTAATAAATTCAGTGACAGACGAGCATTCTTAAAAAATATATGTGTGAAATAATAAATCTGTAAATCTAAAAAAGGCATTTAAAGCATTCGCGCGCTATCTACGTGGCTGCCTTGGATAGAAAGAGATGGAACATATATGTTTGATCGTCTCTAATATCCGACGCAGAGTCGAGCGCGGAGCGCACATGGACACGGCGCGTGCTTGTAATTGTTTTCCCCAAGAGCACCGTGGTACTAGCGGCCGAAAACTTGCAGCACTGGGTATTACTGCAATGCAGTAATATTACAATATTGAAGTAATATTACATGTAATATGTCAGTAATATAACAGAAATATTGCAGCAATATTAAATGTCCGCGAAAATTCATCGCTGAAATTGTTCGATACTTTGAAATTGCTGTGCTTGTTATCATGCGCTCACCTCGAGTTTCCTCGCAGAGCACATAGTCGTCGCCACTCGGGGGCACTCGGGCCCTCTCTCGGCTCGCCGATTTCTTCGGTTGGTAGCGCGCACGAGACGCCCGCCAGATTTTTCATTACGCCATAAGATCGTTGCCGGTTACGACGCGCTCGCGACTCGTCTCGACGAGCACACTCACATTCGCGCGAGTTAAGTGCATAAGTTAATTGTACGGACCCTCGCTGGACGGCAAATAAAGTACATCAACATAAAGAAAAGGCTTAGTTTCTCGCCCATACCCGATCCCGGAACTCACGAGAATCAACGCGTGGAATTCGCCATGTATTATTTATGCAGGGTGATGGTGAATATAAGGTGAGGAAAGGTCTCTCGATCTTCACGAACACAGCGTTATATTTTTATTCGTAGAGTCTATTGCGTACACTTATTGCGCGTGCCTTTCGTCTCACCGTCCATATAGTAACTGTCGCTTACATTAGCGCGATCTCGCGTCTCGACTACGCACCCAGCGCCGCATCGCTCCAAAGAATTAGGCGCGTACAAATAAAAAATCCAAATCGAGTTTCTCACATCCTCCCACCTTGAGTCCTTGACTCAACATGTTTGCGTTATTTATAGTCGCTCGGATATGAGATGGAACGCGTAATATGAAATATTATAGAAAATGAAAAACGCATTAGATACATGAAATGAAATAAGATACATAAGATACAAGAAATACATGACATCCAATTTATCTATAATAGTCGGGTTTCTTAATAATACGTCCGCTTCGAGTTTTTTCGATCTCTTTTGTGTTACAATCAGTCTTAGGTTCGCAATTCTTTTCGCTAATATTATCAGAAACAGACAGTTCGTTTATTTATGTATGTGAAGTTTCCAACGTTGTTGTGCAACGACTTTTGGAAAATTCACAATTTTGGGATTACACATCCAATTCTTTATATCCAGGAGTTTTATCACAAAATAGAATGACTCACGAAGTTTCAAGTCAATAGAGTCACCGGAACTCACCCTTATCAGAAGGGATGAAATTTAAAAAATTGCATAACTCCCGTGATTTTCGGATTCTTCCCTCAATGTTCTATATATAAATCTTTTATTACAAAACGAAACGACTCACGAAATTACAAGACAATAGAGTCGCCGGAACTCACCCTTACCAGAAGGGATGAAATAAAGAAAATTGCATAACTCCCATGATTTTCGGATTCTCTCCCCAATTTTCTATATTTAAATCTTTTATTACGAAACAAAACGACTCACGAAGTTACAAGACAATAGAGTCGCCGGAACTCACCCTTACCAGAAGGGATGAATTTTAAAAAATTCCATAACTTCCGTGATTTTCGGATTCTCCCCCCAATTTTCTATATTTAAATCTTCTATTAAGAAATAAAACGACTCACGAAGTTACAAGACAATAGAGTCGCCGGAGCTCACCCTTACCAGAAGGGATGAATTTTAAAAAATTGCATAACTCCCGTGATTTTCGGATTCTCCCCCCAATTTTCTATATTTAAATCTTTTATTACGAAACGAAACGATTCACGAAGTTACAAGACAATGGAGTCGCCGGAACTCACCCTTACCAGAAGGGATGAAATAAAGAAAATTGCATAACTCCCATGATTTTCGGATTCTCCCCCCAATGTTCTATATTTAAATCTTTTATTACGAAACGAAACGACTCACGAAGTTACAAGACAATAGAGTCGCCGGAACTCACCCTTACCAGAAGGGATGAAATTTAAAAAATTCCATAACTTCCGTGATTTTTGGATTCTCCCTTCAATTTTCTATATTTAAATCTTCTATTAAGAAATAAAACGACTCACGAAGTTACAAGACAATGGAGTCGCCGGAACTCACCCTTATCAGAAGGGCTGAAATAAAAAAAATTGCATAACTTTCGTGATTTTCGGATAAAATAAATTATTACATAAAGTTATCACTATATAATTTGATTAATGAGTAATTATAAAGTATTAAACTATAATTTCGATGGCGTTTTATTTATTTATTTGTACACAGAATATATAAATTATAAGATATAAGAATAATAAAAAATATAAAATAATAATGATTATGAGTGTTTCATGTATAATTGAAAAAGTTGTCTTTAAAATTTTTAAAGAAAAAAAAACAAAGGGGAGTCCACGACGTGATACCAATTGATTTCAATGAAACTCATTGTATCGATAGGTATTCACGTCAAACAGTATAGGGTAAAAGGATAGGACGCGCTTCTCAAGAATTCGCGAGAAAATCGAAATTGAAAAATCTTAACTTATTATAAGCTAGTGCAATAGATTATTTTATCGAAGCGTCTGTAGCGGTGCGGCAATGCGCTAGACTCGTAACTCTTCGAGGTTAAGTTGGTTGCGGGTTCAAATCTCGACAAATAATTTTTTTTCAATTTTTTTTAAATACAACTTTCTTGAATAATATATAATTGCACAAAAGAAATGTGTATTACGTATTATATTTTATTTAATTTATTATTGCAAAAAATTTATTTTTCTTGGCCTAGAAAATTCGTTTATCGAATAGCTGTATGGTAGAAATATATATATATATTTTTTTATTATATATTTTATATATATATATATATATATATATATATATATTTATTTATTTCTACCATACAGCTATTCGACAAACGAATTTTCTAGGCAAAGAAAAATAAATTTTTTGTACAATATACAATAAATAAAATATAATACGTAATACACCGTTATTTTGTGTAATTATATATTATTTTAAAAAGTTGTATTTAACAAAAAATTGAAAAAAATTATTCGTTGAGATTCGAACCTACAACCTACATAACCTCAACAAGTTACAAGTTTGGCGCGCTGCGACCGCTTCGATAAAATAATCTATTGCACTAGCTTCTATACGAGTCAACAAGATTTTAAATCTTGATTTTCTCGCGAATGCTTGAGAAGTGCATCCTATCCATTTACCCTATAATGTTTGACGTGAATACCTATCTATACAATGAGTTTCATTGAAATCGATTGGTATCACGTCGTGGACTTTCTTTGTGAGAGTGGCGAGAGGCGGTATCATCGAGCGACGGTAGGCGAGCGGCAAGAGGCTCGCTGGTTGCTACTCGTCCCGCGCCTCTCGCCGCTCGCCAACCGTCGCTCGATGATACCGCCTCTCGCCGTTTTCAGTCGCTTGCCGCGTCCTACTTACGACTTTCCGCGCGCTTATTCGCTTAGGCACTATTATTAATAACTTAATAACTATTGCGAATTTTGTAAAATGGTATATGACTTGTCTTCTCGATTTGACTCGATCTACTACCAACTTTCGTGTATTTATATTTCGAACACCCTCTATACCATCAGCTCTACTCGAAGGCTACGTAATTTTCACGGACCGTGGATAAACCCAAAACGTCGCGTCACATTAGTACTATGAATCATAAAATAAAGAGTGTTAAAAATTAAAGGATAGACATAAGGCGTGACCTTGCGTATCTGAAAAGAACGTTAAATGCGGAACATTTTCATACTAATATGAAGCACTTAATTTTTTAATATAGCTTTACTATTGGTTAAGTTGAAAAAATAAATTTTAACATTTTTTATTTTTGTATTTATTTTTGTAGATTTATTATGTTATATATATAGTGTGTGCGTGGGTGTGGGTGTGGGTGTGGGTGTGGGTGTGGGTGTGGGTATGGGTGTGTGTGTGTGTGTGTGTGTGTGTGTGTGTGTGTGTGTGTGTGTGTGTGTGTGTGTGTGTGTATTTTACTAATATTAATTATTGATAATGTACACGTTTCCTTTATAGATATGATTGTAGATTGGTCCTCGCCCGTAACCTCTTCCTCGTCCGCGTCCGCGTTCTCGTTCACGTCCTCGTCCTCGTCCTCGTCCTCATCCTAGGGCTCCTCTTCCTCCACTTTCTCCTTCCCGCCGAAACCAAGGACTCATTCGTCCTGTCCCTTGTTCTTTATTTTCTTGTGAAATGTTAAGTCTGTCTAATCTGCGTTGCATGTTTCGGATCCGGGGATCGTGATGAGCAGCAAACATGTTTCTTAGTTGTTGCAATTCATTATACATCTCTCGTATGTTTGGTAATTGAGACTAAAGAAAGGAAACAGACGAATTTTAGTTGTATATATTTTGTTACATATTGATATTACTTATTAGTAGAAGTGTATCTTTCTACATGCTTCCACGTTGGAAAGAAAAATACATGTATATTCTGAATTAGTACAATATCAGGCGTTTGATATCGTGTATACGCGTGTTTGTTTTGTCACTCAGAGTTAATATTTATTTAAATAATAAATTTTAATAATGATATAAACTTCTTATATGTTACCTCGACATATTGCTGTGCTGCTTCTGGTTCCCGCGATAATATTGCAGACGCTTTTCCATTTGGCGATCTGTACTCATGTTGAACCTGCGTACTATGTTTCTTATCTCTGTCCTAATCTCGCTGATCCTTATTCTCGCTTTCTTAGACATCATTTCTGCCTTGATCATCTGCCTGGTTTTCCATCTTAGAAGACTTCTTCGGCTACGCACTTGTCCGCTTAGACTTCGAAGATAGACTGCGCGTTCTTAAGGTCTAGCTTGCGTCCAGACCAAAGGATAGAGGTAGTCTGTAAGTCTTGCACTTTCTCTCGCATATTACAAAGAGTGGGGAGGAGTACGCAGGGGAATCGCTATGGAAACGCATAGCAATTTCTTCTCTTCGCATTCCCCCCCCCCCTCCACCCCTCGCGTGTTAGAAAGAGACTTACAACGACTTACGCTATTGCCCTCTCTTTCTAGTGTTGACGAAGGTCACGTAGCCTATCTTTTAATCCTGTAAGTGGTACCAAATATCGAGCCGGAAACTATATGAAAAGAAACGATGTTTCCTGGAATTTTGCCTGGGTCGACTCGACTCAGGTCAAAATTCCAATCGTTTTTGCCTTGAAACCAAGGAAGAGGGCGAATCCTACTCCTAATCTTAAGAAATTGTACTCTGAAGGAGAACCCTTAGGTAAAATTTCAAACTGTCAGTTCGCAGCTAGCCACATGCTATCCTGGTGAGCACATGAAGTAAGCGTTGGATCTTTTCGATTCACGTTTACAGGAATGTGTTACCGAAAAAACGTTTAGAGGAATCGGATTAAGAGAAGCTCGTACAGAAATGGAATCTTACGTGCGTGATTACCGACTCAGGATCTGACATCCCTAAGCGTTGTCGCAAATCGAATTCATCGTCGACTCAGGGCAACAAGCCCCCAGGCGTTATCGCGATTGAATATATTTGTCGACACATACATAGTCGATAATTCACAACAGTGAAAGTTGTATAATATTTAATAAAAACGAAACGAAACCACGGTGTAGATTTGTAAAAGATTCCCCGCTGTACACAGAACACTGATGTTGTTCTTATATAGCTGCGGAAATCATTTGACGAGCCGCGATTGCGGACCGTGAATCGAAATCAAAACGAGGTACGCAATATATAATGTGACACGAGCTTTACGAAAGTGGCGCGACAAAATCGGTTAATGCTTTGCGGCAAAAGTTTCCGCTTTCGCGTCATTTTTTGTGTCGTTTCTTCCACGTATATAGGAAGTATACACACATGTGCATGCACCATGCATAAAGAGAAACGGAAGAATAGAGCGATTAAAAGATAGAAAGATGGAGATAGAGATAAAAATCTCTAGTTAAAAAACAGATAAAAGAGAAAGATAGAAGAAATACAGAAGGGGAGGAGAAGGGAAAAATGTAAAAATTAAAGTCAGTTAGAAACATTAGTATGCAATATTACTATTTTTTATTAGTTGAACCATTTTTGCAAATGCAGATTATGCATATTTTTCTTACAATTGTAGATTGCTGTTATTTTTCTAATATAAGTGAAGTTAATTTATTAAGTTATCTATCTAAACAAATTATTTTTTCAAGAAATTTTTTAAGTATTTTTAAGAATTACAATTTTTAATAAAACATTTTTATTAAATTTTGCAGAAATATCCTTATACAGGGTGTTTGGTTTAAGGTTGCCAAAACGATAACTGGAGGTAGATTGGGTTAAACCGAGAAGAAAAGTTTTGTACTATTTTGCAATATTTCTATTAGTTATCGAGCAATTAATTAAAATGTTAGAGCGAATGAGCGCTTGGATTGAACGCGGTGAGCGGTATATGGCGAAGAGAGATGAAATGGGTGAAGTCAGCGAGCGACGGTTGGCAAACGTCACGCGGAGAGCGGGTGGTGACGGAAGACACAAGTCTTGTCTCGCGTCGACCACCGCTCGTCGCGTGCCGCTTGCCTGCCGTCGCTCGCTTACTCCACCTCTTCTCGCCATATACTGCTTGCCACGTTCAATCCAAGCGCTCATTCGCTCCATTATTTTAATTAATTCCTGGATAATTAATAGGAATATTGTAAAATAGTACATAACTTTTCTTCTCGGTTTGACCCAATCTACCTCCAGTTTTCGGATTGGCAACCTTAAATCAGACACCCTGCATAAAGATATTAAAAATGAAAAGAATTTTGTTATTAATTACATTTATTAATTAATATGGAAATGGATATACGGGTGGATGATAGGAATTGTAGTACTGCAATATAAATAATACAAAATATATAATTTATGATTTTTAATAAAATATAATTATTTTTTTTATAATACATTTTTCTGCAGTTATTTGAGTTACAATTGGTTAGATGTAACATTAGTGCAAAATTGTTGTGTTACAAAGAAAATTTATTCTATAATTTTTAGCCTTATCTACAAATATTACATAACAACTTATAAATGTTTAATTGATTCTTTTTCCTATATTCTAGTAATAAGATGTATTCTTTTTTTTTCTTTTTTTTTCCTATGCGGAGGAGGTGGGAATGATTTAATCAGACCCCTTTCGAGGTACTGTGGGACTCCCCAGGTCTGGTGGATGAGAGCTAGTCTCTCATCCCCCGCGTGACGGACCCGGTATACCCACTAAAACCACCCCCTAATAGGAGCCATATCCTGCAAAAAGAAACTCTGCTCCCGGAAACCATCAGTAGCATCCTCCGGAACGAAAAAACTATGCACAACGGGAATTGAATCCGAGTCCGCAGGGTGATAGCCGCAATCCTAGACTTAAGCGTCTCGACTACGCCGCCTTCTTGATAAAATGTATTCTAAAATAAATTTAATGATAATTAATTCAGGTTAATATTTATATAGAGACATTCCTATTTTTTTTCTGTGTATAAAGTTACATTATAAGTAGTGCAGTTCACGCTATTATTGACTAATGCGCGACTAACATTTGAAGGACATATTTTATTATGATATATATAATTATAAGATAACAGTATATTAATATATTATCTATTTATAAAGCAAACTGTTTAGTACAAAAAGTAAGTAAAAAAATGACAATTACTATATTTTTATTTGCATTTATTTGTGAATTTGTTTAAAAGAAAATTTATTACTATTAGACTTTGTAATACAAAAAATTTATTATGGTATGAAAGTTTACATAAAATTTTAAATGATATGACGTTTATTAAGAAGATTATGTTCAAAATTGTTCCATAAACACAAATTTTAAATATCCTTCATTTGCTATAAATGCACAATATGTAACTGTTTTATAATTTTTTATTAATTATTTGCATAACATATAGCAGTTCACGCGATAGCGCGATTTATATCCAAAGCACGATAATTACATTATTCTTCAAAATAAATAAATGCAGTTAATAAATATTTTAATTTACAAAATAAACAAATTTCTGTATATAAATCTTCAGATATAAACAATGCTTATTATGCAAACATTAATATAACCTACATAGTATAAGCAGTTCACACTTTTACACGCGACTAATGTCTGAAAGAAATTTAGGAATTGTTAAGTAATATAGTTTATAAAATTTATTATTATTATTCAAGGAATAAAGTTGGAAGTTATAATAAAAATTTGAACAATACTTTCAAACATTATCAATGCTCGCTATGTAGTGTTCTTCACAACGTTTGTGAAGTTTTGGTGGCGTTCAAAGCTTGTCATTCTTTTAATTTTTTAATGTTATTTTTGTAACAAAAACTTTATAAGTATAATAATTTTATTTAAAAAATGTTACGAAACTAAACATTATTTTATTTACTTTTTTATATATTTTAATAATTTTACTTCTACATTTCTTCTCTACGGTTTATTTACGTACCTTTTGCATAATTTACATATTACTCTAGAAGAAATAGTACTTATTTCCGTTTTCTTTTTCGATTTTTTCTTTAATTCTTTTTCTTCATTATCCGTATTTATTTCTACTTTGAAGACGCAATTTATGTGACACTTACGTTCACATATTTTGCAGTGTAATGGGTCTTCATTAACTGAATCAAAACAATGTAAACATATATCCTCCATATTTTCTGATTTTAAAAGTAGATTGTATGCTACCTGATCTCGATATGTTGAAGCATCAAATTTCATATCAAATGCTTGCTGTTTTCCCAAGCAGTCCATGTAATACATAACATACGTTCCACAGCTGTAGCCATCATTTATAGGCTGAAATGGTCGTTCTGTTATTTCACAAATTTTCCATTTTATGTCACGTAAATTACAAAATGATATACTTGAACCACAATAATTTATAAAATTTATAAATGCTTTTACAACTCTTTCTTTGTCCGTTCCTATTTCATACGGATCTAATAAGATTAAAGTTTCATTTGTTACATTTACTATAAATAATCGCCAGTGTCCTTCATATAAATACGGCATGAATAAATTTCCTTTTATAGGTTTCAAACTTTTACAAATTTTTCTAGTTTTATTTATTCTTTTTCCACTGAAATCTCCAATTATTATTGACGTATCATCTGTAGGAATGTACGTACTTTCACACCATTCATTTATATTTGCTGCAACAAATGCATCAATTATCATTCCATCAATCCATATACGATTACGTAGAGTTGAAAATTCTTTTGTTGTTAATTCAAATGTATCAATGGAAAGTGACTGATCTGTAGAATGTTTGCTAACCGTTAAAGTACATGAAGTAGACATCATATAATAATGAATATCTTTTATTAAACCATTAAAAAATTTGTTTATTTTTATTAAATTTATGTCACTACTAACTGTTTTCTCTAGTATTTCAATGTCATTGTCAGCTTGTTCAATAAATTAATTTCTTACTTCTTTAACATTTTCTTGTGCATTATTTATTTCGAATTTTTCTTCAACATTCTTACTTTTTTTATTATCAATTTGCTCTTTTTACTATTATTTACTTCATTGGTATTAAGTGGCAATACATCTGTGTTAATTTGTTTCTCTTCCATAAATGTATTCCTCTTTTTCTCATATTCGTTTTCAATTGTCTCTGTACATTTCTTTTTAAACAAAAGACGCATTTCTGGAATATCAACATGACTCTTTTTTCGTTTTATACTCGACGTGTATCTTCCCTTTCTTTGCCAACTTTCTTCCACAAATGGATTTGATGCTGTTTCCGGATATTTTGGTTTCTTACTTTTTTTTGTTCCTTTTAATTGAGCATTCAATGTTATTTTAGCCATAGTAGTTTTTCGAGCATTTTCTAACTCACGGACTCTGTCTGCTATCGATGAATTTGTTATTCTATTAAAAACTAATTCTTTATTAACTCTCATAGTACTTTCAATGAATGCATTGCTTACTCGCGATATATTTGGATCAATCAAGTCCAAATCCATTGCACTCCACAATATCGCATACGGCATCCATTTCGTAACTACGTGTTCCACAAAAAACGGTGCATAATATTTGTTACGTTCCATGCAACTTTCATCTTCATTGTTAGAATGTTTTTCTATTTCATCTTGTATCCTGATCATAATTGAATGATATCGTTTGAAGAAGGGAGAGTTTCTATAAATGGTATCACTTTGTTCATCTTCATTTAAAAATTCCTCAAATTTATCTTCAATGTTTTCATAATCATGAATATTTTTTAATTTCTCAAAATTTCTATTAAATAGGTTACTAATAACAATAATACTATCTTCTGCTGTCTTCTGTTCTTTTGATAATAACAACTTGCAGATGTGTTTAAATAGTTCATCTAATTGCTTTATTGTTCTACATAAACATAACAAACTTATACATTCTAGTAGAAATCCCTTGAATACTTTGTATTCGTTGTAATTCTTGTCTATAGTTTTAGAAACTATTTTCATAAAGTGCCCAAAGCATATTTTTAAAATAATTATATCTTTTGATGGTCTTACTAAAGTAATACAATACTCGTGCATTATTTGTAAATATTTATTAATATTTATCAAGTTCCACTCGTGTAAAATGGAATGTATAAAGGCCCAACTCCAATCAATAGTAATTGCACGAGCTAAAGGCCATTTCTTCAATACATCCAGAACAAAATATTTATATTGTTTGAGAAAAGTACTAATAGAAATAATACCATGTTCTGAAGTTATCATCCGGACTAGTTCTATAACTTCAATATCATGTTTTGCTAATATCGAGTAATAAAATATCTTTTTACACTTTAAGTCTTGAGGTTGGCGAACAATTGATCCTGTAGCATCCATATGTAGAATAATTTTTTGTTGGCCAATCATTGCATTTAAATCCTCTTCTGTATACATAATAGCAGTTAAAGGTAAACTAACATATCTTAAAAATGGATCTTTCATCTTTTTTTGTTGAATCCATAATTCCATGAGATCGGATAAATCAAGTGACTTTAAAGATAAGCGTTCTTTACATTTCTCTTCCGATTTTGCTTTGTATAAAACATTAAGTTTTCGTAAATTTTGATTGTGTCCATCGCCTTTTAATTCTGTACTTGTTTCCTTTTGTATATCTGCTAGAAAATCTATGGTTCTTCGATATTTTAATTCCTTTTGCCATTTTCTACGCTCTTCGCCTTTTAATGGTCTGTACATTTGCAGAGCTGTACTGTCACCATGAACGTATTTTAATTCTTTGTTACTTTGTATTAATAACTTTGCAACTGGTTCATCTGTTTTTGAAAATATGAATTTAAACTTTTGATAATGATCTGCTTTGATGCATTGAGCATAAGCTACAACGTCATTCTTATTAAATCTAATCGAACCGTAGAATCGTAAACTGCAAGTACAATTCAAAGTGTATAACATTATCTCGTCAATTATGGTTCTTATTTTGTCTTCTTCCATGTATCCAAGTGAAGTTGTTATGCTTGTTGATGGAACTTCTATTTCCGCTAATTGTTCTGTGAAAAGCTTACAAGTCATCTTTTCTTTAACATTCTTTTCATCTGATAAATTTGTGAATTCTAACTTATTTCTTTTTGTGTTGTAAGAAAACTTATTACACTGTAAATCGTCACTTAATTCTATATCACTATCGGAGCTGGATTTGTAAAATTTACCTTCTTTATAATTAGTAGAAGTTTCGAACATATTTTTTTTATGTGGTTTTTTCTTGTATTTATTATTAACATCTGTTATTCTCTTACAAAACGAATCAGATTCTTTATCACTCTCTAACAGAAAATCATATGGATTTGATTTATTTTTTCTTATTGGATTTCTCGTACTTTCGCGATAACATGTATTTTTTGAATTTCTTGAGTTGTTACAATTTCCTTTTTGTTGTACATCATTTTCAATAGTATCTTTTTTGTCTACTGAAATAATTTTTTTAATCTCATGTTCCACTGTTGATATTTCAGCTTTTTTTCTAATTTCTCCTTTTTAATTTCTCCTTTTTCGGATACAAATAAGTTGTTAAATTCTGGACCACTTACTTTTAAAGGACTAGATACGATTGTATTGTTAAAATTATCTAACTCACTATTTGTAATGTGTATTTCATGTACCATGTCATTTCCGTAAATTCTGTACATATATTGTTCTCTAACTTGGTTTCTTCCGTTGTGTGCTTAATATTTGTACAATATTTGTATCTGTACTAACATTTTTCTTCTCTTTACTATTGGTAATATTGTTCTTTAATTGGTCTTCCATTTTATCAATATCTGTCAATGTATCATTGTTTGTTTCCTTCTTTATTGAGAATTTTTCTTCTAAAACTTCCCAATGACCGTTACGTCTATTACCACTAAACAATATCTTTAAATGTGACTCGTTTCTGTCTCCATTTAATGTTTGCAGCTTCACGATACGAGTACACTCTTCGAAGTGACGGAAAATCGTAATTGATACATTATATAATTGTACAAAAATTCTTATTTCGAAATCGGTTCCATAAAAACTGTCTTTACCCATCGAGTTTTCATAGTCTTCGACACTTTTATTTTCACTATCTTCGCATGTACTTAGAAGCATATCTACTTGTTCATTCCAGTTGCTTGTAACGTAATTAACAATTTCCTTCCTAATTTTTCCATGGAAGTTTTTATCCTTAAATAAATGATGAGACATACATCGAAACAAACAATTACCATCGCCTTTAATTTTTATTACATTATAATTTATTTCCCCATCAGTCACAACACAAGTTTCGTGTAATTCCTTATTATTTTTAATCTTGCTTTCTTCTTGTACAAAACTATTGTCACTGATTACCTTATGAAAATTGTTATCATTTATATTGTTATCATTTATATTGTTATTATTTTTGAAACATTTTAATGAATCATTTTTACTTACAGTTTCACTTACCTTATTATATTCGTAACTTACTACATTACCTTCATGTTGAAATTTATCATCCGTAACCATTTTTTTATTTTCTTCCAACAAATTAATTACTGAACATTTTAATTCAGAATTATTTTTTGTCCATAAGTATTTCATTCGTGATTGAAAGTTTCTATCGCATTTTATTTTTAATGCTGTTGCTACCTAAAAACAATTAATTATATTTTAATATTTATATATATTTTCCTAATAGCATAGGCATGTATAAAATACATTACAATGAAAATCATATAAGTAGCCTCACTTTGAAAGAAAAATGATCTAGTCAATTTTTTTTTATAAATCGAAAACTTTTTAAAATATTAAATACAATATTTAATATTTTAAAAAGTTTTTGTTCCAACGATGCAAACTTTGAAATCATTAAAAAATTATGAAATATCAATATTAATTGTAAAACACAATTTTTAAATTAAAAAATTGACAATTACAATTTTTTGACTAATAAATTATTAAAAAAAAATTGTCATGCAAAGATTCTTTTTAACTATATCTTTTTATTAATTATATGTACATAATAGTGCAACACTAAAAAAATAAAATATTTAGCATTTACTTGGCATTTACAACTTGTGTGAAATATTTTTTAAATTGTTTAGCAGTGTTTATGGCAAATAAATGAATAATATTTATTCATTATTTCGAAATTTGAACTCAAATTTTTTATTATTATTACTACAATTATAAAAGATATATAACTATGTTTGTTTTAAAATAGTTTCTACGATAATTATTAAAGTTACGTTCTAGAATGATAAAAACATTAAAACTTTTGTAGAGGACCATGTAAGGAAAGTGAAACGGGAACAGTTCACCACCGCGAAGTTGGGAAAAATAATTTGTTTCTCCAAATGAAAATTGCTGGGTACATACACGATGTGGTACTCATAAAAAAAATTAGTGGTAATTATTAAAACATATTTTCAATAAATTTCAAGACCAAAAATGTAATGAGAATGTATGAATTATTGCACTTGTATGACTCTCAAAAATGTAACTCGTATTTTTCATATGTATATTGTTTATACATGTTTAATGATACATTTATTTTCACTTAATTTCTTTTACATACGCAAACGTACAGGGTGTCCGATAATTCTTGACACAACGCTCGTGTGGAGGTAAAGTGGACTAAACTGAGTCGAAAAGTCCTCTACCATTTTGCAATTTTCGCAATAGTTAACGAGATATTAATTATTGAAAATCACCGATTTAGCCTAGCCTATCGCCGAATGCAAGCACGCGGCAAGAAGCATTCGAACCGCTCGAGCTAATATCGGGTTCGATTCCCGTTATGCCTATTTTTTTTTATTTTACCTAAAAAATACCTATAAAATGAAAGAAAGATAATTAAGAATTTTGTTTTTCTTTTAATTTTAAAGACAACTTTTTCAATTATACATGAAACACTCATAATCATTATTATTTTATCTCTTTTTATTATTCTTATATCTTATAATTTATATATTCTGTGTACAATTAAATAAATAAAACGCCATCGAAATTATATTTTAATACTTTATAATTATTCATTAATCAAATTATATAGTGATAACTTTATGTAATAATTTATTTTATCCGAAAATCACGGAAGTTATGCAATTTTTTTTATTTCAGCCCTTCTGGTAAGGGTGAGTTCCGGCGACTCCATTGTCTTGTAACTTCGTGAGTCGTTTTATTTCTTAATAGAAGATTTAAATATAGAAAATTGGGGGGAGAATCCGAAAATCACGGGAGTTATGCAATTTTCTTTATTTCATCCCTTCTGGTAAGAGTGAGTTCCGGCGACTCCATTGTCTTGTAACTTCGTAAATCGTTTCGTTTCGTAATAAAAGATTTAAATATAGAAAATTGGGGGGAGAATCCGAAAATCACAAGAGTTATGCAATTTTTTAAATTTCATCCCTTCTGATAAGGGTGAGTTCCGGCGACTCTATTGTCTTGTAACTTCGTGAGTCGTTTTATTTCTTAATAGAAGATTTAAATGTAGAAAATTGTGGGGAGAATCCGAAAATCACGGAAGTTGTGGAATTTTTTAAAATTCATCCCTTCTGGTAAGGGTGAGTTGCGGCGACTCTATTGTCTTGTAACTTCGTGAATCGTTTCGTTTCGTAATAAAAGATTTAAATATAGAAAATTGGGGGGAGAATCCGAAAATCATGGGAGTTATGCAATTTTCTTTATTTCATCCCTTCTGGTAAGGGTGAGTTCCGGCGACTCCATTGTCTTGTAACTTCGTGAATCGTTTCGTTTCGTAATAAAAGATTTAAATATAGAAAATTGGGGGGAGAATCCGAAAATCACAAGAGTTATGCAATTTTTTTAATTTCATCCCTTCTGATAAGGGTGAGTTCCGGCGACTCTATTGTCTTCTAACTTCGTGAGTCGTTTTATTTCTTAATAGAAGATTTAAATATAGAAAATTGGGGGGAGAATCCGAAAATCACGGGAGTTATGCAATTTTCTTTATTTTATCCCTTCTGGTAAGGGTGAGTTCCGGCGACTCCATTGTCTTGTAACTTCGTGAGTTGTTTCGTTTCGTAATAAAAGATTTAAATGTAGAAAGTTGGGGGGAGAATCCGAAAATCACGGGAGTTATGCAATTTTCTTTATTTCATCCCTTCTGATAAGGGTGAGTTCCAGCGACTCTATTGTCTTGAAACTTCGTGAGTCGTTTTATTTCTTAATAGAAGATTTAAATATGGAAAATTGGTGGGAGAATCCGAAAATCACGAGAGTTAAGCAATTTTTTAAATTTCATCCCTTCTGATAAGGGTGAGTTCCGGCGACTCTATTGTCTTGTAACTTCGTGAGTCGTTTTATTTCTTAATAGAAGATTTAAATATAGAAAATTGGGGGGAGAATCCGAAAATCACGGGTTATGGAATTTTTTAAATTTCATCCCTTCTGATAACTGTGAGTTCCGGCGACTTTATTATCTTGTAACTTCGTGAGTCGTTTCGTTTCGTAATAAAAGATTTAAATATAGAAAATTGGGGGAGAATCCGAAAATCACGGGAGTTAAGCAATTTTTTAAATTTCATCCCTTCTGATAAGGGTGAGTTCCGGCGACTCTATTGTCTTGTAACTTCGTGTCGTTTTATTTCTTAATAGAAGATTTAAATATAGAAAATTGTGGGGAGAATCCGAAAATCACGGAAGTTATGGAATTTTTTAAAATTCATCCCTTCTGGTAAGGGTGAGTTCCGGCGACTCTATTGTCTTATAACTTCGTGAGTCGTTTCGTTTCGTAATAAAAGATTTAAATTTAGAAAATTGGGGGGAGAATCCGAAAATCACGGGAGTTATGCAATTTTCTTTATTTCATCCCTTCTGGTAAGGGTGAGTTCCGGCGACTCCATTGTCTTGTAACTTCGTGAGTCGTTTCGTTTCGTAATAAAAGATTTAAATGTAGAAAGTTGGGGGGAGAATCCGAAAATCACGGGAGTAATGTAATTTTTTAAATTTCATCCTTTCTGATAAGGGTGAGTTCCGGCGACTCCATTGTCTTGTAACTTCGTGAGTCGTTTTATTTCTTAATAGAAGATTTAAATATAGAAAATTGTGGGGAGAATCCGAAAATCACGGAAGTTGTGGAATTTTTAAAATTCATCCCTTCTGGTAAGGGTGAGTTCCGGCGACTCTATTGTCTTGTAACTTCGTGAATCGTTTCGTTTCGTAATAAAAGATTTAAATATAGAAAATTGGGGGGAGAATCCGAAAATCATGGGAGTTATGCAATTTTCTTTATTTCATCCCTTCTGGTAAGGATAAGTTCCGGCGACTCTATTGTCTTGTAACTTCGTGAATCATTCTATTTTGTGATAAAACTCCTGGATATAAAGAATTGTAATCCCAAAATTGTGAATTTTTAAAAATTCGTTGCACAGCAACGTTGGAAACTTCACATACATGTTTATTTTTTCTCGCATATCGTTTCCGTCTATATCGTTGCTACAAATTTCGAGAGGGTAAATCCGTTGTAACGGTCTCTTTAATATGCCATCTTTTGTTTTCAAAACTGCAACTCTCACTACACCGTCGCGACCTTCGATTAATCTTTCAATCTTAGCTAACGGCCATTTGATACGCTTTCGATTATCGTCTCCTATCATAACAATATCTCCCACTTTTATTGTACGAGATTCTTTGACATTATTTTTAAAAACTAATTGACTCAGATACTCTCTGCGAAAACGCTCGCGTAAATGTTCCATCACTTCCTGTTAACGCTTGATAACACTGTTAAAATCCGTTTTTCGGAGAATATCTATATCTGGACATTCAGATTCTCTAATATCATTTAAAAACATCGCAGGAGTGAGTGGTTTCAAATCGTCTGGTGAATCAGACACATACGTTAGAGGACGTGAATTAATCGTACGCTCGCAGTCAATCAGAACTGTATACATTTGTTCGTACGTTAGACACGATTTTCTAAGGACTTTACATAAGATAATTTTGACCATGCCTATCAGTTGCTCCCACCATCCTCTCCATCATGCTGCTGTAGGTGGATTAAAGATCCACTATATTTGTTTGGCGGAGCTAGTTTTAGCGATTTCATCCCAGTTAAGCTTTTCAAAAGCAGTATTCGCGCCTACGAAATTTGTGCCATTATCACTATAAATGACCATAGGGCGTTTACGACGACCAATGAAATTATTTAATGCATCTAAAAACGCTGCTGTGGACATAGATGTTACGAGTTCTAAATGTACGGCGCGATATATGGCGCATGTAAACAAGCATATCCACGCTTTTTGCTGTCCTCGTAAAAATACCGGTCCTGCAAAATCCACACCGGTTACTTCAAATACAGCAGCATCTTTTATTCGATTGAGTGGTAATGGAGCTGGTTCTACTTTCATTGGTTTGACGCATTGTCTTTTACAAATAACGCATTTCAAAATAATTTCTCGCACCGTTTTTCGCATACGTAGTATCCAATATTTCTCTCTCAATTGACACATGACTGATTGTATTCCAGCATGGCACATATTCTCATGCGTCTTGCGAATCAGTAATTTTACTACTTCATGTTTATTGTCTAATATTATCGGACACAAAAAGGAGAAATTATCCTTACGTTGTATTATTCTTGTTTTCAGTCTCAAAACCATCGGTATGTTTGAAAACTTTAATCGCTGACAACACGGGATCATTTTTTTGCAAAAACATTTCTTGTAAACATTTTAAGAATTTCACTTCTGTTTCGTAGATTTCTTTATATGTCAAATATTTGCTCTTTATGTTTTCTTTTTTCAAATATTTTTTAAACCTGAGCATGATACAAAAAAATCTTATCAATTTATTATATGATGAAAACTTATTCACTAGATTTATATCTATGTTTCTGACATTGAGCATTGTAATCTCAGCTGATTTTTTCAGCTCACCATTTACCTCGTTTTCATTAACTTCATCTGTCAAACACGGCCAGTTCTGTTGATGCCCGCGTAGCCAGTCAGGCCCGTCCCACCAACGCGAATCAATCAGCTGTTTAGCTTGGCATCCGCGCGAGGGAAGATCAGCCGGATTCATTGGCCCAGGTACATATTTCCACGTCCACGACTTTGATAAGCGTTGGATCTCGCATACGCGATTCCAAACAAATATGCCCCACTGACTATCGCGCTTTATCCAGGTTAAAGTAGTAGTCGAATCGGACCAACAAAAAACGGGTATATCTTTATAGTTAAGAGCTTGTAAAATGTCATCCGTTTGACGGCTACCTGCATGCGGCCAAAAGTTCGAGACGTGGAATGGTCGCGTTATTTGGCGCGATTCGCGCTTTTGCGGCAAGTAAATGCAGTTCGACCTGACTTTCGTTTTCTACGCGTAAAAATGTGACCGATGCATATGCTACTTGACTTGCATCACAAAAGGTATGCAAAGAAAAAACACTCGAACCGAATTTTTTTGGTATTTCTATGTTAGTTAAATGGTGTAATTGTTTATGCTAGTTCAAAAATTCCTTGCGTGTTTCTTCATCTACTACCAATCGGATCCTACGTTCCAAAGCCTTTTTAATATTAATCTTGGAATTATTGTAACTGGTGCTGTAAATCCGATTGGATCGAATATTTTATACGCAACTGAAAGGATTGTGCGTTTCGTTATATTGTCAACGCAATCCTTAATCGCAGGATTAATTGATATTGTGTCATGAAATTTATTGTATAAAATCCCAAGCACAAGTGTGGTTTCTTTTCCTGAAGAATCATGACTGTACTCCCACCCTCTTAATTCAAAACTACCTTTGGCCATTATTTCTTTCGCTTGCTCTATAAAAGAATTTAATTCTGATTGAGATCTGACGCTTGTTACGCAGTTGTCTACATAGAAAGATTTCGCTAATTTGTCAACAATATCTTTGGAGTATCGCTCTTGATTTTGTTTTTTCATCAACGAAAAGTGATATTCTAAAACAGCTCCCAATAAAAATGGACTACTTGTAAGGCCAAATACTACTCGTTTATGTCGGAAAACTGCAGGTTTTCCTTCCGAAAACCATATAAAGCGTAAATAATCACGGTCTTTCGGATTAATTTCAATTTGTAAAAAGGCTTTACAAATATCTGCTAGTACGGCTATCTCATTTTCACGAAATCTTAGTAAAGTAGCTGGAATTAATTCAATAAGGTTTGGTCCCTTTTCTAAGCACTGATTTAAGGACGGGAAACTTTTTTCGCTCGCGGAAGCGTCAAACACTGGCCGAACTGGGGTAGTGCTTTCGATTTTTACAACATGACGGTGAGGTAAATAGTGAGCTGGATTCTTCAGCTCATCGTCCGGTACGTGTTCGATTATACCCTGTTCAATCCATTCCAATAATATTTATTATAGAGACCATCTTTGTTAAGTTTTTTCACTGTGTTATTCAGTCTACTTTTGGCTATATCGTAATTGTTTGAAACCGGGGCGTGATTTTCCACCCAGGGCAAATCAACGGTGTAACGTCTATTTTTATTTAAAGAAACTGTTTTCAAAAAATTATCTTTGACCTTTTGTTTTTTAGAAATTTGATCGGCTTTTTCGATTGGGTCTTTTATACCTAAAACGTCTAGTTTCCACAGATCTGAAACTTTCGCCTCGTTCACAAACATTGACATCGTTAAAAGTACAGTCTTCTCGTTCGTTTATAGGTTTTTTACCCATAATTAACCAACCTAATTTCGTTTCAAATACCGACAAATTATTGAATAAATCGTATTTTTTACCCATAAAAAGTTTACCTGATACGTCCGCGCCTATCAAAATATCAATGGTTTTATCCGAATTATCGTTATTATTTTCTAAGTCAGTGAGAGAAATATTGTTACGTTTTAATTCTTCAATCCAAAGAGCCCTTTTAATTTTCGGAATATCTTTGCAAATAATGTCTTCATCCATTACTTGAAAATTACAAGCATATTCATCGTCTAGACTTTTCATGTGAATTAAGTAAACATCATGCTCTTTGGATTTTGAATTCGCACCGCCGAATAATGCGTGAGATACCGATCTTTTACCGAGGGACTCGTATCTCAATAATTTTGCTATATCAGAACGAATATACGATCTATGAGAGCCTGGATCGATAATCACGCGTACAATTTTTTCTCCCGAATCGGAATACAATAAGACGCGTAACGTTTGTAAAATTACGACAGGCATACTAATAAAGTTCGCGAGACTCTGTTCTACGCTTTCTTTCTTTTCTGATATTTCCGTTTTACTCGGAATTACCTTAGTCATCGCGCTACTCATACTCGGGCAAATAAGTATCGAATGACGATTGCTACACCACGCGTAAGATATTTTAACTTTACAACTTTTCGATTGATGATTCAGTTTCATTTAAAACAATATTTCTTTTCTTTAATTAAATTTTTCCGATCATCATATGATAATTTTTTCGCCTGTTCACAATTCGCGTTATCGTAGTTATCGCCGCAAAAAATACATTTTTTTCGCTTTTCTTCACCTGAAAATAAGGCGCTGGCGCTCGGCTGCTCTGTAGACGATATGGCTTTGTCCTTACTCTTGTCCTTACATTTCTTCTCAGCAAGGGCTTGTGTCGTGAAGCCGTTGATCGCCATGCTGATCCTTTCTTCATTACTGACTTCGGCTTTCAAAAAATGTAGTAAACGAGTAAGACGATCCGGAACCTCTCCGCCCTCCGCCGCCTCGTTGTTTACCGTGGAACTCAACATCGAGCGTTGCCAAGTTCGAAGAATTTTTTCTAGCAGCGAGGATTTGACGAGTGGATACAGCATAGTCGCACAGTTGTCTGTTTTAACGCCGAGCGTCTCTAGGGCCCGGATATGCGCCGATATCGTGTCGTAGATCGTCGATATATTTATTTGTTTACCTTTGTGGGTCGCATTCTGTAAAGCTAATGAGAACAGCTCTCGAGTATAAAACTCAATCAGTAAATCGTCTCGACCGAATCGATTTTTAAGGCTCTCGAATGCCTTGTCGTAATTTTCGGCCGTTGTCGGGAACCCATTGACGATGTTCTCAGCTTTTGATCCTTCTTCCATCATCTGTTTCAAGTATTCCAGTTTGTCTTCCTTGGAAACAGACTTGTCATCGTGAATTTTGCGGAAGTGTGATCAGAATTGTAGCCATGTGCTCACGCCGCCACTGTATTTCACAACTTTCAAAAACGGCCGTTTGAAAGGTTTTTCACTTTGAGTCGTCGTCTGATTGGGACGTATTTCTTGTTGTATGTTACATTAAGTTGGCCTAAAAAATTTAGCTTCGATTCCAAGAACTTTTGCTTGTACGTGTCGTGAGTTTCCATTTCTGCTTCGATAACTTTCTCGACCGCGTCCGTTTCAGATAATAGATCGATGTATTTCGTATTTGTAAGCTCGAGCTCTTGCATCCTTGACTCAAGCATCTGCAACGCAACTTGTCATTCATCCGACGAAACGGTAGCGTCATTACACTTAGCGGTGAAACTATTTAAACTTTTCGTAAAAAGCGTACGTTGCACCGTTCTCTGCTTCTTCGCGATATCCATTTCGGCGAAGTAACCACGAGGCACAACTTTTTCCAATTATTCACCACACAGTCCTGTGTCACGGTCGCCAGATGTTATTTATGCAGGGTGATGGTAAATATAAGGTGAGGAAAGGTCTTTCGGTCTTCACGAACACAGCGTTATATTTTTATTCGCAGAGTCTATTGCGTACACTTACTGCGCGTGCCTTTCGTCTCACCGTCCATATTGTAACTGTCGCTTACATTAGCGCGATCTCGCGTCTCGACTACGCACCCAGCGCAGTGATGCCAGCAGGGACGCGTTTTTCTACGTATGCGCGGCGAACCAGGCACGTAACGTAGTGATGTAGTGACTAGTCTTTTGATGGGCTCGATGCAGATTAAGTAAAGTAAGTATACTTTATATTTATTTTTAGGTTAGGTATACTTTACATTTATTTATGTTATAGATTTATTTTTGTTTTAAAAATAAAATATTTATTTTAAATATGGAGTTTAAGAAAGGAGCTGTTAAAAAAGAAAGATATTTTAAACGTTTTTGGCTAGATGAGGATATCTTTAAAGGATGGTTGGCTCCACATCCTACAGATAATAATAAAGCTTTTTGTGTTTTGTGCAATATTATTATTAGATGCTGCAAGGCGAACAAATTGGTATTCTTACGATTCTGCCAAATAAAAAATTTTATTTTAAATATATAAAAATGTGTTTAAAAATTATTTCAATACCCTTCCTCTTTTCAATTATTTACATTAATTTATTCTCTTCTACATTAATAATTAAGTATAATAATTATATATTTTTACAGAAATTATGACCTCATGAGAGGGCCTAAGGATGCCTTAATTTCTATCAATTTAATACTACCCTAAAGTCACATGCTATAGACATACGCGAGAAAACGCGTCCCCGCTAGCAACACTGACCCAGCGCCGCATCGCTCCAAAGAATTAGGCGCGTACAAATAAAAAATCCAAATCGAGTTTCTCACACCGTGCAAATCGCACGCGCGAACTATTATATAGAAATATTACTGCAATATTGCAGTAATATTTCTGATATATTGTGGTAATATTAAAATAATATTATTGCAATCTGTTTGTAACATTTTAATGATATTTCTGCAATATTACTGATATATTGCCATGTAATATTACTGTCATGTTTAGATTCAAAATGTACATATTTAAATCAAGAGCATCTATTTCCACATAAATTAGATGCATTTTTGATACATTCAACGCACATACGCGAAGAAGCGTTGTACTTTGATTAAAGGATGAACTTTAAACTTATTTATATAGTCTCCAAAACGGACTTTACTTACAAAAAAACGAATAATCCTTGCGACTCCTAGCGGCGTGAATCGAACTTATGCGAGTCCACACACACATTACTGAAATAATACATTATGATATATCACGTTATAATATCTCCGTAATATTATTGAAATATTACATTGTGATGTAACGCAATGCAATATTTCGGTAATATTTTTGTAATATTACATTTCCATTGTAATATTACTGCAATATTGTAATATTACTGTAATATTACTGAAATATTACATGCTGTGTGGGTCTGGATGTCGTAACCCAGTTAATCTTAAATATTCCTAAAACATTCATAACATATTCCAAAAGTTCTAATTTAATGTTGTGCCTCTCGATGCAACAAGGAAATTTTGGGATTCGTTTCGCCTTAAGAGTTAGAACTCAAGGAGTGCAAATAGGAAATCTTCCAGGTTTCAGCAATCAACACATTAGCTAGATATCACTTACATTTATATTTCGAAGGTTCGTTACAATTTTTCTTAAAGAACGCGTCCGTGTTCGACGATAATTTCCGTGTCGCGATTGACACAGTAATAACTTTGACTCTGATATTCGTGATAGTTTCGTTATAAATTCTCCCGCGAGTGGCGATTAGGCGGGCGCTTTTATAGGGCCATTTGTCAGGAATTTTGGTGAGGTGATAATTCTTAATAGGACCATATTTGGTCAATGCTGTGTCAGTCGCGCACGGTCTCACGGATTGATTTCTATATCAGCAATCTTGCATTTCCGTTCGCCCATGGCGTGAGCGTTGCTATGCTGTCGCAAATGGAAGCTTGCAGTGTGGTAGCTTCTGAGCTACAACAATAACATTCCTAAAATGTTTCGAAATATTCCGAAATATTTATAGATCATAAAAGGAATATTCAAATGATCGTGAAAACATTCAAATTATATCTACATTTGGGATCTTTTAGGAATATTTAAAGGACATGCGTATAAAACATTCAATACACATTGAAGAGATATTCCACAAATATTTCAAAAAGATGTCTGTAATGTTTACATAGAATGTTATCATACATAATGTTTACATAGAATGTTAGGATATTCAACATATGTTGCTATATATATATATATATATATATATATATATATATATATATATATATATATATATATATATACAGTGTCCAGTCATATTATTATGACCACCTACTAATAACCAGAATAGCCGCCTTTTGCGGCATATACCGCAGCAAGTCGTCGTGGGATAGATTCAATAAGTTTGCAGAGGATTTCTAAAGGTATTTCAGATCATGCAGAGAGAAGTGCAATCTGCAGTTCTTGGAGTTTCATTGGTGATGGATCCATTCGTCTAATGCGTCGGTCAAGATAGTCCCATAAATTTTCAATTGGGTTAAGATCTGGGGAGTTAGGCAGCCAAGAGAGTATCTCAAAATCTTCATGTTTTTCAAATCACTTTTGAACAATTTTGGCGTACGGCATGCGCATTATCTTGTTAAAAGGTACCAAGGAATACAATCGTATGGGTGTACTTGATCGCTGACAATGGATAGGTACGCATTTGCGTTTAGGTTGCCTTCTATAGATAACAGTGGTCCTAATCCATGCTACGAAAATATTCCCCACATCATAACGCTGCCTCCAGCTTGTTTTTTGCCAACGATGGCATCCGGATGGTTCTTCTCCGATGTTTCACGTCTGATTCGCCATCTTCCATCTACTCGGTGAAAAAGAAATCGTGACTCATCAGAGAAGGCTACTTGTTGCTATTTAATTACAGTCCATTTTCGATACTGTTGTGCAAATTGTAGCCGTTTTTTGCCGATGAATTTTCGTCAACATGGGTGCTTTAACTAGGCGTTGGCTCCTTAGTTCAATGCGTAACAGTGTTCGCTGCACTGTCGTAGAGGATATCTTTCTGAGAGCTCCACAATTTATTTGCGCAGTAAATTCATCAACAGTAGCGCGCCTATTTGTTTTGACTAATCGTCGAAATCGACGCTCACCTCTGGCATCAATGGCGCGTGGAGCCTCACAATTAGCACGTCGAGTTGTTATAACCATTCCATTTTTCCAGTCTTGATAGGTTTTCACTACTCCAGCACGTGAACACTTAACAAACTTCGCTGTTTCCGAAATGCTGGCACCTCTGGCCCGATAGCCGATAATCATCTTTTTCAAGGTCCGATAAGTCGCGTGCTTTGCCCATGATGGAAACTATTATTGTTGTTACGAATGTCACGCATACCAATCTATATGTTAACAATGTTGACAACCTTTATATGTACGCTGTAGAATTCATTAGATATGAGTAACATCTGTTAAAGAGGTGGTCATAATAATATGACTGGACAGTGTATATACATGTACATATACTGAATATATATATATATATATATATATATATATCTATAAATCTGTAATTAATTGATTTAAAATTTATACAAACTACTAACATTTAAGAAAACCAATTTCATGAATTACATGTTTTTATTTAAACATAATAAAAACTTTACACAATAAAATATTTTACAATGTAAGAAATCTTAAAATGAAAGTAATATATACATTGCGTATTTGATATAACTCAAAAGAAAATGTTTTTATATTAATACGAAATGATGTGTAAATCAATTATACAGTAAGATTGACAAACTGCTAATCAGTTACAGAATTAGTGTTGCCAATCTTTCTAAAAATTTGCCATCGAGTATCTGGGTAATGTCAAACTTTATACGATTTCATGTTCCTCAAGTAGATGCACGTGTTAATTCATTCTGCTTGAACTTAAAAATGGCCGTGATTAACCATTTCTCAATAACTTTTTGAACGTCTGCTTGATTATTGTTTGCTTTTGTTATTGTAGCCTCTGCAAAAAAATGTTTTAGTACATTCATTATTATATATGTTCTTTGTTCTTTGTTAATAGCAAGATATTAAACGCAAAAAATTTCAGCTAAAATTGTACAATTGCTAAATAAAAGATATTTCGTAAAAAAAATTTTTTTAATATTTGTTATGAGAGCAGATTGAATACAGATAGTAAGGATTTGTCAGAACTGGAGGTCGCGGTGACGTCTGAATTTAGGAGATCGAATTCTGGATCGAAATTACTTGAGAGCACTTCTATTTCGAACGATGAATCATTTATTTTGTACGCGATTTGATACACTTGATTCGAGCGAGAGCTCAACGACAATTGCACTGTCGAGAATTTCGGACGGCATGGGAAGCCGAAAACTCAGGCCTTACAATTAGCAAATACAAAATGAGAGCAATCCGGACAAACACAAGTAAAACGAAAATATTGACTCAGACAAATAGTTCGCGAAAATATGAAGGAATGTTGAGTTGAGTTCGAGACCGTCTGGCGTGTAACGAAAATGAAATAATACTTGGTTGTTAGAATTTAGATTAATGATTTTCTACTTTAACGGAACAATATTATTTTAACATATTTGTAAAATACATTGGAGTTATTCCTTTTTCTTAATAATTATATCGAAATTAAGTAACGATCAAACCGAAGATTGACGCTCGCGCCTGCTCCACGGGAACCAACTCGCGCTTGTATCGCTACCATGAGCGAACGAACTCGGAAAAACAATTGAAGCCGCGATAAGAAGAGACACGGTAGCCCGGCGAGAAGAAGGAAGCGTCCACTTTTGCAGTATCGGGACGAGAGTCGAGTCGTGAGCGAGCAGGAAAACTCGGGTGTGCTTTTCAAGTCGGAGAAAAAGACGGACATTACCGCGAGTGTGACGAACTTTCGCGACCAAGAGAAGTTTCCGAACCGTGGTGACAGTGACATCGTTAAAGGAAAGGTGAAGCAGCGGTTCAGGAGACGTGTGCTTTAGCGACGCCGGACGGGACGTCCTGACTCGCTACCCCCCTCTTTTTCTTGCAACGATGAGACCGTGGATGGCTTTCCGAGGGACGTGAACGAGACTCCCAGATCAAAAAAGAAATTCCTACCGTCGATTCTGACCTCTCCTGAAACCTCAAGTGTGCTGTATATCTAATTCGGCATTCGCGGTATTATTCGTTATTCGTGTGCGGGCAATCCCGCCATTTTGCAGTGCGTTCTCGCGTCTCATATATCGCGTCTGTGTTATGACTCGTTACTCGCATGCGAGCGATCCCGCGCTTTTTCCGTTGCATTCCCGCGTTTTATATACTGCGTTCGTGAGTTCACATATACCGCGTCTGTGTTATGACTCGTTACTCGCATGCGAGCGATCCCGCGCTTTTTTCGTTGCTGTTAAAAGTTCGTTAGTATACATTAGTTTGTTCAAATCCCTCAGCGCTATAGCTGAATTGGTAAAACTGCGGGATGGCGCCGCAGTAATTGCGAGATTTAGAAGTTGGCAAGGCAGGAGCGCGAGAAGCGCGCATTTCGTAGCTATTTGGATTTCCACGTCTACGAGAAACAAAAGCGACAAGTGTATAAGTTCGGACGACTCACTGACGTTTTTTACTTTCTGTCATTGAAGACTAAAACGCGTTTAATTTGATTCTTACGAGCTCGTTTATTGCTATCAGTTCTCTATTTCGTGCGTCTGTAAGGGCTATACTAGCTCGAGTAAAAGGCTATACTAGCCTGTGTGGAAAACTCTTCAATTGAAAGGCGAGGGAATATACTATTCCCGGCAGAGGGACGCCTCTAGCCATTTCTTAGCAGAGATACAAATTTGAGGAATCAGAAAGATACCAAAAGAGGCATCAAAACGTAGACGTTTCGGCGTGGAATTTTGAGTTTAGTTGATAAATCTCCGTTATAACACGAGGCAATTCACACGGAGGTGGATTTCATAATCAAATAATAAATCGAGAAGGAAGCAGTTATTGGAAATTATTGCCATTTAAGACGATTAATTCCGGTCTGTATTATTATATTACTACGTATATGGTTGTCTTACTTACACGCGTTACTAGTTTAAGCCATTCTTTGATTGTATTCACAAATTGATTAATGTTCGTTAATATTATTAATTGTATTTACCTTATATTCAACTATTTAATTTCACATATGAATATTTTAATATTAACATCTCTTCTTAGTTTACATTTTAATGTAATAAGTAGACATCGGATTATATGCACAATCAAAATGTTAAAATATGCATGCAAATATGCACGAAAAAAGGCCAAAATATGCACAAAATATGCATTAACAAAAAAAAAACAACTTGGTTTAAGATATATAGTAGTAATAGTAGTAGTCTTTATTTATAGACGGCAACCCCTTGGGATTCGCCGTCTCATCATATTACAAATATCTTACAGTCTCCCTTCTCTTTATCTTTCTTACACAATTTTCTCCTCCTCTCTCCCCCGCATCCATCTCCGCCTCTTCCACACAAATTAAATTATCTTTTTATAAATTGAACACAAATTAAATTATCTCTTTATAAATTGAACACAAATTAAATTATCTCTTTATAAATTGAACAGAAATATTTGAAAAATCACGAAACATAAAAATATGAAATTAAAAAACGTTTATAACTAATTAATTACATTATAATTTTTGTGGCAATACACTACTATATATTTTTCTAAATTTTCAATCTGAAATTTGTGACGCTTGTCGCTTAATATTAATTTATAGGCCGAAAATGACCGTTCCACATCTACTGATGTCAAGGGACAAAATTTAAAATTTGACGCCATGTCCGCAGAAATTCCTTCAGGCAGGCTTTTACCCGTGCCATTAATGTAAGAATTTATTTGTTTGATAGCTTCGAGACCCGGATTTTTTGAAAGAACAGTGTGTAATTTATTTCGAATTTTTCCTGACAATAATTGTGGAAGTGCGTTTGATAACTTCACTATTTTTTCTATTATTTCAATCGATTCATGCAGAGAAAGATTTCTAGTTTCTAATTTTTTAATAAAATTGGGTAAGTCGCTGAAGTGTGTTTTAATTAATGCTATATTCTTCCTGATCGAAGGATCTTTGAATGCTTCTTGACATGATGCAATTGCCAGTGCATTGAAACTGTTGAAACAATTGACTACTTCTTTTACTGCTTCAAAATGCTCAGCATAGAACAGTGCTGCTCTCAACCAGGTGCCCCATCGCGTTATAACTGGTTCCGGCGGTAGTGATAAATTCGGAAGCTGTTCTTTATACGTCTGTACATGAGAGGGAGCTTTTAAAATACTTTTTTTGCCGAAGAAATTAATTCATTGACATTTCCAAAATCTTTCCTGATTTCTTTTGAAAGTCGGTGGAGTTCGTGAGCTAAACAAGTTATGTGTATTAAATTGGGATAAAATACTTGAAGAGCTTGACCGGCTTTTATCATGTAAGGAGCAGCATCTGATATAAAAACACAAATTTTTTCATCAATAGAAGAATCGGGATACAATGACTTTATTGAATCATTTATAAATCGAGCAATTGTTGAATGGTTCGTTTTTTCAAGGACCTTGCAGGCAACCAAGTGGGAAGAAGAAGAAGATTCTGTTTTTAATTTTCCAATAATTAAATTGGCTATATATATCGTCCACATGAATCTGTAGTTTCATCAGCTGATATCCATACTAAATTGTTTGAAATGTCAGCTCGAATTTCGGCTAAAACATCTTCATACAAAGCAGTTAAGTAGTTTTTACGAATTGTCGATTCTTCGGGGATTATGTGGTTAGTACAATATTTTTTCAAAAATTTTCGAAATATATCGTTATTGAGCTAATGGAATGGTATATTACAGCCGACTAATAATTCACACAGATCTTTACAAAATTTTGTTTTTTCTGACAACGTGGAAGCAGAAGGCGTCATTTGTGTCAATAGTTGTTGGCGATTGGAGGACTTACTTCTTCCAGCTACGTGAGATACAGTTTTTATGTGTTGATCCACCTGATATTTCTTTAAAGATGGAATATGCTTGTCACAAATTTTACAATATATTACAGTGCCATCAGTTGTAAATTGACCTGGGTAATTTTTAATCCAGTTTTTCAATAAAGTTTGCATATTTTTTTTAACAGGCGGCATTTTTATATAAACAACGCAATAAATATATGTACTAATGTAAATAAACAATACTATTTGCAACGAAATAATAGCGTACGTGATGGACTCAAGCGCCTATTTTCCTTCCACTTCGTTGCCTAGAGACTTTTATTTATAGTGTCTCTAGTGTTGCCTCGTCGTGAATGCCCTCAGGCGGAGACCTCACAAGTAAAGTCCTGATAATGTAGAACTCTACTCACAAGTCGTCATACTCATCGGTCGGCGCGCATTTTACGCGCCTATTCCAAATTTATATATTTGTAAAAATTTAGCATTTTATGCAGAAATATGCACTTTAAATGAAAAAAGTATTATTATATGCAAAATGCTGCAAACAGCCCATTATATGCATTTTGCATGTGCAAATATGCAGCAGTGGTACATCCGGGACCAAACCTGAAAATAAAAGAGAAAAAATTAATCAAGGAAACGTCACCCGACGAGAAGCTGGACGACCAGTCGGGCGACAAAGCGAGATGCGACGTGCCGATGACGCGCGAGCAGGACCACGTGGAGGGGCCTGAGTGTGACGCGCGGGACCGGCATACCGATACGCGGAAGCGCGGAAGAATGGGCGACGACTCCGGAGACGCGCTGGAGAAGAGTCGAGGTGCGCCGGACAACGGAGCTAAACGTCGTGCGGCGTGGAGCGGAGAAGCCGGGACCCAGCGGCAACGTACGGCGCGGTCGCAGGATACAGGAACGGGGGACGCAAGTGTCACCGGAAACAGAAGAGAATCAATCACTGAGACGAGAGTCGATGGTGAAAGAGTTGTCGAGGGCAACGAATCGAAGAATTTTCGTGCCGACGGTACGCCGGGAGCGATATTCTGGGCTCCGACGGTATCGCGGTACGCGCGTGAGGCGGGCGTGACGTATGGGCGCGGGGGAGCGCGCGGACCGAATCCCCACTCTCGCGAGTCTATATACGCGAGTGGGAACACGGCGAGGCGATCAATCGCCAGACGACATTGCACCGGAGCATATCGTGACGATACGATGAATCAGGCGAAGCTAGAGGAGATACGGCGTAGACGCCAAGACGCCTTACGTCGTATTAGGAGCTACCGTCGCCAGGTGGTGCAGAGGCGGCGGAGCCTGGCGGTTGTGCACCAGCTCGAGGAGTACGCTTCTCGATTCCCGCCATTCGAAGACCGGGAAATGGCGGAAGAATATGAGACCGAGGCTAGGGCCGACCAACTGGCCTTACGTGAGGTCGCCGTAGCGGAGTTTACGCGTGGCAGGGACGCTCACGTGGTCAACGACGTGATCGTGCGGGACGAGGCGTCCGGGCAGGAGATTGCGCGGATCGACATCTCGTTGGCGATTTGACGGGAGGTGGCAATCTACGGCCAGCGGCATCATCCGATCACCGTGACGCTGACGGTGACGGGCGACAGGGTGACCGCGGAGGCGTCCGTGATGCGCGAGGACGCGCAGGATCAACCGGGGCCGAGCACGCGGGATCAACCAGGGTCACACGTGCAGAATCAACCGGGGTCAGTCGAGCAGGATCAACCAGGGTTCGACGCGTCCAGCGTTGACGACAGCGAGGTGTCCAGCGACGCTGACACCGAAATCATGGGGATCGAGACGGCCACGCAAACAGATCCAGGTGATCAGGATCTCGACCAGGCGGCGACGCGGGCGGCAGTGTTCAGGGCGGTCCAGCCGGACACAATTACAGTGACCACACCGGCTCGTGCGACTACGCCAGGGGCGGACACGGGAGAGACACCCGTGTGCTACGTAGTGGGCCAGCCACGCGACGTCGGAGCAGCGGCGAGCGGGGCGTGCACGGCCATCCAGGGACCTGGTGGCGACGGCGAGTCGTCCGTGGCAGCGTCACCGACGGCGGGGGCACCGTCGGTGAACCGCTCCCCAGCAGCGGAAGGAAGCAGCGCAGCTCCGAGGGCCGGCGTTGGAGAACGCGGAACGGCCAGAGAGGCGCGGAGGAGGACGCAGCGTGTCTGTGCGTTCGAAGAGGAGGAGCGCCGGGATCGGCGCAACGAAAGGCGCAGGGAGAGGCGTCTTAGCTCGGGTCGTCTGGGAAGTGCCCAAGGCACTTGTGATGGTTTAGTTTGCGCTTTCTGGTGTGTCGCATAAATAATTTAAGTTCGTTTATTTGCTTTTGTTTTCTCTTTGGTTTTGCGCGTCGCATTGTACATAGTTTAATTTTATTTATCAACTTATCCCGATCTCTTTGTCGTTTATATATATATATATATATATATATATATATAGATCGCGTCATATGTGTACTTATCAGTTTTGTTTGCGGATGCAGTTCGCGTCTGACGAGTGCGCCGGCTAATTAAATCGCGATTCAGTTTCTTTTGCGCCGGACACCGAGGTCCGTGTATCCGAATTGATTTATCATTGCGCCGGATGTTGAGCGGCGAGTTAATTTTATTTCTTTCGTATTGGACATTGAGGTCCATCTCATTTATTTAAGTTGGCTACCCTTGCTCGGTTGAAATCGCTGGATTCGGGTGCGTATGTTACGCGGTAGCCGCTATGATGGCATGCTAGCTCATTGCCGTTAAGGGAGTCGATTCCGCGGCGGGCTGTCCGATGTCCCACTTCGTTGTCCGCGCGAAAAGTCGAGTGCACGTGGTGGAGGCGCGTCGACGACATGGGACACACGCCCACGCGACCATACCGACGGTCGTGCGCCATGGTGGGAGTGGCGCGAGGTGGGGAGTAGTCCCGGGGAGAGGCGAGCGGTAGGCTGACGCGCATGCGTCGACACATTGGTGGGGAAATCCAACGGCTCGAGCCAGAGCGGGGACAACTCTCCGGGTCTTTCGCCGGGGAGCCGAGGTGTGTGGACGTGCCTCAAGCGAGCTCTGAAACAACCCGCGAGTCCCGCGTGGCGAAGCGAAATTCGGTCAAGCGTATCGTAAGTCGATTCTAAGCGAGGTCTTTTGTCGGGGAGCCGTCGAGGTACACGGACGTGCCTCCAGCGAGCTCGGAAATAACCCGCGAGTCCTGTGCGACGAAGCGATATTCGGTCAACCAGATAGTCGGTCTTTATATCGGGAAGTACTCGGTCGAGCGAGCGGAAGTCGACGTCGCGAACGAATTGTAACACGGCGACAATTCCGTGTCCGGTAAACTGCTGTACGTACCTGCAAACAGAAATAAAGACTTTGTTAATTGGGATAGAAAATCTCGTATAAATACTTACCTATACCTACCCGGAGCGCGTACAAGACCCGGTGGCACAGCGGTCCGCGACGATCCAGAAGAGGTGGGGTCAACAAGTCCCGGAACGTCGGCAGGGGATCCAGGGCGGTCCAACTCAACCAGCCAGGCGACGGAGGAGACTCACACCTGGACATCCGGAGGCTGCGAAGCAGAAAGGGGAATCAGCGTCGGTACGGTAGGTGGGTTCAAATTATTCGCGGACCTTCTTGGTGGATTAAGGTTAAACCAAGTGGCGACCTTGTACCTCGGCGAGTGAGTCGTGGCCACGAGACGTCGTGTCCGGTCACAACATCACAGAAGATCCTGATGATCTAAGCGCACTCACTAGACACTTTATTATAGGATCTCCACCTACAGTTATCCCTGAGCCAACTCTCGAAAATCTACGATCCTCCCACCTATCTAGGTGGCAACTCTTACATCAAATGATGGAAAGTTTTTGGACACGGTGGTCTAAGAAGTGCTTACAGCGCTATCATGCGATATACAAATGGAATAAATCAGTTCCCTCTCTTGCGGTAGGATCTCTGGTGTTGGTAATTGACGAACGGTACCCATCTTCAAAGTGGCCTCTAGGTAATTGACGAACGGTACCCATCTTCAAAGTGGCCTCTAAGCCGTATAGTCCAGACATATCCTGGTAAGGATGGTCTTACACGAGTTGTATCAGTACGCACCCAAGTTTCAGTATTAAAGCGTTCTGTGACCAAAATTTGTCCTCTTCCCATCATTCACGACACATTATAATTGTTGTTTGGTTAATTAAATAACACACTTTTTCGTTGACAAAAGTAATGACGTATATATTCAGAAAGTAACATTCGGTAACGAACCGAGGAGAGAAGAACCATGGTACATGCATATATATGATAGGAAGATAGAAGCGCCATACCCGTGAGCATTCCGGAAAATGAAATGATACCAACTCTAGTGAATTTAGTACAAAAGTACACTTTTTCAGAGGGCGCACCCGTACAGGACCACCTAAAATCGGGCCGTGACACCTCTCAGGCTTCTCTCTGACTAAGCTCATTTCGAAGTTGTACAAATGCTTCCTTTGGTAGCCCCTTTGTAAAGATGTCTGCCAATTGCTCCTTGCTTGGCACATACTCAATACAGCTGTTCTTCTTCTCGACGTGATCTCGTATCAAATGGTATCTGACATCAATATGTTTTGTTGAACAATGCAATTCCGGATTGCGTATCAATTTAATTGCAGCTTGATTGTCGATTCGTAGCATCGTCGCAATCTTCTGTTCAGCACCGACACTCTTCAGTAACTCTCGGAGCCACAGTATCTCTTTTGTAGCATCTGCACCCGCAATATATTCAGCTTCTGCTGTTGATTGTGCTACAACACTTTGACGTCGACTTGCCCATCCAATTGGTCCTCCAGCTAGAATTGTTGTCAGGCCTGTTATTGATTTTCTTGTTTCTTCATCATTGGCATAATCAGCATCACAATAGCCTATAATCTGATTGTTTCCATTACACTTGTAAGTAATGCCATGACTGCTGGTTCCTTTAAGATAACGCAGTATTCTTTTTACTGCCTTCCAATGTTCCATTGTCGGATTGTTTGAAAACTTGCTAACATTGACTACCGCAAACATGATATCCGGTCTCGTTACTTAGGCTGCAAATATCAATGATCCAACCGCTTGTTGATAAGGAACTTCTTCCATTGATGCATCTACTTCATTCTTCGATAGATACTTTAGACGTTTGTTCGCTTCTGCTGGGGTTGATACAGGTTTTGCATCCATCATGCCGAACCTCTTTAGCATTCTCTTTATATATTGCTTCTGACTGATTGTAATTGTTCCTGTACTAGAATCCCTCTTGATCTCCAGACCTAGGAAATAAGCAGCACTGCCAACTGTAATTTCGAACTCAGTTTGTAAAGCTTCTAAGATTTTGTTAATTGTTACCTGACTTTTCGCAAACACCAAGCCATCATCGACATATAATGCAAGTAATACTGTCTCTCCCTCAATGGATCCACAATACACACAACTGTCTGCGCTGCTAGCTTTGAATTTAAATCTTGTTAGAAACTCATGAAATCGCTTATTCCACTGACGAGGTGACTGCTTCAGACCATACAAGGACTTCTCAAGTTTGACCACGGTATCTTTTTCAGCCGCTCCTTCCGGTAATTTCATGAAAACCTCCTCTTCAAGCTTTCCATGTAGGAATGCAGTTTTTATGTCAAACTGCCCGATTTCAAAATTTTTAAGTGTTGCTATGGCTAATAGTGTACGTACATTTTCATAACGGACAACAGGTGCAAACGTCTCTGTATAATCTATGCCTTCTCTTTGACTATAGCCTCTTGCCACTAGCCTGGCTTTAAATCGTTCGATGTTTCCGATTTCATCACGTTTTATCTTGAATATCCATTTTGAAGTAATAGCTTTCCTATCCTTAGGCAAATTTGTGATAATCCATATTTTATTTTTCTTGAGCGCTTGCATTTCAGCGTCAGTAGCTTTTTTCTATTCTTTTGCGTGGCATTTGCTGCTAGACATGGCCTCAGCATACGTTGACGGTTCTTCAAACTCAATAAGATTTGCTTCAAATCTTCTTGGTGGATGAAGGTATTTTCGATCCCGCAACATATATCGATTATCACTCAGAGTTACTTCTAAATTTTCATCATCGTTTTCTTCGGCTTCATTTTGCTCGACTGTAGCATTTATTACACTTTCTTCTTCGATGCTTTCTTCGGCTGTAGTGTCCGTTAAATCTTCTTCAGCAAATTTCCAGCCATCTTCCGCTGCGATTTTGCATTTAATTTCTTCATGAAACTTGACATTGGCAGACACAGTTACCTTCTTCGGATTGTTTGGCTCCATTAGTCGATAATTTGACGTCTCGCCCTCGTAACCAATTAAAATCATCTTCCGAGCTCTTGGTGCCCATTTGGTTCGTTTAATTTTTGGCACATGTACATAAGCAACAGATCCAAACGTACGAATATGCGACATTGATACCTTCTTTCCAGACCACTTCTCATATGGTGTTGAATCTGGACATTGCTCAGTAGGTGTACGATTCAGCAAATAAACAGCAGTTTGTATCGCCTCTGCCCACAGTCGCTCATCAAGACTCTTCGCTATAAGCATTGCTCGTGCACTATCGTTGATTGTTTGATTGTCCCTCTCTGCTCGCCCGTTCTGCTCCGGCGTATAGGGAGCTGTCGGTTCATGTTCAATACCTTTTGATTCCAGATAAGACAGAAACTCGCTGTTAGTGTATTCCAGGCCGTTGTCACTGCGAAGTATCTTCACGTGTCGCTCCCACTTATTCTCGACAATGGTTACATACTTCTTGAAGATTTCAAGAAGTGCTTCATTCTTGTGACGCATGAAAAACACCATCCGGAAACCTGTGGCTTCGTCCTTGAATAATATAAATCATCGCTTGCCAGTATATGACGCTGTTGGAAATTGACCGCTAACATCTGTATGAACTCAACTCACCGGGCTGATATTCTGCTTTATTCCTGTTAGTTTTGAATGTACGACGACGTGATTTTGCCAGTTCACATGCCTCACACTGTAGTCTGGTCTTCTCTGACACATTAAGGCCTTTTGACATGTCGCGTTTTAACATTTCCTTGATAGCATGAACTCCAACGTGACCTAGCTGTTTGTGCCACGTTTGAACATCCGCAACAACATTTGCTTCCGACAATTGTTTACTGCATACTCTCATTTTCATAATGAACAAGTTGTTATCAGCCTTTTCTGCTTCATCCACCATCTTGCCGTTTTTCTGAAAGCTCATCGAATTCTTCCTGATCTTGCAGGTCACGCCCAATTCTCCTGCAGCACCAATGCTGAATAAATTCTTCTTGAATCCAGGAATGAAGAACACTTTCTTCAGAGTCATCGACTGCCATTTGTCTCCCACTAGACATGCGACTTCGATTTCACCACGACCATGAATGGATACCTGTTCGCCGTTTGCTAATGAAAACTTTGTCATTATAGATTCAAATATGAAGAACCATTCTCGTCTTCCTGTAAAGTGCGCCGACGCTCCACTATCTGCCAACCATTCATCACCAGTTGCAACTATCGTGTTCGCAGCTAAGGTCATCGCACAGCCACTCTTCTCTGTTGATTTCTGTTTCAAATTGCTTTCCTTTTTGGAACTTGGACATTTTGCCTATATTACCTAATTCATCACAATTGAAACAGCGTATCGATTTATTCTTCTTGAATGGTTTCGACGACGGTGCCTTCTTCTGTGCCTTCTTCTTGTCATTTCTTCTTGTTGGCTTCCTGCTTAACACTGAGCGCTTCCATCTTGACCGCTACTAAATCATCAGCATTTTGAGCAGCTTCTTCATGTTCCAACATGGCACAAAGCTCGCTTAATTTTTGGTCAGTCTCACTTTTATTACGTCAAATCGTTGCGGCACTGCGATATTTTGCTGAAAGTCCCCGCAGCAATTTCGCCATGACTGAGATGTCAGATAGTTCATCGCCTAGATCCTTGCATCGACGTGCCAAATTTTTAACATTAGCAATATGTTTTGACATTTCTATTCCAGTCTCATATCTATAATCGTGAAACGCCTGTGACGCCGCTAACTTACTTGTCGGATCTTTCTTCTCATGAACCCGCTGCAACGTCTTCCACATCTCATAGGCGCTTTCACATGTCATAATATGATCTATTTCGGATTCTTCGATGGAATTGCTGATTATCAATTCGGCAATCACATTCTTTGAGTTGAACGCGGCCTCTCTAATCTCAAACGCTGCTGTCGTTTTCGCCTCGGCCTTAACCGGCTTCTTGTCCTCGACAATAAAATCCCACACATTGTGATTTTTTAAATGACGTTCAACATTGAATCGTCATAGCTTGTAATTACCAAGTCTTAAGCTTGGCCACCGCCGGGAATTCTATTTTAACTATGCTATTAGCCATCGTTACCTTGTACACAGTTACCGTCAGTTTTGCGCGCTTACGCAAAAAATGGCAGGAATTCTTTCTTCACGTCCCTCGCAAGAAACGAATCCATAACTCTTACGATTGTCAAACTCTTTATTATCATCAACAATGCCCTCGCGCAGCGGACGCGACTCCTGGGCCCATACCTGTTGGTTAATTAAATAACAAACTTTTTCGTTGACAAAAGTAATGACGTATATTTTATTCAGAAAGTAACATTCGGTAACGAACCGAGGAGAGAAGAACCATGGTACACGCATATATATGATAGGAAGATAGAAGCGTCATACCCGTGAGCATTCCGGAAAATGAAATGATACCAACTCTAGTGAATTTAGTACAAAAGAAACTAAAAGAATGTATGGTACAAACGGACTCTATATCCAACAATAATTCGTTCGTTAACTACGTTAACGAAGGCGGGCGGAATATTAAAAGTTCGTTAGTATACATTAGTTTGTTCAAATCCCTCAGCGCTATAGCTGAATTGGTAAAACTGCGGGATGGCGCCGCAGTAATTGCGAGATCTAGAAGTTGGCAAGGCAGGAGCGCGAAGAGCGCGCATTTCGTAGCTATTTGGGTTTCCACGTCTACGAGAAACAAAAGCGACAAGTGTATAAATTCGGACGACTCGCTGGCATCTTTTACTTTCTGTCATTGAAAAATAAAACGCGTTTGATTTTATTCTTACGAGCTCGTTTATTGCTATCAGTTCTCTATTTCGTGCGTCTGTAAGGGCTATACTAGCTCGAGTAAAAGGCTATACTAGCCTGTGTGGAAAACTCTTCAATTGAAAGGCGAGGGAATATACTATTCCCGACAAGGGGACGCCTCTAGTCATTTCTTAGCAGAGATACGAATTTGAGGAGTCAGAGAGATACCAAAAGAGGCATCAAAACGTAGACGTTTCGACGTGGAATTTTGAGTTTAGTTGATAAGTTTCCGTTATAATACGACGCAGTTCACACGGAGGTGGACTTCATAATCAAGTAATATATCGAGAAGAAAGCAATTATTGGAAATTATTGCCATTTAAGACGATTAATTCCGGTCTGTATTATTATATTATTACATATATGGTTGTCTTAATTACACAAACTTACACGCGTTACTAGTTTAAGCCATTCTTTGATTGTATTCACAAATTGATTAATGTTCGTTAATTTTATTAATTGTTGTTTGCGAGCGAACGTTCGCAAGCATCGCGAGCCGTCGCGCTCGCGCAAACGCACATATTTCCGTCGATCAGCGCGAATCTCGTTGAGCGGCGCCACCCTCCGATGAGGGATCTCCGACATTTCGAAGGGAGAAGCTTAGTCGCGGCAGTAATAGTAGTCGCTGTCGTTGTCTTCCGGTCTCTCTGGGTCGAGCTCCGTTTTGACCTGGCCTCGTGCAGATCGTGGTAGCGTGCTAGCGACAACGTAATTCTCGCATCTTTGAGTTTCAAATATTCATTCGAGCATTAATTCGGTCAGCAAGACGGTTCAGCAATAAGCGAAGACGAATAGTCAATCCCATGTGGCCTACCGCGATCGAGTACATTTCAAAATCCGATGAGTCAACCGCTACCCTTTTATACGCGCCATTGCGACCGGAGCCTCGTGAGTGACTCTGCTCCTCGAAACTGTAAACCGGAGGGTACTTCGCGCTCAAGTTCCGTCAACCAAGTTCCGGAGCAAATTCCGTCACCATCAGTTACTCAATCAGTAAGATGCTTCGATCCCGCGTACTCAACATTAATTCGCCGTTAATTACCAACGAGAAATAAACTCAGTTCTTATATCATCGACTCGTGACTTCAGTGACTTTGACCTCACCTTTATCACCTTCCCGACCGACACTCATTTGTGGCACCATTCGATACAAAATCTCAGCTCAAGTTCGAGCGTACGAATCGTTAAAGTGACATTTTCCAAAAGCGCTCGAATAATTGTATTTACCTTATATTCAAGTATTTAATTTCATATGAATATTTTAATATTAACATCTTTTCTTAATTTATATTTTAATGTAATAGGTATGATCCTTTAGTTTAATTAATTACACAGGTTTACAAGGTTTTTATCACAAAAGAAGTAAGACGTTAACCAGAAGGAATTCGGTGCACTGAATTCTTCTGGATTCAGAATGGCGCCATCACGTCAGGATTTTGAGATATTCTAACCTAAAAGTGCAAAAATGGCTGTTTTTGGGCATTATTGGAGTTTATTCCTGGTTGCAGAGAATTTTACCGACAAAAACTAAACTAAATACCGTAAAGTACAAGTTCCACTACATGGTTAATGTTTTATAAATGTATTGTAAGATTACTTGATAATTGGGATAAACTTAAAATTACTTTACTTCAGCTGTTCTAGAAGATCAATCAAAATCCGCGGAAGATATTTTAGCATTATGAAATAATAATACTATTAAAGCTTTTCTCTTATTTCTGAAATATTCATTAAATTATTTTAATACTTTTAATGCTTCGTTCCAACCGCACAAAATATTAATTCATAAATTATATATTAATAGTAATGAAATACTTATTCAAATAGCTAAAAACTTTATTATTTCCGAGGCTTTAAATAATATCGCTACTTTAAACATAGACGATAAACAAAATATAAAACATCTAATTGATACATATGTAGGACCAGAGTGTGAAAGCTTCTTAAGAGATCAATCTTTTGAATTAGCGCAACAAATTAAATTAAATTGTTTAGAATTTTATAAGACAGTTATTAAAGAAATTATGAAACGTTTACTGTATAAAAATACTTTTTTTGAACAATTAAGTTTTTAGATCCTAAAGTTGCGCTTTTTAATGAAAATAGAAATAAATTTGAAGATTTATCTTATATTGCCAAACAAATAGGAAATATTGACATTACAAATCTTGCATTCAAATGGCGAAATTTGCCAATAATTTTTAATGATCTTGAAAAAGCAGAATTAAATTCCTTGCCAATAGATATTTGGAAAAAATATTAAATTCTAAAAATATTAACAATGAGAAAATGTTTCCAACTTTAGAAATATTAGTAGAGGCTGTCTTATCTCTACCTCATTCTAATGCTGAAGCGGAGCAAATATTTTCTATTGTAAGTGATGTAAAAATTAAAAAGCGTAATCGATTATCATAACAAAATTACCTTTTCAAAAAAAGGTAAAAAAAGCGTCAAGTATACGCCCGCAATAAAAAGTAATGATATATCATCAAATTGCGCCAGCTATAGAAATGTTTGTATAATATATTTATCAACTAGAAAGGCTATTATTTTATTATTGGTATCTTTAATAGCATCTTTAATAGTAAAATGCTACGCAATCACTAATATGATTCTATACAGTAAAAGTTTGGAGGTTATTGTTTAATATATCAGCATTGATAGATTAATAAAAAAATATGGTAAATATTAATTTAAAGAAAATATTGAACATTCTATATTTAATTAAAAGTGATTGGATGTTGTAAGATATGTTTATAAAATTCTTGAAGATTGAAATCAATCAATATTTTAATTGAATAAAAGATTTTATTGGATATTTTATTACAAACAAATATTTTTAACACACACAAACATATATATATATATGTATATACATATATACATACAAATATTTTATTCAAAATACTTGGCGCTGCTAAACCGAATATTAATTGCTTTAGTTACAAATTCTTATAATAAATTACATCCTAAAATGTTTATAAAAACTACAATGATGTCTTTGCAATCTAAATTCCATTACATAATTAAACTCGTTGGAACATATATTATGTACATATTACAAATGCAATTAAACTTATTATTCTATACTTAATTCTAATTCTTATTTCATATTCGCATAAACCTCTGTACACACACGTGCGAGAGAGAGGGGGGGAGGGGGAGGGAGGGAGAGGGAGAGAAAGAGAGAGAGAGAGAGAGAGAGAGAGAGAGAGAGAATGACGCGCGCACACATACACACACAAACGTATTAGAAAAAAAGGAGTAAAGCAATTAACGTATTTATTTATTTATTTTAACATATTTTTTTGGTTTAACAGCGCCAAGTATTTTGAATAAAATATTTGTATGCATATTTGTATATACATATATATATATATATATATATATATATATACAGGGTGAATTTTAATTGTTGTGCCATATTTTATGGTAAGATAGAAGAGACTAAGACAAGTAAAAAAGTCCTGTACCATTTTCCAAAATTCACAATAATAACAGAGATATTAATTTTTGAAGCTGTGCTAATGAGAGCGCGCCGTGAGGAGCGCGCGAGCCCGCCCGGCGATAGCACGGCCCAGCATAAGAAGCATGTCGCCGGGAGGCGCGGCGTGCCGACCACAGCTGGCAGCGCCTCCCACGTTCAGCCAGACTGTTGTAGTTTGTAATGATAGCATATGTATAATTGACGAGAGTACATTTCACCAGCAAGGGTTTATCATTACAAGAATATAATATAAAGAATTAGAAAATAATCGATAGATTTCCGTTAAGTCACGATTCGTAGAAAAGAAAATGATGAGAAAATGTCATGTTGCAAATAGTATATTTATGAAAGATTAATTCTCGACCATAGTATACTTCTCATAATAATATATTTTTTTTCGTAAATATATTATTTGCGATATAATATTTTCTTATCGTTTTCTTTTCTACGAATCATGAATTAACGGAACTCGATCATGATTGATTCTTTACGTTCTCGAG